>CAUYUJ010014391.1:142500-165000 GCA_963575745.1 Prorocentrum cordatum | reverse complement strand
CGGGTCGCACGCGCCAAAGAGGATGCGCGAGTCCGCCACAGGGATGCTGAGATTCAGCATGGTTCCGTCTTTGGCGCGTAGTACCGATGCGCGCAAGTCCAGCAACTCCTGGAACGCTTTGCGTGTGGTGGCCAGGCAAAGCTTCTGCCAGAGCGCCGTAGCACGAGACTGGCTGAGGAGCGTGAGGGCTGCAGCGGGACAGGTGTCTGCACAATACAAGGCGCTCATGTGCTTGGCGTGCATCTCCTCCAGCACGGTCTCAGGAACAGCATGTGAGAGCAGCGCGACAGCCTGCTGATTCAGCTTGGCTAGGGTGTGCGGTTTGCTCCAGCCAACGATCCCAATGAGAGTGCTTAACACCTCCAGCTCAGCACCTATCAACGCCTTTTGCATCGACTTGCGGAGTCTGATCGTACAGCCGCCTGCACGCTTGTCCAATAAGAGAATGCCCTTGCAAATATGCCCATGACCACAATAGCGGATTTGCCAAACGGACGGGCACCACTCCAACTCTAACTGCTGCTGAAACCGCAATGCCAGCGGCAACGATATCGATCCACAGCCATCCGTGAAGCAATGGCCGTTGCGCTCCACGTCGTCAATGCTCTGGATGTCCACTTCATCTGGCAGCGGCATGACGGCACGGCACTGGGACATGAGCAGGCCCGCGTACTTGAGCTGCTTCGGAAAGGCTTTGCTCCAGAGCTCGGGGAAGCAAGCTGCCCTGAAGGCATCGACGGCCTCCGCGCTCCCCCTCATGAGGTAGACCCGCCGGGGCTCCGCCCGGAGCATCGAGCTGCTGCAGCCGAAGAAGCTCCAGGGCTCCCCGCAGACCTCGACCCCGGCCCGCAGCGCGGGCTCCACGCCGACGTCCCCGGCGGCCCCGGCGATGCTGAGCAGCGCGAACCGGTCGAAGGAGCCGCGGAGGTGCAGCAGCAGGGCCCCGCTGCGCACGACGCGCACGGGGGCCGCACGCCGCTCGCCCAGGCGCACCACGACCTCCCGCAGGGGCCTCTGGGACCTGCAGGAGGGGGCTCCGTCGCCGTGCAGCGGGCAGTCGGGCCAGGCCTCCCAGCCGAGGGGGGAGAAGGGCAGGCAGCGGCGCAGGCATGAATTTGGACGCCCGAGATGGGTACGGAGAGAATGGGCGCAATGACCAACAGCACATGTTGTCCCAAACCAACAGCGGCCGCTGTTGGGCAGGCGGCCTCCTGTCTCGAATGGACACAGGCCGCGGCGGCGCGGACAGCGGGTCCTGTTCAAAATTATCCCGGCAAAGCAACCTAACAGCCATGTGTAGGAGCATATCTGGAAGCATCCCCCTTAAGATTCGGATGAGAATCCAGTTGTAGAATTCTGCTGTTCTCGCAGTCGTCGTCGCATTCGCGAGGACAGTCGCAGCGGCAACGGCAGTCGCAGTCACAGCCTCAGCCTCAGCCTGCCTCAGCCTCAGCCTCCGCCTGCCTCAGCCTCAGCCTGCCTCAGCCTCAGCCTCAGCCTGCTTCAGCCTCAGCATCAGTCTGCCTTCAGCCTCGGCCTCAGCCTCAGCCTGCCTCAGCCTCAGCCTGCATCAGCCTCAGCCTCAGCCTCAGCCTGCCTCAGCATCAGCCTGCCTCAGCCTCAGCCTCAGCCTGCCTCTGCCTCAGCCTCAGCCTGCTTCAGCCTCAGCCTCAGTCTGCCGTCGGCCTCGGCCTCAGCCTCAGCCTGCCTCAGCCTCAGCCTGCATCAGCCTCAGCCTCAGCACGAAGCGACCCAGCTAGAAGGACAAAGCGCTGAATGTACACCGATGTGTTCGACGACTGCGTATGTAATGATGTGACGATATACAGACTGAGCCCTTCGTGAATGTCTACATGTTTTTCTGACGCCTACAAACGGCGCTGACGTGTGTGAGAAAATTGTCCGCGCAGCAAAAGCCGGCGAAGCGTGCGGGAGCTCGCATGCTGAGACAGACTACGTCTGCAGACCGCCAGCTGCAAAAAGTTGCGAGCGGCTCTTGGAAGATGCTTACGGAACGGAGCTACGGTGTCTGAAAACATTGGCATCGAAGGGAAGAGCCTCGGAGCCCTGCAACCTGAGAAACACCGCAGGAACTCGCATACTGAAAAGGAATGCATTGCAAACCGCACGCTGCGAACCCTGCAGGCTGAGAAGCACCGCAGGATGTCGCATGCTGAAAAGCACTTGTACTGCAGAGCGCTAGCATCTATCTCGGGCTCGGACCCCCCCGTCCTGATCCAGAACGTGTCCGGCCACGGCCTGAAAATGCCGTTCCAACTCCCGAGGATCAGCTGGCACTCCGGCTCTGGGACACTCCAGTACGTCTTGAGCACCTTGAGCCAGGCCCCATCTCGGGATCCCCACAGCACGCTGTACTTGACCGAGACCGTGCCGAACTCATAACAATTGACCTCCGAAGGACCTGCGAGTGCAGGCTGAGAAACACCACGCGATTGCAGGGCACGGCATTGCGTGTCACATGAGTGCAGGCTGAGAAGCACCACATCTCGTTTGCCAGAGATCACTCCCAGGTTATTTGATCCCGCAACACCAGCCACGGCGTAGCTGCCACAGGGGCCGCAGATAGCAACGGTTCGGTCACCCAATTGGCGTTCCGGTGAGTCACAATTCGCGCGTGGCTCCACGAGCCTGTGTAGCGCGATTTGCGGGGCACCAGTGTGCTGTAGGTGTTGTTGCCGTAGCAGAAGACGGCCTCTGGAGCCCAGTGCGGATTCCAGCGGACAGCGTAGACCCTGTGGACGCCATTGCGGATGACGTCGCGCGCACCTTCGATATGTGCCACCCATCGAAGCCAGTCAAATGCTGAGCCATCGGTGATGTCAACAGCACCTGGGGCAGTCTCGCCATGGTGGTAGTGCAACAGCGATTGGAGAGCGGCGCTGGCTTCGTCGCGGCCCACAATCTGGCGCGAGCAGGCTGCCTCTTGCAGGTGCTCCTGTGTGAAGAGCAGTGGGGCATCACCGCCAGTCTCGGCAGGCTGAGCAGCGCCACCGTCAGGCACGGCAGTCTGAGCAGCGCCGCCACGAGGAACATGAGGCTGAGCAGCGCCAGGCTCAGGCACGGCAGGCTGAGCAACGGCGCGTGGTGGACCGACATAGGTGGGCTCATCGGGTCGGCCGTTCTTATGGTAATGCAGGCGCATGGCTGAACCGTCTGCACGACGGAACTCGAAGAAGTGCCTGCCGTGGCCATCCGTGTTGGAGTAGTTAGGGTCGCGCTCTGTCTCGATGATGCGAAAGAGAACCTGGGCGATGCCCTGCCCGATTATGCGCTCAGCGAAACCCGGAGCGGCAGACCGAAGCAGTTGCTTCCAGTCGTAGGACGGGTCGTTTGTTACGTCTTTGAACGACAAGTTGTTGACAATGCACTCGGCGCGCAGCGCGCGCTGCCACTGGCAGGCGGTCTTGCCGCCCATCCCTGGTGTACGGCGGATGTCTTCGAGGTGAGCCTGCTCAAAGACCACGTCGACACCTGGCTGAGGAGTCGGTGCGGGCGGATCCGGCAGAATCTCCCACGGGCCATCGCACGGGGCCGGGGGTGGCGGGGGCGATGCCTTGCCGCGTGCTGGCATTGTGACAAGGCAGGCTGAGGAGCACCGCCGCGGCTGGACGGCCAGGTGAAACTCGAGCAAACATGGTTAAGGATGATGATGATGGTGTTGATAGGAAACCCGGTATCAGCGAGTTGATGTACAATGAGGTGTCCGCAAACGAGACACTGCTGTCAACGCTGTTATAACTAACCACAAACGAGACACTGCCATCAACGCTTGCACAATTAAAAAGAAACGCTGGCATTGACACTACTAGCAATACCAAAGTGGAATTTAAACGAGGCACTGCCATCAACCGATTCAACTTCCAATGAAAGAAGATCACAAATGAGTTCACTCTGAAGTGACCCATGGGTATCAATGCGAGAAGTCTCTGCAAACTATTCACTCATGGCGACCGCCGCGCACACGCGTGTAGGAAATCGTTGATGATGATAGTGATAATGGAGTGGGGGCCAGTAATGCAGATACACTGCTGTGCATTCACTTGCTGCGAAAAGAAACTCTGTATGAATGAGTTGATATATAATGAGTTGTCCACAAACGAGACACTGCTATCAACGCTTGTATAAGTAAAAAGAAACGCTGCTATCGACACTTCCCCCAATACTAAAGTTGTCTTTAAACGAGTCACTGCCATGAACGGCTTCAACTACAGTGTAACGAAAGGAACTGCAGGCTGAGAAGCACCGCAGGCCAACGTGAACCAGTCGTGGTGATGAGGATGAGTGAAATCTGCGATGATGATAGCGATCATGAAGTCGGTTGTAGGAACCCACTTTTGTAGTAACCAACATACACTGGTATGCATTCACTTATGGTGAAAGGAAACTCGGTATCAGTGAGTTGATATAGAATGAGTTGTCCGCAAACGAGACACTGCTATCAACGCTTTTAGAACGAAGCGAACCCATCAGAACACTGTTATCAACGGAAAGAATGCTGTAGAAGGACAAAGCGCTGAATGTACACCGATGTGTTCGACGACTGCGTATGTAATGATGTGACGATATACAGACTAAGCCCTTCGTGAATGTCTACATGTTTTTCTGACGCCTACAAACGGCGCTGACGTGTGTGAGAAAATTGTCCGCGCAGCAAAAGCCGGCGAAGCGTGCGGGAGCTCGCATGCTGAGACAGACTACGTCTGCAGACAGCCAGCTGCAAAAGGTTGCGAGCGGCTCTTGGAAGATGTTTACGGAACGGAGCTACGGTGTCTGAAAACATTGGCATCGAAGCGAAGAGCCTCGGAGCCCTGCAGCCTGAGAAACACCGCAAGAACTCGCATACTGAAAAGGAATACATTGCAAACCGCACGTTGCGAACCCTGCAGGCTGAGAAGCACCGCAGGATGTCGCATGCTGAAAAGCACTTGTACTGCAGAGCGCAGGCTGCGAAACCTGCAGGCTGAGAAGCACCGCAGGAACTCGCATGCTTTCGAACACTACTGCTCGAGACCGCAGCTGGAGAGCGGCAGACCGCAGGCTGAGAAGCACCGCGGGCAGGGAGACTTGCAAAACTCAGATGTCCTGATCGTCTTGGAGGAAGTCACGCCAGTCCGGCGGCTGCCAAGAATCGATGATGCGCCTGGAGCCACCGCCCGTGCTGCCGCCGATGTCCAGGTAGTCGCCATCGCCCCTGAACAGACGGCCGTGCCCCAACGCCAGAATCGCTTGGTTGCGGATTTGAAGCAGCGCTCCGCTCTCAAACATCTGCAACACGCCCAGCTGCCTGCGCGTGAAGTTCGGCTTTGGCTGGCCAGCCTGGGCAGACAGATGGAGGGAAAGCCGCTCCCCCTCGTTGTAGCGCGCGATGGCCTCGGCCTTCTGGTGGTGCAGCCGGCGCCGCTGTTGCCGCAGAGCTTCCTCGGGAACTGCTGCATCACGGCCCTCACTGTGATCAGCTTGCAACGCTTGCGTTAGCCAATCAACGTCGAAGCGCCCTGAGAAGGCCAGCACCTCCCAGATCTGTTTGGTACCGGCCACACGTTGCAAATGGCGATGCCACCGCTTACGCTTCTGGTCTTTCACAAACTTGGCGACGCTACCCAGACCTGCACCCTTGGCCTGGCCACCTTTTCCCGCAGGCTGAGAAGCACCGTGAGAACCTTTCTTACCGCCTGGCCCTTTGTTAGGACCCTGCGGAACCGCATGGCCCCCTTGTGGCGCAGACTTGCCTTTCGCTTTTCCCTTTTCGATATCCCGTTCCTGAAGCGCACGCTGCTGCCGCGACTGCTCGTACTGGTCGCGAGCTACTCTGACCAATTCCTGGCGCTCAGGCTCCGTGAGAACGTAGCGCATGTCGTCGATGTTCTTGCTCCGCAGAAAGTCATGTCGAAGCTTAAGGACAGAGAGAATGGCTCGGCCAGTCTCCTCCTGAGACGCAAAGGCCGCGTCATATTCCGAGCCAGGCTGAGGAGCGCCAGCTGGATTAGTGTCCGCTGGCTCCGTGGACTTCCTCTTTTTGAAAAGCAAGAGACTGAGATGATGGAGGACTTTCGGATCGTACTCCTCGTCGTACCTGTCGTCCCAAAGCTGCCTCAGCTCCCTGTGCAAGTCGTCCGCGCGATTCTGAACGACATCCTCGACGTAGTCGGGATCACCCGGTGAAGTCGGTGAAAGCGGAGGAGTAGAACTCGGCGACCGATCCCAATGCACAGAAGACTCGCGGTCCGCCTGTACGCTGACGTCGGCGTCGGAGACGTTTTCGACGACAATCTTCCGCCTCTTGCTCTCCCCAGGCTGAATAGCACCAGGGAGAGTGAGCACAACCGCCACCGCATCGTGTGCGTCGTTGCGCATGCCACGATCCGTAAAAGACGCGCCAACGGCAATGGAGCAGAAACGGGCGACTGCTCCGCAGACCGCGACGTGGTCGCCTTTGAGGTCGGCCGGAGTGGCATGGACCTCCCATACCTTCTCGTCGTTCTGCTGGCGCTGGTAAGCCTCCCGCGCCTCCTGGAAAGTGAGGTTGTCGTCGCCGACTACAAGCAGAACGACTGCCTGGTTTAGATTCTCAAGAATCTTGGCCAGGCCGTCCAGGTGCAAGCGGAGATGGCGAACTGTCCGCTTTCGAGTCTGGATGGTCGGCGGTTTCTTGCCGCACACGATGTGCATGTTGGCGATCACCACGTGGAACTTGTCATGGCCTGGTTTGTTCACCTCAAAATGTGAAATAACAGCATCAATCTCTCGGCCGCTAGGAGGCCTGTAAACTTTGCTGTAATCCAGAAACAGTTCCGCAGGCTGAGAAGCACCGCGGAACCCCCAGAGAGTCAAGTAGTTGTCGACCTCCGAGAAGCGAATGCCATCACCGAAAGGCTTACTGAGGATCTCTGTCACGTTGATCCCTGCTCGGCGAAAGCCTTCACGGAACGCACCGACCTCGCAGCCACAGACAATATCAGCATCAGCGGTCTCCACTATCGTGGCGCACAACCTTCCGAAGTTAGCGCAGTGAGTGGCCGCCTGCTTACCAGTCATCATGCCCTGCTCGAACCCGAAATTGAACGAGGCGACCGTGAAAGACGCAGGCTGCACAGCGCCAGAACCAGGCGTCTGTCCACCTTCCTCCGCAGGCTGAGAAGCACCGCGAGGCGGCGCAGGCTGAGAAGCACCGCGAGGCGGCGACACTTCGGACGAGCCTCGCGGAGCAGAGGCTGCGGATGAACGTTGGACATGGGGGTACGGCCAGGGGAACGCCATTGCAATCAAAACTCAGTGGTCTGCAGTGAATGAATGCAGTGGCACGATTGAATGCAGAGGACTGCAGTGTCACTAGCAAGTCCTGAACCAAACACAGCTGTGGCGGAAGGAGTATGAAGCGTCTGGCTATTCAAAATGTGGCCCGGGAATGGAGTTCTGGGAACTCGAAGACCAGGAAGTGGACTAGAGTTGGCTCCGGGCATCCAAAATGTGGCCCGGGAATGGAGTTCTGGGAAATGGAAGAGCACGAAGTGGCTTACAGTTGGCTCCGGGCATCCAAAATGTGGCCCGGGAATGGAGTTCTGGGAAATGGAAGAGCACGAAGTGGCCTACAGTTGGATCCGGCCCCCCAGAATGTGGCCCGGGAATGGAGTTCTGGGAAATAGAAGAGCACGAAGTGGCCTACAGTTGCATCCGGCCCCCCAGAATGTGGCCTGGGAATGGAGTTCTGGGAAGGCGAAGAGCACGAAGTGTGTGACTGTTGGTGAAAGCCCGGCTCACTGCCGCCCGGCAACTCCCAACACCTGCCCGGACCCCCCTGTGGAGTGATCTGCTGCTCTCTTTTGATCCCACTAGAAACCTATCAGTCTTCGCTGTTAGGTAATGAACAAGAACTGCTGTTGGGAATTGTACCCATTCTTTCCGTGCCCATCTCATTCGTGCAGAATGAAGCACGCTTCCGGAGACCCGCGCGGAGTCCCGGGGCCAGCGCGGTGCGCACCCCGCGGCGGCGCCTCCCCTGGGCGCGCTGCACGCGCCAGGGGGAGGCGGGCCTTCTGACAAGAGATGTTTCGACCCCAATGCCGGCATGGTGCGACGATCGACGGAGCGAATGAAGTGTGGGTCCGACTCGCCCGGGAAATGCGAGGGGGGGGGCGTCCATCCTCGGTGGGGGTGCGTCCGAAGAGCCCCCACGGGGTGTATCGCCCGCGTTCCCCTTCGTTGTCAAATGGCCAAGTGCTCTTTGGGGGGGGGGCTCGGAGATTGGGGGGTTGGAACTGCCGACCCAAGATGTCCGCGCGGTCATCCGGACGTTCGTGCCTGTGCCTTTCTCTGCTCTTCGAGATGGTGGGCGCGGGCGCAGGCCCGCACTTTGCAGGAGACACGTCCGCGGCGCTCTCCGCACTCGCCAGCCCCTCGGGCCACCGGCGTGAGAGATGGTGGCCAGGGGCTGCGAGGCCGTGGCGCATACAGGTCCAACGTCTGCTGAACCGATCTCCCAGGACCGAAGGAGGCGGTGGATATGCACATCTTTGGTCCCCCTGGTCCAGAATACATCTTAACACACACACACACACACACACACACACACACACACGCACACGCACACACACATATCTATACATATATACGTAGGTACATATCTACGCGCTTCTGGGGTCCTGGGAGATCGATTCCCCAGGAGGTGTATTACATGTACAAACTCCAGCCGTGGAGCAGACCGGGATCGGGGATCGCCGCGGGGGTTGCCAAGGGGACAAGCGGGTTATCAACGGATGCTACGGCGGTTCATATCTGGCCCAACCTGGCTTATAGGTGGGCTGCAACTGCCCCAGGTGGCTTTCAGGGAGGTCAGATAACTCCGCGAAGTGCGCGGAGACCGCTTAGAGCCGGGCTCGCTAACCCCCCTAAGCCAACTGGGGCACATGTAACGCAATGGCAAGCCAGATTGGGGCAGATATGACAATGTTGGCATCCGCTTGTAACCTCCCCGTCCCCTTAGCAGCCCCCCGCGGCGATCCTGGTAGAGAGAGAGAGAGAGACCGAGAGAGAAAAAAAAATATAAAGAAAGACAGAACAAGAGAGAGAGAGAGAGAGAAACATATATATAGAGAGAGAGAGAAAGAGAGAAAGAGAGAGAGAGAGAGAGAAAAAAAAAAAAACAGACAGAGAGAAAAGCCAGAGTGCACAAGAGCCCATGGCGTGATGGAAAAAACGGGCGCGGTACAGTCCAAAGGGCGGGTCCAGATGGTCCCAAGATGGCCCAGGAGAACCACACCTCTGGAGGGTGCCAGGCTGACCCAAAAGGCGTCCAAGACAAATCAAGAGCTTAGCTGCCCCGATACTCAACACGCAGTCACGTGCCGACACAGAAGCACCGCGTGCTAACACGAACATGTTGAACACAATACTGTTGTGTTTCAACATGGGCGTATCAAGGCAACAAAGTTCAAGAGTTCAAGAGGTCCCGTGACCCCCAGAAGTGCGCGGACGGAACCAAGAGAAACATCCAGAGGGCCCCCGACGGCCGAAAACACCGGAGGCGCCAGCCAACTTGACAGACTGTGACGTTCCGAGGCTCCCCATGGCTCCGAGGGCTCAAAGGTGATCCAGGAGGGCCCCAAAATACCAGCCTGCGCCGGCACGAAACGTCCCAACCCAAGAGCCACAAGGACGGCTTCACAACAGCCCACGGACAGCACAAAAGACGGTCCCGGCAAGTCTGCGAGGCGGCCACGAGGCTCCAGTACTGGTCCAAGGTGCCTCAGGAAACCGAAGGAGACATACAAGAGGTCCAAAGTTTGCCAATACACCTTCCACCTATGTACGATTTCCGAACGGAAAGCCCCAAGATTACCCAAGAGGGTCCCGAGAAGCCCCCAGGATTGCCGGCGACGGCCTCAAGATGGTCACAAAAGGAGGCGGCCCCACGAAGCCACACAACGCACACGAGAGGCCCCAATGAGGAAGGTCGCAAGGGAACCCGAGAGAGGCCTCAGAAGAGCGAACTCATAAACTGTGTCTGGGGCAAGCGGTGCTTCTCGCTTCTATGCTTGTCAGCGGTCGCGCTCCGAAGGCCCCCACACGACCCCACGAGCGCATGAGGTAGCCACGAGACGGCCCAGGAGGAGTCCCGAAAAGGACGCCAAGTTGGCGCAAGAAGGCATCCCGAAGACCCCGCGGCGCCCCAGAACGGGGCCCACCAGGGCCCCCAGGCGAGCAGCTCGGCGGCACGCAAGAGTGACCCCGGGCAAGAGCGACCTGCGGTGCGCGGCTTTTGGGGGGGCCGCGGGGGGGAGGCCAAACACAGGCGCGCAGGAGGCCAATGCTGCCTCGCGTGAGGCTCGTGGATGCCACGACAACGGACATCCAGACAATCCTATCATTGAGTGAGAAATGTGCCCAACATGTATAAACCAATGTTCCAAAAGAGTGTCAAAAATGTGCTTACCTGCTTAAGACATGTGTAAACGATGTTGGGCATCTGGAAGTGATTTGGCAACACGCTTCCTCTCCATTGATCGTCGTCCACAACTTTCAGCGACCGGGGGACCCCAGTGGGCCCGATTCAAATAGGGAATCGAACTCTATACACCGACGCTTTTTCCCGCCCTGCATTGAAATTTGCACTGGGGAGCGGATCCTGGTGTATACGGTACCCTGGTGTATACATGTTTCGCTGCTTCCCCGGGGCATCGGGGAAAAAAGGATACACCACACCACCCCAGCGTCGTCCCCGACCCTCAAGAAGTCCTAGGATTGAAAAACAGCCCGCCACTGGTAACGTACACGTTCCAGTTTCCGATCAAAGGCCGCTCTGGCGAAGGGTCACTCCCACGGGCGCAGCCGAGCAGCTCAGTACGGCACCGTGAGGCGCCACATGCCCGGCCACGGCGCCCAAGACGCCCCAAAAGAGCAGCCAAGATGCAGGTCGGGCCTGCCCCCCTGCAGGCCGATGTTCGAGGAAAAATCAAAAGTATCAAACACATATCAAAAATTGGCAACACTTTCAAAACAAAAAACTGTCCCATAATATGTTTGGACCATTTTCGCAGATTCCTCCTGTAGAGGGACAGGCCCGACTTAAGCCAAGATGCCCCACAGGGTCGCCAGCGCGGCCCCCCCCATTGACTCCAAAAACGCGTCAGGGCACCTCCAGCAGCAGAACAGCCACCACCAGCAGAGCCAATGGAGACGAGCGCGTTCCACGACTCGCAAAGTCACTGCTCGCAGATGGCCTGGATCCGCCGCGGGGGATCTACGATACATTACATCGAAGCAGACGTGTGTTTTTGCCGGAGGTCTGCGAGCAGGCACTCTGCGAGTAGTGGAACGCGCTTGGTGACAAGTGCGGCAGCAAGCAGCAAGCAGCAGCAAGCAGCGCACTGCGTCCGCCTTCCGCCTTCCGCGCTGCACCCGCCACGCCGAGCCGCTGCGGTCACCCTCCGAGGGGGGAAGCGAGGCGTGCGGCTGGACAACAGCGCGCCGGGGAGGTCGAGGCAGCTGCTGGCGTCCACGCGGCAGGTGATCCGAGAGGCGGGCGCAGCATCTCGTTTGCTCTCGGTGCGCTTTCCGTGTGCCGAGCCATGGCAGACCGGGGCCCTGCGCTCCCATGGCTTGCACGTTGGGTATCAGTCCGTCCGGTAGAGAAGTATTGAAAGACTTGGCAAGGCCGTGCTCCGGTGAGCTCACTCGTGCTGGAGGCTCGCGAGCTGCCCTTGAGCTTTTCAGCCACGAGGCTCGCGTGCTCCAGAAGGCCTTTCAGCCGCGAGGCTCGCGAGCTGCCCTTGAGCTTACGGCGCTCAGACTGTGGATGGCCGAGCCTCGGCTCGAGGTTCCGATGGACCGTCACTTGGAACAGAAACAAACAGCAAACAACAAGCAGTAAGCGGCAAGCCACGATAAGCAACTGTCAGCAACAGGCAGCAAGCACCACAAACGGCGAGCAGCAAGCGGCCAAGGCAAGCCGCAAGCAACAATCTGCATGGTTAGCGAAAACAGGGATAGAAAGGGCAGAAGTAACATAAACAAAACATGGTAGCCAATTATGGAGGGGAGAAGAGAAGGGAGCGACGGGGATGGGAGGGGATTGGCAAAGAGGAGCGGGGAGGAGAAGTCTGGGGCCTTTGGGGTCGTTCTGGCCCGTCCCCTCTGTAGGACTCTCTCTACCCAAGAGCCCGAGGGCCACCGACCCTGAGGCAGGCTGTCGTCCATAACGGGATTAGCGGAGGACGCCCCACTACTCCAGACCGCAAGCCACGAACAGCACGAACAGAGGAGTCGGCGGGCGTGGCGCCAGCCGGGAGCGATCACCCGACGCCTTGCCCGCAATACGCGCCCGCAGGCCACGGACCAGCTCGGCGTCCGACGCCTCCGCCGAGGGCGTGCCCGTGGCCCCGAGGCCGTGGGCCTCTGCAAGGGGCGAGGACGGCGGCTCGGCGTCCAGCGGCGGGGGCGAGGGCACGGCTGGCGCAGCAGCGCCCCGCCGCAGGCCTGCCCGCGCGGTGCTGCGCGGCCGCGCCGTGCGCGCCGCCACCCGCGCCTCTGGAAGCGGCGGCCGCGGCGGCGCGGCCTCCCGCGGCGGGGGTGCCGGCGCGGGCACGGCCGCCCCAGTCGGCCGCGCCGCCCCCGAGGGGGCGCTGCCGCGCGGTCGCCGCACCGCCGGCGCGGCGGGCGCCGCCATGGCCGCCCGCGGCTCGCCGCGAGGGCACGGCCGGTGCGCCGCCGCGGGCGCGGCCGCCGCCGCCGCGGCGGCGGCTCCGCGCGCGCTCGCGCGCGCAGAGCGGCGGCCGCGGGCGAGGCCGCCGCGGGCGCGGCGGCCCCGCGCTCGCGCACGCGGATGACGCGCCGCGCGGCGGCCGCCCGCGGCCTCCCCGCCGGCAGAGCGGCCGCCGGGGGCGAGGCCCGCCAGCCTCGCCGCACTGCTGGAGGGCCGGCCGGAACTGGTGCTGCCAGCCTGGCCTGCAAGGCCCTCGCCAGGTCGGCGTCCGACAGCCCCGCCGGGTCGGCGTCTGGCAGCTCCGCCGGGGGGCCGGCTGGCGCCGCCAGGCTGGCCTGCAGGGCCATCGCCACCTCTGAGTCGGACGGCTCCGGTGACGACGCGCGCCCATCTGCGTCGCCGCCGCAGCGCAGCTGCCCGCCCAACGGATTGCCGACCGCAGCGGACATCGCGCAACGAAGGTTAGGGGACGAGGACGCGAACTTGAGCCAGACCGGCTAGTTGGCGTGATCAGATCCAGCTCCGCCTGGTCTGACCCGCTCTGTTCGTTGGTACTGTTGTAATACATGTTGCTTGCGCGTCTCCTTGGAAACGCTACAAAACGCGTGCATCGGTGCAGTAACTACGTCAAATTCCTGCCTTGACGACGTAGGCCCTGGTTTGGACATCGCGCGCGACCTGAGCGATCTCTGCTCTAAAAGGTTTCTGGGGGCTCTCGACAACATTTATGAAAGGGGATACACACAAATAAAAAGATTCCCCATATTTTCCCACATGTTCTGGGTTTCTGTCTTCCCCCCCACTTCCCATATTTTCCCATATTTTCTGGGGAATCGAGGATTCATTGTGTCTGTGTGTGTGTGTGTTTTTCCCCTCCTGAATTTATCATATGGATTTCACGCCGTTGTTTGCTGCATGTGGGTCCCAAGGCCCGGGACGGACGCCCGAAGAGCGTTCATGCTTGAGCGACCGCGCTGGCGTCACCGCCACGTCGACGCGGCGTCAACGAGCCATGACTGCGTACCCCTGCGATCTGGAGTGCAGCGGGGGAAAGGGGAATTGGGAGAATTCTTGGGGACTGTTGGGCTTGCTCCTGAACAGCAAATTAGCTATGAATCCAAACTGCTGTCAGGAGCACTGAACATATCCGACTGCGTGTAAGAATCGGAACCGGACTGCGCGTATCAATATGTTCGACTCTGCGAGCTTCAAATAAGAGATCTAAAAACAGCGTCTCGTCCTCAAGGATTGGGGAATTCAGCCTCCGTGTCACGCTGTGCTTGCTGATGCCGAACCACCTCAGAAAATCATCATACACACAAGCTGCAGACATGCAGCAACTGAACGAGCCTAAACTGTGTAGCTGCTTGTCGTACAACCCTCTGGCTCGCCCTTTGCCAGCACGCTTATCACAACTGACGCCCCTGAAATGATCTCAACGAGAATCGGCCGTCGTGCAAAGACTTCTGTCAACCAGCCGGCACATGTTCTCCAAGCAGCGAGTCTGGTCCATAGGGATTGAGCCAAAAGGGCTACGGGAGAGTGCTGCAGCTTCCGTGGGGCCCTGGAGGATTCACAAAACACATGTTACGACTACCCCTTGTGGCTGCATTAAAGAAGAGCTTGGAGAGGCAGCTGCGCGTTGCGAGGCGAGGTGTGGCGCCAACCGTGCGAGCAAGCGCGAGCTTGACTTCCATGCGGCGTGACGCGAAGTGCCAGCTGCTCTCCCGGGGAAGAGAGCGGGGAACGACGACGGCCTCGAGGCGTGCGCCCTGCCCCACGGGGCACGGAAGGGCGGCACACGCGGCGCGAAGCAAGCCGCGCCGCGACGAGGTCCGCTGGCCCCGGCCTCCCACCTGCGCGTTCGTCGTCTGCCTGCTGCTCCCTGCCGCTTCACCCCTCCGCCGGGCAGCACAGCCTGCCTGGGACCAGCGTGGCGACGCGCAGGGCCCCGCTGTGCATCAGATCTCGCCGGGGCCCACGGAGTTGTCGTCCTCCGCCGACGGGGGTGCTTCTTTACTCGACGAGTGGGGCTGCCTGCCAGGAAACGTGAGTACAGATGTGTGTCTAAGCCCATCGCGGGATCGTGGACTCACGACGATCCTATCCTGGCTTAGGCTATGCTCGCTCTGGCGCGCGCGCGATGCTACGACTGCATGGCGTGACAGGCAAGCGTGAGGAGGACACGTTTTTTCTTCCTGGCGCCAGATTTCTCAGACCTCTGTTGTGACGAGGTCCGCTGAGACCCACTCGAACCAATACCTCATCTGATTTAGACTCGCCTGTGCCCAGACACACTCATACACGGACTGCGCTGGAAACGACATGCACATGGGGATCTCGGCAACAAATATTTCTTTGTCTAGCGTCCGATCCCGTAAGACTCCTCGAAACCAATCAACGGGCGCAGGCCCCCGAGTATGGGGTAAGCTGACAACTGTCGTGAGCCTCCACGACATCCAGATGCCAGTATCTCGCCACGCTGGTAGTTCTCCACCCTCTTCTTCCAACACAGCAGCTCAGACGGATTGCTTTTCTCCCATCCGCGGGCCCCAGGAGGTCTCGAGCCCTGCACCGCGGCTTGCTTCTCGCTCCGGGTTGCCCTTTGATGGCCTGCGGGGGCCCAGACACGGCCCTCTGGAGGCCGAAACTGTGAGTCAAAAACTGCGAGGTTGAGACAAAAAGACCGCCGCAGGCCTGGAACCGGGAGCGAGCTAAACAGCATTTGTCCTTTGCGTGTTGCTGTCGTCGTTTTCCCGCGGTCTGCCTTCGTTCCGCCGGTGCTGCACAACGCAGTCAAACCGAAAAAGCCCACGAAATCGCCAAGACACCGTTCAGCTCGAGCCCTGGATGGAGACAAGTCAGTCCGCCGCAGGTCCTGGAGTGGCGGGCGCGCTCATTTTGATAACAACGATCGGGGCCGCATGTGGAAGTCTGGCTCCGGCGCGAGATGTCGGTCGCGATCCCCGCGGCGGCGGGCTCGTGGGCGGGCGGGGCCGGGCGGCGAGCGCGCGCGGAGTCGGGGTCCCGGGGCCCCGGCCGGGAGGAGGACGTGGCGAGGACGGGGCGGAGAGAGCACACGCGTGGGACAGGCAAGAAGAAGACACCAAGTCGTCGGCCAAGGAGCTTAGTATACATGAAGAAGAAGGAGAAGAAGAAGAAAGAGGAGAAGAAGAACAAAACAACTGCATAAACAGAGACTTTTGGCGCTCCGCGCGGAGTTCTTGGATCTGCGCTGGACCCCCCTCCCTGGGGCGCGGAGCGCGCCAGGGGCGGCGCCAGAGGCGCCGCCGCGGGGGCCTAGCGCGGAGCCAAGAAATCCACGCGTAGCGCCAAAAGTTTGTTTTTATAGCGTGCATGCCTCTTCGAGAAAGAGATCCTGCTACTTTAGCCGCATCCTTCGTCGATCTTTGAGGGTCGTAAGGTGGCCTAAAGCTTGCGTGGGTCCCTGGGGCCATCGGGGGAGAATACATTTCCGTGAGGACCATTTCTTTTTTGACATGCCTACTGTAGACGCCTCAGCTTTCCAAGATGCGGGACGCGGGACCGCATATACACCGAACTCCTTCGCCGAATTCCGAGACTCCTTGGCCAGCCCACGACCAGCGCCTCCGAGAAGCCCCACCCCCTCGCGTCGGACAACAAAACAGCGACGGAAGATTCTTGCCCCTTGGCCGGCCTCTGGGGGCCCTTCTGCCGAGCCGTGGGTCAAAACTTCCCGGAGGTCCACGTCGTCTGTGGGCGGATCGGGTCCGCGGAATGCGGGGCGACGGGGAGAGGGGGAATGCGCACCATGGCCCGGGGGCATGTGTGCGGACCAGGGGGGCGGGGGACGCAGCGAGGAGGCACGAGAGGGGAGGCATGACATCTGTGAGCTGTCGTGGCCCTGGCCATGGTACCCCTGCGCGCTCGCACTCAGGCCTCATCATCATCATCATCATCCCCACCCCCTGCTTCCACGACGCCCCCCCGACGTGGAGGAAGCAGGGGCAGAGGAACCAGACACTTGATGTCTGCGTTTGTTCGCAACGGGGTCTCCGGAAGCCCAGACCCCTTCCCCGGGGCAGGCTTCCCGTCCCGAGTCGCTACTTGATGGCCCCGGGGCCCAGCGGGGGGCCCCCCAGAGCCGAAGACGACAACAAAAACCGCCGCCGTGATCTTTTCACGACGCGAGCGTCCCTGAGCAAACCCTGAACCCAAAAATGTTGCCATCTCTTCGGGGTGCTTGTTTTACTTCCGCCGCCGAGGAGGAGGAGGAGGAGGAGGAAGAGGCGACGTCGTTCTGCTCCCGCCGCCCTCCGCCACAGCCTTCCACCGCCTCCCGCCGAGGAAGAGACGACACCTCTCCTTCGATATCCTGGAAGGCGAGGCCCCTCCTTGACCTCGCCATATTTGGGCAGGCGCGCTCCACGACTCGCAAATCACCGACTCGCAAATTGCCTGGAGCCGCCGCGGGGGACTTACGATTCATCTGACATGGAGGAAGACTTGTACATGTCGGACGTTTGCGAGCAGGCACCCTGCGAGCAGTGGCACGCGCTCGGCGAATCCCAGGAAGCGAGGTGGCGTGAGCAGGGAGGGAACTGCCGCGCCGGCCGCGGGCGATGCTGACTACCTACCAGACCACCCCAACCCAACCCGAAGACCCGAATTTCGGGTTGGGGGGGGGGTACGGGTTCCACATGTGTTTTCAGAATGTTCCCCGACCCCCCCCCCCCCACTGGAAATGGAGGGCAAATTGAGGACGTCGGGTTGGGTTGGGGTGGTTTGGCGGGTGGTGAGATGCTGGGGCCCAGGCCTCGGGGCCCCGTGACCTCATTCCACACCGTGCGTGGAGCCCGGCGGCGCCCTGCGATGTGCCGCCGCGACACAGCCGCCGCCGCGTGGGACACCACGACCGGGCCCCCCCCCCCCCTGCAAGCTCGACTTCAGGCTGAGTTCGAACCGCCTCGGGCCCCGCAGGCTCGAACTCACACCGAGTTCGAGTCGCCCCGGGCCCCGCAGGCTCGAACTCACGTCGAGTTCGACCCGCCTCGGGCCCTGCAGGGCTGACTGAACTCGAACCGCATCGACCCCATCCTTCGGCGGCACCTCTCGAGCCGGATCGGCCCGCGATGGCCCTGCTTGGGGGTCCCGACGCGGTGCGGTGACAGACCGTGCGGTGACCTCGGCCTGCCGGGAGACCTCGCGGCACAGAACGCCACCGCACGGTTTTATTGAGCAGGGACCCGCCGTCCCGGCATTCCTACGGGTCTCTACCGCGACATATTCTTAGAACACAGAAATGCTCTATGAACTAAAACAATGTTTTTAGAACATACGCCCGATGCGTTAAAAGAAAACAGTCGCAGCCAGAAATGCTCTAAGACAACTTCGTGGTCGGAAACTACAAAAAGGTTTCCTAGAACATCTTTTGTAGGCCTATAGACACGCCAGGACGCTTCGCCACCGCTTGATTTTAGGACCAGAGAGGCCCCAGTCGCCCGAGACGTCCTTGGAGAACGACCAAAGTCCGAAAACCGTGCGGCCACCCCGAAATCCCCACCGACTCACCCGACGGTGTGGTCACCGCACCTTCTCTGGGGGGCACCCGAGCAGGGGTCCCGAGAAGGTGTCGGAAACACGCCCTGTGTGGGAGAACTGCGATGGCGACCCGCGGGGATCTCGACCCCCTTTCCCCGAGGCCGGCCGTTCACCCCGAGCCGTCGATGAACAGCCTCGGGGCCAGCAGCCTGCCCCGCCACGGGCCGGAAACGTGGAGAGGGGGGCCGCCGCGACTTTCATTGGCGTCGGTCGGACCTCAGGGGAGCGTCGGCGGCGGAGCGGGGCGGCCAACTGCGACCCAAACCTGCGCCGCTTGCGGGATCGATCTTCGGGGACCTCCAGGCAGGGGATACGGACACACAGCCGGCCCCCCTGGGGCCAGGACGTATCCACCTCCTCCGTCTGCTGGGGTCCAGGAGGATCGGTTTCCTGGGCTGTGGGCGTGGACCCAGACGTCCGACGTCTCGATATTCTCCATACGGGGTCCGCGGAAATCGCGACACTCTTGCCCGAGCAGGTTTTGCCGGCCATGGGGCCCAGCGGGGGCCCCCGAGGCCCTCTAAAGACGAAAACTGCCAAAACAATTCCGTTCGTCAGGAGCTTACGAATTTCGCAATTCTGTACGATAGACCCTGTTGCCTGTCCCGCCCCCCTCGCCCCCTGCCGAACGTCACGATTCGCGCTGGCGCCGTCTGGGCACTAGCCATTCCTACGACGGCGCTGGAGCGAATTGTAACGTTACCGGCCCGGCCCCCCCCTCTGGGCACGCCTATTCCCGCCAGGGGAACAAAAATGGTCGCGAGCATGGACACGGGACACCTGTAATCTGCGATGCCCCCAGAGGCGCCTGTGTGAGGCCCCCCCTGGGCTATCCGCTTGCCCACCACACCCCGCCCCCTGAATCCGGACGGGCCCCCCCTGGGGCATCTGCTGCTCCCCACCCTGGGCTGTCCGCTGTTTCCCCCTGGGCGATCCGCTGCTCCCCACCCCACCCCGCCCCAACCCGCCCCACCCCCCCTGGCCCTGACCTTCCAGGAGGGCTAAGAAATAGCACCCGACTTAAAAACCCACCCAAAAGCTATCATGCGTCTTGGCTTCAGGCTGTTTCGTCAGCTTCTTTATGCTTTTAGCTTTTAGGCCTCCGGAGCTAAAACAATAGCTCTCTGGAAGGCCAGGGGGGCTATCCGCTGTTACCCCCCCCTCCCATGACAGCAGAGATCCGGGCGCCCCCCAGGCAAGCTCCCGCCCTCGTGCAGTGTCTGTTGGCTGCGCCTCCGGGGATTGGCGGCGGGGGGGGCGCCTCTCGCCCCCCCCCCCCCCACCCCACCCCCCGAGCCGTCACCACGAGGCCGCCCCTCCGCCCCCGCCTCTGTCCATGGCCATATATATAGACAGTTATAGGTATGTACATATATATATATATGGATCGTATATATATATAGTTGTGTGTAAGTGTCTGGTTGCTTATATGTATACATGTAGGCATGCAAGCATACATACACATATACATACAATCCGAACGACATCCATACGTACCTACATACGACTCGTATGCATCCATACGTGCATGCATACATACATACAGACAGGCATACATACATACAGACAGGCAGCCATCCATACATACGTACGTGCGCATGTACATACACACATACATACATACATGCATACATACATACATACATACATACATACATACAGTCATACATACATACATACATACATACACACACATGCATATATACATACATACATACATACATACATACATACATACAAACATACATACATACATACATACATACATACATACATACATACATACATGCATACATACATACATACATACATACATACATACATACATACATACATACATACATACATACATACATACATACATACATACATACATACATACATACATACATACATACATACATACATACATACATACATACATACATACATACACATACATACATACATACATACATGCATGCATGCATGCATACATACATACATACCCACATACATGTATACATATTTACATCCATCCATACATGTATACACACATACACATGCACATGCATACACATACGTACATACATACATACATACATACATACATACATACAGACAGACAGGCAGGCAGGCAGGCAGGCAGGCAGGCAGACAGACAGACATACGTACATACACACATACACACATACACACATACATACATACATACATACATGCATGCATACATACATACATACATACACACAGACAGACAGACAGGCATACATACATGCAAGCAGACACGCACATACATATATACATGTACATACTCATATTATATATATACCTCTTCCTATATGTTTACGAGCCTGGGCGGGGGAAAACCCGTCCCCCCCCCCAAAAAAAACGGACTCCGTGGATCTGGGGTTTTGGGACCCTCCGGACGCGCCTCGAAGCGGCCCCCTGGGCCTCGCAGGGCGTTTTGCCAAGCCTTCCCAGCACACCTAGAGCGATCAGGGGGGTCATCGGAGACGTCCCAGAGACCCCCAAGACAGCACAAGAGCGCTCCAAGAGTGACCGACGTGACCTCAAGATGGCCCAAAAGGCCTCCAGGACGGCCCCAAAGAGGCCTCCAAGAGCACTCCCAAGAAGACCCCAAGAGGCACAAATCCTTGATTTTCTGCTGTTGTTTGCTGAATTTGGGGGTCATCCTCTTTTCGGCTTCCCGACGCTCCAAGACGGCGGTCTTCTGGGCGTCCGAAGCCGCCTGGGAGGCTCCAACATCGCCCCACAGCCATCCAAAAGGGCTTCCAGGCAGTCCAAGAGAGCCCCAAAACGGCACAACACGGGTCCAAGATGGCCCTCAGAGAGCCCCATGGACCCGGAAGATGGCCCCAAGACGCCCTCCGAAGCATTCCAAATCGTGACCCGGTCGTTCAGGGAGACCGCGGTTGGAGGCAGGGTGGCCCGAGGAAGTCCCCAGAGGCCCCCAGAATACGCCCAGGAGGCCTCCAGAAGGCCAAGAAAGCCTGAAACAACTTTTGTGAGGCCCCCAGAGGCTCTCCAAGCAGGAGCCTCCGTCAAACAGAACTGAGGAGGATGGGGAGAATGCACAGGGTACGGCGAAAATAAGGAAAAAGAAGCATGGAGACAGGATAACGCATAACATTAGTATAGCGGCGATGCCGGAAAAGGCAAGAAGGAGTTATCTCTAAATTGTCGGCTTGACCTTTCTGCTATTCCGCCTGCACATCAAACTCAAAGGACCAAGGTGCATGGCGCGAAGCGCCACTGCAGTCTTGTATATATACACATATATCCATTACACATGATCACGTATAAATATCAGAGTGAGGGGGCCGAGCGGTCATTCGTTGTCCCTGGGCGCGCGGCTGAGGTGGACCTCCGCGGTGCGGACTGTTGTTGCGTTGTTGTTGCATTGTTGGTGATGTCTTCGTCCTCGCCCGCGACCCACCCGCGACCCACCCGCAACCCACCCACATTGCGTTGATGAAGAATTCGGCGCCTGCGGCGGGTTTCTTCCGAGACTCGCACACTGCCGACGACCCCGCCGCCCACTCACTCTTATCCGCAACTGCGAGGTGCTACGGTATATGTATAGGGGGCGGTGGACTCGGGGGCGTTCAATCGGGGGGCGTTGAAGAGGGGGGCTCGCAAATCCCAAGGGGTGCCGAGAGACGGATTTCAAGAAGAAGGGGGGGGGCCATGAGATCTGGGAGACACCATGGCCCCCGCCATGATGCTCATGCTCCCTAGTTATCACCCTCCCCCCTCGGGGGGAGGCAAAAAAGGCACGGATACCGCCACTCCCCGGACCTCTCCTGGGGTGCGTCCCGACCAGAATTTCGAGGCGGATCCAGCCGTGGCCCACGCGGCGGGGGCCTCCCTGGAGGCCCCAAAAGGCGGGAACGAGGCCAGGGCAGCGCTACCGGCAACTTCTCCTCCCCTGGCCGCCCCCGATGGACTAGCCCCGGCCTCGGACGAACCGCGCCGGGCCCGCCGGCGCCCGCAATCAGCTCGCGGCCATGCTGGTGCGGGCGATGGCGGCGGGGATGCCCTCCGCCTGCGCTGCGCCCACGGCCTCGGAGGGGGGGGGCTCTTGAGTCTACCTCTCTCCGCGGCTCCTCTCGGGGGGGTGGGGGCGGTGTGGCTCTCCTCGGCGGTCTGCAGAGCGCGTGTCAGCGCCACCAGCGCGTGCTGGATTCCTGGATTTT
>CAUYUJ010014391.1:87500-137500 GCA_963575745.1 Prorocentrum cordatum | reverse complement strand
TTTTTTTTTATATATATATATATATATAATAATATATATATATATATATATATAGAGCACACATTGTTTTTATTTTCATTTATTTTTATGTAAAAAATCAAGACAGCCAGGCATGCTCGCGCCGTGCAAACAAAAAAAACATCGAGACGGGCGGTGTTGGCCAGTTAACGGCCTCGGGGGACCCTCGCCCGGCCTCGGGAGCGCCCGCCGACGACTCTGGACGAGAAACACTGGCCCCGGGAAAGGGTCGGGACTTCCAGGGGCCGCGCACTGACAAACATCCAGACGTCGCGTGCCCGGGGGCGCGACGCGATACGCTCACCAAAACGCGGGCCCATACGCTCACTGGAGCCTCATTCTGGGGTCCTTCCGGGAGACACTCGCTGCACTCGTGCGCCGAGGCTGCGTCGAACGTCCGTCGACATACGAGCCGACCTTGAGTCCAACCTGAGCCGAACCTGCGTCGCAGTGGAGCCGACCTTGAGTCGAACTGGGGCCGATCTGGGGTCGAGCTATAGGGTCGAACAGATCCGTAAGTAGGAAGGCACCAACTATACACCAACACCGATCCTGGCCAGGATCACCCTGGGCCCAGGATCGGTGTATACGCCCTCCTGCCTTGCGCAAGAAGGCATATACACCGATCCTGGGCCCAGGGCGATCCTGGGCCAGGATCGGTGTTGGTGTATAGTTGGTGCCCTCCGAGTGAGGTGGGCCGCCGGAAGGCCCCCCGAGACGAGCACCCAACGCCGAGCCGACGCGCGCAGCGCCTCGGACGTCGGACGCGTGGAGCACTGCGCGCGCCGCGCTGCAATCTCCGGGCGCAGCGCCCGCGGCACCTCGCGGAGGCCCGGGGGGGGGGGGAGGCCCCGATAGGGTCCAGGGCTGCCGCGCCCTCCCGCCGAGGGCCCCGTGCCCCTCCCCGAGGCCCTGGCGCCGCGAAGCCCTGCCACCGCTCGCGCGCGCCCCATGGCCCCCACTTCGGGGGGAACGAGAGGGGGGGATAAGCAGAGGGCAGGGCAGAGAGAATCGGCTCACGCAGCTGCGTTGCCCCGGCGCCTCCCGGCGCCCGGAGGCGCCCAGGTGTGGAGGAACGGGCCCGGCGGCGGGGCCGAAACCAGCTGCACGCGGCAGATTTCGTGACCCCACCCGTTCCCTAATCCCCCCCCTTTCGTTCGGCCCGGCAGTTTTTTCTCTTTGGCGGCGCGCAGAGAAGGGGGGGGAGGGGGGGGGGAAGGCCTCCCAGCAGGAGGCTGCTCCTCGGAGGGCGCGGGCCGCACGTCTGCAGCGCAGGCCCGCGCCCTCCCGAGAGGAGCAGGGGCGCTCCCAGGAGGCCGCCCGCCCCCCCCCCCCCCAAGGTAATACTCCTTCGAAACGTGGCCGAATGCTGCAGCGCTGCTCGATCCGGACCGCTCCGTGAGGGCCCCGGGGGCCCCGCAGCGGGGGGCTCTGTGTCCTTAGGGGAACGAAAACGTGACATAACCATAACGACTCGGAGGTCCGCGCGGATTCCTCGGATCGGCGCTGGGGCCCCCTCCCTGGCGCGCGGAGCGCGCCAGGGGCGGCGCCGGAGGCGCCGCCGGGGTGCCCCAGCGCCGATCCGAGAAATCCGCGCGGACCTCCGAGATGTTATGTTTATGCCACTTTTTCCCTGACTTTCTAGGAGTGCTGAAAGATAGCACGCGACTTAAAAACCCATCCCAGAGCTATTCTATACGTCTTGGTTCTAGGCTGTCTCGTCTCGCTTTTCCGGTTTTTAGGGGCCCCGTGCTAAAAAATAGCTCTCTGGAGGGTCCGGGTCTTCGTTCCCCTATATAGTTCCGAGCGCCCCGTGCGGGCAGAGCTGCGGCGCCGGGACCCCGGGGCCCCCGGCGGGAGGAGGAGGAGGAGGACCCGCGGCGGCCTCCAGCGCCCCGACGCACGCCACCGTGTCCACGCTGCTGGGGTTCTCCACGCCCCGCGCCCTCTTCGCCGGCGGCCCCGGCGGCGGCGTCCTCGGCGGGGGGGGCTGGCCCGCGGGGTAGGCGTGCCCGCCCTTGCCGTAGCCGTCCCCGCCCTTGCCGTAGCCGTCCCCGCCGGAGCCCCACCTGTGGGGGCACAAAACCCAGACGCCCTCGAGTAATGAAAAAATCACGACGGGAGGTTTTTCATTATTTTTGGCCTCTGGGAGCCCCTACCGGCCCTCGGGACCGTCAAAAAACGACTCAGGACGAAAAACCGGTCCCGGGGAATGGGTCGAGACCTCGGGGGGTCGACGTCATGAAAAAATCATGACGTCGGGGGTCTGGGAACGTGGCACAAGCAGAAGAACTCGGAGGTCCGCGCGGATCTCTCGGATCGGCGCTGGGGCCCCCCGGCGGCGCCTCCGGCGCCGCCCCTGGCGCGCTCCGCGCGCCAGGGAGGGGGGGCCAGCGCCGATCCGAGAAATCCGCGCGGACCTCCGAGTTTTTACCCTGACCTTCCAGAGAACTATTTCTTAGGAAGGGAGGCCTAAAAGCCCAAAACAACGAAACGAGACAGCCTAAAGCCAAGACGTAGAATGGCTCTGGGATAGGTTTTTAAGTCGCGTGCTATCTTTTAGCCCTCCTGGAAGGTCAGGGTATGTTTGTGTCCCTGTTCGTGCCCCTGCCACCCGCCCTTCGCGGGGCTGCCCATGCTGCTCTTGGCCCACTTGGCGGGGACGTTGTTCTCCTGCAGGTGGCTCTGCCCTCTTGGCTCGGCTCGGCGGCGAGCCCCGGGAGAGGGGGGGTGAGGGAGGGAGGGAGGGGCGGGCCGCCTCGGAGGACTCGGAGGTCCCCGCGGGCCTTCTCTGAGAGGGCAGAGGGCGACATCTGAAGCGCCGCTTCGATGGACTTTCGAGGCGTGCATCTGCAAAGGGTGAATCACAAGACGGATTTTTGTGGTTGCGAGGTGCAAGAGCCCAAATGGATTTCGCCCCGAGCCCTCCGCCAAACGAAAACGCGTCGGTCTCTCTGAAACGTCCCCGAAGGCACAGAACACTTCTCAGAAGGCGCGAGGGCTTCTGAGAAGACCCGCCGCCTTCTGAGAGGGCCTTCTCCTTCCCGCCCTCCCCCCCCCCTCGCTTGCCGCCGATCGACCGTCGCGGGCCCCATGGGGGGGGAGGATTCGGACGTTTCTGTCCCTTGCCGGGCCTCCGCCGGCCTCTGGGGGCCTGCGGGTACCTCCAGGGGTCGGGATTCGGGGCTGCAGAACAGCTTACCAGTCTCTCCTGCGCGGCCGCAATCGCCGCGGATGCGCACTCCGTGGAGGCGAACTTGACGAACCCGCCGCCCATCTTCTGATTGTGCTTGAAAGTTAGGAAGCCATCGAGGGAACTGAAGAAGACCTCCAGGGACTGCTCGTCGTAGCCGAGCTCGTGGGCCCCAATGCAGACCAGGGTGTCCACCTGGGGAGGGACACCCCCGCCAAACCTCCAACGCCTGCTCGGTGCCCTCCTGACTGCCGCTCCGCGATCTGCCGCCCACCCCCGATGGGAGGACGCTGGAGCCAAGGGGCCCAGACAAGAGCATGATGGGGGTGAAGACTCGCCCCGCCTCCTCGCCGCACCGGCCCCAGAGACCCCAGGAGCCAGAGGCCCCCCCCCCCCCGCATGTGCTTTCGTCGATCCACCCGTGGTCCTCTGGCGCGTGCGCACCACGTCCACGGATCGGCGAAGCCCCCCCCCCGGAACCATGAGGCCAGCGTTAGGTCGGGCATGTCCCCCTACAGGCGGACTTTGGGCGAAAATGATACAAAATCCTACAAAAAAGGTTCAAACATACTCGAACAATGCTTGAACAATCGTCCCCAGACTACTGTTTGACCATTTTTGAACTTTCCCCCTGTAGAGGACACGACTCGCGACGATCTCGCATGGACGCGGGACCCGTCGCTAATACACGCGCCTTACTCCATGGTTGTTGCGCTGCCCCGATCCTCCTCGTCCTCACTGTCGACGTCCTCCCCGCAGCCCTGGAGCCGCCCAGAACTCTCGATGAAGCCCCCTTGCATAGTTACGGCGGGTTCGCGTCGTGTCGGCCCCGACGTTGGTCTCTGACACCGCAGGGATCGTTCAACCTTGAACGATCGGCCGTTTCCGAAACGTCCAAATCGTTCCACATCGAACGATTCTGGGTCGCCCGCGGCTTTCAAAGTTGAACGCCGCGGGCGGGGTCGCCGCCGGCCAACACGACACGAACCTACCGTAGGGCATCCCAGGTTCTCTTTGTCCTGCCACTCCTCCTCGCCCTCCCTGTCGACAAAGGCGCCTCCCCCCACCAGACCCCCTTGCGACCGTCGGCGACGGCAACGACGACGCCCCCGACGACATCGGCGAAAACGAAAGCGACGAAGGCGGCGACAACTCGACGACGACGACGACGACGACGACGACGACGACGACGACGACGACGACGACGACGACGACGGGGGCGCCGACGACGCCCCTCGACAACGACGACAATGACGGCGACGACCACGAAGACGACGACAACGACGACAACAACGACGACGACGACGCCGACGATGACGACGACAACGACGACGACGACCACGACCACGACCACGACGACGACGGCTGTGGCGACGACGACGACGACGACGACGGCGACGGCGACGACTGCAGCGACGACGACGTCGACGGCGCCAGCGCCGACAACGCCTCCGACGACCATGGCGGCAGCGGCGACACACCCGACGGCAACGACGATGCCCGCCTCGCCAGGGTTGGCGGCGTGCGGCATCGACTCCTCCCTGGGCCTCTTGGAGGGCTGGCTCCAGGACGAGGCGTGGCCGTAGCCCCCCTGCCCATAGCCCCCCGCAGGCGGGGCTACCCGCCGGGGCGGCCTGAGTGTCCGCCGACGATCGCGGATGACGACGACGACGACGATGCCGACGACGATGCCGACGACGATGCCGACGACGACGACGACCACGACGACGACGACGACGACGACGATGCCGACGACGACGACGATGCCGCCGACGACGGCCACGACGGCGACGACGACGACGACGACCCGCCCGGTCTGTAGGTCCACCACATGATCGCGGGCACCGCGATGGTCCGATCTCAGCAGCCAGGAGATCGAGGCGGAGGCTTCCTCACGAGATCGGCCTCCCAGGGCCGTTGTCAGGACCAGGCCGGCATCGAGGAACGATCCGTGGCGAACAACTTTCTGAGGCAACTCATGGGAGCCTCCCATACCATCTTGTTGGCTCTTGCGAATCGACGCTGGTCGACGCCAGTCGAAACTATTGTGACGCTGAATCGACGCAAATCGACGCCCACTGGCGCTGATCGACGCCATATAGGCGCTATATCGTCGACTGTCCAACGCTAATCGGCGCTAGTGTATTCTGAAGACGGAACAGCGAGGGTACACAAGGCTCCCATGATTTGCGACCCTAAAACAAAGGTCCCCCGGGGAAGCTGTCGAGAAGACAAGGCACTGACGAGCTCTTGGCGTCGGAGGTCGGGGGTCGTGCTCTTGAGGGTGTGTTCGGAAGCAGAACAAATTCAAGCCAGCATGGATCCAAAATAAAAGCAGGATGCTCTTGCACTCCCGATGAATAACGTATGTGGTGCCACATGTGTGTGGTGCAGCATGTTGGGCGCAGTCTACGTGTTGCATCATGTACGGTGAAGTCGAAGTAGTGCAGTCTACGTGATGCAATATGTGGGGGGCAATCTGTGCGGTGTAGTCTAGTTGGAAGAACTCGGGGTCGCCAACTCCACTGGTCGAGCAAATAGCCAACCAATGCACATATCCCACACGCCCACCAGCAAAACTCCCCTGGTGCAATGACGCGAGGATCCTTTCCGTGAAGATCCATGACTCGGGCGAGCGAGCGATGATGACGATGATATTGATGCTGCTGCTGCTGATGATCGTGCTGTTGATGACGATGACGACGGTTGCGAAAGTGGTGATGGCAATGATGATGATGATGATGATGAAGACAACGGTCGTGACGATGATGACGATGACGATGACGATGACGATGACGATGATGATGACGATGATGATGATGATGATGATGATGATGATGATGATGATGTTGATGATGATGATGACGACGACGACGTTAGTGTTCGTGATGAAGATGATGGTGATGATATGGCAGGTCTCACTCTCCCTGCGCGGGCACAGAAATCTAGAATGTAAGACTGCTGGTCGACGTTGTCTACACAACATGTGAACTCGCTGATGTTGTTACGATGTGTCATGTGCGCCTGTGTGTCCCACAGAGAATTACCGAGTGAAGATGCATGGGGAATGCACTTGGGAAATCAAAGCGAGTGCTCCACATATATGTAGTTGACAGGGGTGAGAGGGGGCAATGAGAGGACGGGCTGGGAAATAAGCATTTATTGTTTCAATGTGGGCCAGCTTGGGCTCCAAAGCAGTAGCTAGTGCACTGTGGCTCTGTAGGCTATGTGGGGCGAGCTATGTGGTAGAAGCCTCCTCCTCCTCCTCCTTCTTCTCTTCCTCCCGCCCTCCTCCCTCCGATCACCGTCTCCTCAGAACCCATCTGGAAGCCCGCAATGGGTACGGAAACACATGGGCCCGATGCCCAACAACACATGTTGCCCAAAACCGACCGCGGCCGCTGTTTGGCCGCGACCTGTTCTCTCAGAAGGGCCTTGCCCGCGGTGGCACCGACAACGAGTCCTGCTCAAATGGGCAGGAATTTTTGTCGGTCTTCATCAGGGTGAAGGGGCGTAACAATCATTCATTGTCCCCGAATGCGTGGCAGAAGTAGCGTTCCGTCCGGTTGCTTGCTGTTGAGATCTCATGCCTAAAGAATCGGAAATTGGGGGGTTAGATCGCAGTGGAACGGAGGCCCCCCACCGGGAAATCGATTGCGGTTTGGTGTTCGTGTCTTGCGTGCGGGCGAGGCCAAGCTGCGTGTGAGCGCGAGAGGAATGGCCCCGCCGTCGCTAGGGCGATTCGGATGCAGTGGACCGCCCCTCCGCCCCCAGTGGGCGCGCGGTGGCCCGGGGTGTCCCGCCGTGGTGACCCGTTGGTTTCCCGTTTGTGTCCCGTCGTCGGTGTTCCGTCGGCGGTGGGCCGGCGGTGGCCGGGGGTGTCCCGCCCTGGTACCAATAGTGGAGGCGATCGGGAAATCGATGATGCGATCGCTGGAATCACAGACATGCGACGTCCTGATTGTTTCAATACGCGGTCCCTGGATCAGCGCCCCTCAAACGGGGACTCCACAAACGGGTACTTTGGCCAGTGACCCAGCGAACCCAACCCTTCCCGATGTGGGCAAAGCTGCAATGCAAGAGAAAGGCCCTAAAGTGGCAACTTTCGGCAAAAATTCAAAGTACCGTTAGTAAGTACCCGTTACGGTGCCGTTGACTGGAAGTCCAGACCCGTTCCCCGGGACAGGTTTCTCGTCCTGGGTTGTTTTCAGACGGTCGCGAGGCCCGGCGAAGGTCCCCCGAGGCCGAAAAAAAATAGCCAAAACCTCCCGTCCTGATTCGTGCTGCGACGCGGGCATGCCTGGAATGGAAGGGATGCTGAGATCCAAAGTGAGATCGACAGTGAGGTTGATTGGGGCATTGGTGGTGCTCGCGCTGTCGGATGGGCAGGGAGGCGACGTCCCCTGGGTCGTGCAGGTCTCGCGCGGGCAGGCGGTCTCCCCTGGCCAGGGGCGAGCACCGCGGGGTCGTCGCTGAATCCACTGGCGCTGACCTGGTCGCGTCGTAAAAGAAATCAGGGCGGCAAGTGTTTCTCTCTATCTTCGACCCCTGGTGGCCCTCGCCAGCCCCCAGGAGCGTCACCTCCTCCTCCTCCTGCCCCCCTCTCCTCCTCCTCATCCTCCTCCTCCCCCTCCCCCTCCTCGTCCTCCTCCTCCTCCTCCTCCTCCTCCTGGTGGCCCCCGCCAGCCCCCGGGACGAGAAACCGGTCCTGGGGACAGGGTCGGGACTTCCAGGGACCGCGCAATGACAAAAATCAGGACGTCGCATGTCTGGGACGACTGGCCGTGGGGTCGATGGTGGGATCAACTGAGCGAGATCGGAAGCGGGGGGCGATCGTGACGTTACATCGCAGCGCAACGTCGTCATCACGCGTCGTTGCTAACATCGAAAGCGCGTCACAAGCATCGTCATCATCACACCCATCGCAATTTCCAGCAGTTGGTTTTCCGCCCGCCCCACCCACCCACCCCCTCATCACCCGAAGGGTGGTCGTATAGGTAAATATTGTAGTGGCCTTCGGCCAGTGCCGCCGATCCGGGTCGCTCGGTGTTATTCTCCAGACGCAGACATGTGGTGCGAGCGAGGGAGGCGACGCAAGGACGCCCTCTTGGGGCGTTTTTTCGCCATCTTAGGAGCCTGTCAGGGCGTCGTGGGGGCTTCTTGGGGGCTTTTGGGGGACCTCTAGGGGGCTCTTGGGGCCTCCTGGGGGCCTGGTCGTATAGGTAAATATTGTTGCTATCCCCCTTATGTTGCCCATTATTTGATCCATCGAAGTGCCCCTCTCGGGGCTCCCGGTCTAGTACAAGAGAAGGCTTTGGGCCTCAGACTGGGTTGTTGGCCCGCGGTGTACCAAAGCAGCGGCTCCCGCCTTGTACTTCCCCGCGCTGTATTGCGACATCTGGTTTTCGCTAGAGGCCTCCTTGCAAATTTGAATGAAACCGCGCTCTCGCCTGAAACATCCTCACACATGATTCACGAATCACTTCCTCGGCGCTCTGGACCCCCTTCTTGCTAAGCCCTCTTGCTGACCCCTTTCGTTCCCCATCTCTCCTTACCTCTTGCCTCCTTCCCTCCTCCCCCCCTTCCCCCACCCCTCTTCCTCCTCGCTCTCCACCTACTCAATCATTCATGTTCTTCCGGCTTCAGGGGCTGCGCCACGAACGCGTGACAGAAAAGAAGGTATCACCCCAAAGGGGGCACGATCAAAGACGAGGAGGGTTGGTATCGAGGGTTTGGGAAATACATGTTGGTGGACACGCGGGCCTATGGGAACGATCCTTGTTAAAATGAATGATGTTACATTCGCATGCCAAAACAATGTAACCCAACATGGATTTCGAACAATCTACGGTGCGCAACAAACGAGATACAACCTGCGCGGTGCATTCGATGTTGTGCACTGTATGTGATGCAACCTGTGGTTGAAAATCAATATATGCGGTGCATTCCACGTAGTGCAGTCTACGTGGAGCAAACCGGGTGGGCCAATCTACCTGGTGCAATCTAGCCAGTGCAATACAATCCGTTCCAGACAGTCTATGTGGAGCAGCTGATGTGGGGCAATCCACGTGTAGCGATCAACGTTGTGAAGCTAATGTGGCGCAATAAATGTGATGCCATCTAGGTGCTGCAATCAATTTTGGAAAAACTTTGAGTTATCACATCTTTTGCTCGCGCAAACATCCCACCAACCCACCCGCAACTTGGTTTGCAAAGCCAATGCGGTGTGCACGCGCGCATTGGCGTTCGAACGATTTCGACGTGCGAGCGCGAGATGCACACTTGGTAGCATCTGATGAACCCGTTGAAAGACCTGTGGTTTTCAAGAACTCGCAAGAGCGCGAACGCATGATGCTCTGAAAATTCCGGGTGCGAAAACATTGGTTGTTTATATGCTCCTGGGCCACTCGCATTGGCCATCCTTGCGGGCCCTCTTGTTGTTGAAAGACTTCGGCATCCGCGCGCGACGGCGCGCGCGTGTGCACGTCGCAATTTGCTTTAGCAGCAGATTTCAGAACAGGGATGCTTTGTGATAAGCCAATACGCGCGCACCGTATCTTTTGATACAGTGAGGGGGGAAGCGGTAAAAGACTGCCTGGGATGGTATGAATTCATGTTTCGGACCGGCGAAAGGGCAACATCGCATGCAAATGGCAATGCGAGAAAACTGACCGTGAATCCCGGGGGGAGGGAGGGAGGTTGATCCGAATACTCTTCAGCGTCGCGCACGCTCGTCTTGAAACATTTGAAAAGATTCGATGGTTGAGGGCGGGCAGTTTTCAAACTGTGGCTCTCGTCTTAGTGCCGCGCACGCTTGTCTTGAACATCTGGAAGCGCTTCACGAATTGAGAGGGGCTCCTTTCCACAATGAAGCTTTCACCTTAGCGCAGCGCGTATTCGATTAACAAATTGAAATGGTTTTACTGATTCGCATGGTTAACGAAACAGGAGCTGAGTCTTGGAACGATTCAATATTGCCAAGGCGCAGCAATAAAGTTGATTCGTGGCGTTGGGATTTCGGTAATGGATTTTGGGCACGCTTCAGGATCTTTTAAGCGGCTATCCCCCAACAGGGCACTTCCCCCTCAGTGGACATGCAACCTTGTAGGGGCATATAGAGGGGGGGCTTGCAGGGAGGGCTTCATAAAACTTCGTATTCGCATCTCCGGCTTGCACTGAGAGCTTATCCATCCCCTGTGCCCCTTCCTTCCATCATTCCTCTCTTCCCCTGGTTTGGGGGCTGCGCCAACTACACGTGGAAGGTAAGGAACATAGCACCCAAAAGGGGTACGATCGAAGGCGAATGGGGCGGGCATCGAGGGTTTGGAAGATACGCTCTGAATTGCGCGCGAGCAGATAGGAGCCCCATTATTAACTTGCGTATTGGTGTTGTAATTGCCGCTGGTGTTGGTGTTGTTGTTGCTGTTGGTAAAGTTGTTTAAGTCGGTGTGGTTGGCGTTGTTGTTGTTGTTGTTGGTGTTGTTGTTGTTGGTGTTGCGATTGGCGTTGCTGCTGTCATTGTAAATCGATCACATCTTGAGCAGAAGTATGGTTGGTCCCCCTCAGGTGCACCTTGTGGTTTCGGTCTTCCAATTAAAATGCTCCTCCTGGGGCTCGCACCCCACCTCTGATACAATAGAAAATCTTGCGCGTCAGATTGAGCCCCTGGCCCCCGGAGTGCAGCAACAACGGCTCCCACATGATACTCCAGCACAATTTGTTCAACATCGCGCTCTCCCGCGGGACTTCCTCACGTGAAGTGTGTCCAGGCACTCGCGAGCTCGCGAGGCACTTCCTCGCAATTTGTTGGGACGCCGCGCCCTCGACGCCCAGGAATCAGGCTCTCGCTCCTGGATTCCCAGATCCCCGACGACATGATTTTTTCATCACGTCGACCCCCGAGGTCTCGACCCGTTCCCCTGGACCGGTTTCTCGTCCTGAGTCGTTTGTTGACGGTCCCGAGGCCCGGTGAGGGCCTCCCGAGGCCGAAAATCCGGAAAAACCTCCCGTCGTGATTTGTTCATTGCCCGAGGGGGTCTGGACTGCCCCACGGGTTGCTCAGAGAAGCGCGCCGTCGCTCGAGTCTGCCGCGCGAGTCGTGCAGACCTCGCGCTGCAGCGGGCCCACCCGCTCGGCCGGGCCAGCGGGGGGGCGCCGCCCGCCCAGCCCCGCCCTTGCCCGGCCCGCCCGCCCCGCCCCGCCCCGGCGCCAACGGCATGGCTCGGCGGTGGACACGCCTCCCTTTCGTGAAGCACCCTCTGGTGAGGACGGCCTCTAGGACCGAAACCGACGGACCTGGACCCGCAAAAGCGACGGCCGCGACGCCCTCCCGCGGACCGAAAACGGCCGATCCGCCAATGGACGTGTCAGGGTAGGAGGTCCATCAGCCTCCGGATGTCGCAGGTGAGGAGGATAGCCCCCAAGGGGTAGACGAGTAAGTCGGGCATGTCCCTCTACAGGCAGATATTCGACGAAAAAATTTGAATCTTCAAAATATGCTCAAAAATCATCAAACATACCAGAAATCCTCCCCATATTACGTTTTGACGATTTTTGAATATTCCCCCGAGGGAGGGACAGGCCCGACTTAAGGGTACACGATCGAAGACGAAGAAGGCGGGTATCGAGGGATTGGTGGGATATACGTGTTGGATGACACGCGCGCAGATCAGAGCCGAGCGAACGTTTGTTATCTCATTATTGTTCCTTTTGCGCTGTCGTCGTCCTCGCCCGCGACTCGCTCGCGATCCACCAACGACCCAACCCGCGCCCCACCCCGCGACCCACCCGCGACCCACCCCGCGCCCGCCCCCTTACCCCTGTTCGCAGAGGCGGGGCGCTGCGTACCCTTTCTCTGCCGGGCGGGTGGTACTGGGGGGGGGGGGGACCTGCATCGGGGTGGTGGAGAAAAGGGCCCGGAAGGAGCCCTTGAGGGCCCCTTCTGGAAGCCAGCAGGGGCCCCAAAGGGACCTCCTGCACAGGGCCACTGCGGGGCCCCTTTCTTCACCCCCTCTTCAAGTCGCCCCCCATTATGAGCATCGTGTTTATCCGACCCCCGCCCCCAGCGGCGCGGCCTGGGCCCACTGGCCGATTCGCCTCCCTAGGTGGGGATATAGGGGCCGTTCCCTTCGGGCTTCGAGGGGGTGTCTCCCCAACTGGGGAGGCAGTTTGGTGGGGGTCTCGGAGGGGATGAGGACGGGAGGAGGAGGAGGAGGAGGAGGAGGAGGAGGAGGAGGAGGAGGAGGAGGAGGAGGAGGAGGAGGAGGAGGAGGAGGAGGGGGAGGAGGAGGAGGAGGAGGAGGAGGAGGAGGAGGAGGAGGAGGAGGAGGGAAGGGGGTCGGCTGCGCGATGCTGACAGCACCACCCGCCAGACGCTCCAGAGGACCCGTGCCGTTCGGACCGAGCCCGGGGCCCGCCGCCCCAGCCCGCGCCAGCGCTGGCGGGCGGGGCGTTCGTCGAGCGCATGTTGCTCCTCGGCGCGGCGAGCGCGCGAAAGGGAGGGGGAGGGGCCAGGTGGAGGCCCGTGGCCGGGGGCGGGGGCGCGGGGAGGGGAAGGAGGGAGGGGGGAAGGGGGGGTGGGGAGGGGGGGGGGGAGGGAGGGGAGGGAGGGGGGGGAGGGACGGGACGGGAGCAGGGAGGGAGAGGAGGGGGGGAGGGAGGAGGGAGGAGGGAGAGCTCAAGGCTTCGAGGCTGGGGAGCGACGCAGTTATCCGTAACGGAGGGAGGGAGGGAGGGAGGGGAGGTGCTGTTGGTGGTGATGCTCCTGTGCGGGCCGAGGAGCTCCAAAGGAGTCCGATATTGGGCCCGATGGGGTGGGCGCGGGGTGGAGGGGGGCGTGGGAGGGAGGGGAGAAGCGGGGAGGGGAGGGGGGGAGGGGAGGGGGGAGCGGGAGGGGGGCGGTGATCGGGCTTCGAGGAGCGCGCCTCTTGAAAAGGGGCCGTGGCCGATGATTGACAGGCTGGGGGAGGCTTGCGCTTCATGGAGAGGGATCCGGCCCAGGTTCTCTTCGCGTGGGCGGCCGGAGCGGGTGCGAGCACCGCAGAGGAAGGCCTGAGCAGGTGAGCATGCGCGCGGAGAGGGTGGGTATCCAACAAGCGTCTCCGTGCTGTCACGTGTTTGGGGCACCAATTGGGCCACAGGTGGGACATCCAGCATGAGGACAGCGGACTCTTGGCGCCTGAAAGCACGTGCGCGGGAGGGGGGTCTCCAACATGCCTCTACCGCCTGCGCAGTTGGCATGTGGTTTCAAGTGTTTTCGGCGCCACAGTCAACATGTAGGCGGCGGATTCTACACGCATCAAAGTACGTGTGCCGATGGGTGGGGTCCAACATGCGTCTGGCGCCTGCGCATTTGGCACATCGTTTCACATTCTCTCGACGCCAGAGCGGCCACAGGTGGGGCAGCCAACATGTGGACGGCACATTCGTTGCGTCAGCATGCGCCTGCGGAACGGGGGGCAAAACATGCATCGGGCGCGTCATAATCTGGCATCTGCTTTGATAAGCTCGGCCACGGGTGGGGTATCCAACAGGTGGGCGACGCATTCTTCACGCGTGAAATGTGCGCACGGAGGAGAGGGGGGGGAGGCTCCAGAGGAGGAAGAGGAGGAGAAAAAGGAGGAAGAGGAGGAGAAAAAGGAGGAGGAGGAACAAAAAGGAGGAGAAAAAGGAGGAGGATGTGAGCGAGTGTGTTCAAGAGAAGGATCTGCAGGGGAAGGGACGGGGACGATGAGGAGGAAGCGACGTATGGTAGATCCCATGACTGCGAGAACGATCGGGGTTCCCCAAGGTGGGGCGCCATGAAAAAGAGAGCCGTGCTGAGAGAACTAACGGAGATCTCACCTCCACCTTCCTGTGCGCGCTCTCCCGAGCCGGGCTGATCCGTGAGGGCCTCGCGGCCAAACACACGGCGCGCGAATGCCCACCCGACACGAGGCCCGAAATCTTGCCACGATTCTCGCGACGCCCACATGGCAGGAAAGCAGCAGCAGCAGCAGCAGCAGCAGCAGCAGCAGCACCAGCGTGGGCTTCTTTCACCCCCCCCTCGGGCCCGGGTCCTCGCCATCTGCGCCCGGAGCGGCTCGCCCGGCTGGCTCCTGTCGAACATGTGGCCCGCTATGGCCCCGATCGCCGCCTGGGCGTTCAGGGCGGAGTCGAAGCGGACGAAGAGCATGATGCCCTCGGGGGCAGGGGGCAGTGAGGAGAGGGGACCTACGGCGGGAGGGGAGAGGAGAGGGGAGGGGTAGTGAGGAGAGGAGAGGGGCAGCGAGGGGAGGGGACCTACGGGCGGGAACTCTTGCTTCGCATGCCGCGGCGGCGGCCGTGGCGACACGCCCCTTGCAAGCGGGCAGCGTGTCGCTCCGCTTCGGGGGGGGGGGAGGCTGGGAGAGGCTCGGGACGTGGACTCCTGGGGACCGCAACGATGATAGCGTGCCGCGCCGAGGCGTGGTGAACCAGAACCGGCGGAGCGACACGCCATCCAAAAGCTCGCGGCCGTTCCCCCCTTCAGCTTTTCCTCGAATCATCCACCCTGCTGGCCCCTCGGCTGCTCCGCGCGCCTCTCGACCAGCCGTCCCCTCCGACCCTCGCGCTCCCTCCTGCCTGGAGGAGGCTCGAGGCTGACCCCCGCGGAACCGTCGTCGTCGCCGTCGTCGTCGTCGTCGTCGTCGTCGTCGTCGTCGTCGTCGTCGTCGTCGTTGTCAGGCTCCTCCCCACTCCCTCGAGAGACACGGCTGCCTGCTGCCTGCCTGCTGCCGATCCGCTCTTGCCGCAGCCGTTCCGCTGCCGCTGCGGCTGCTGCGCCGCCTGCTGCGCCGCCACCCGCGCTGCTCCTCCTCCTCCTCCTCCTCCTCCTCCTCCTCCTCCTCCTCCTCCTCCTCCTCCTCCCTCCTCCTCCTCTTCCTTCTCCTCCCTCCTCCTCCTCCTCCTCCTCCTCCTCCTCCTCCTCCTCTTCCTCTTTCTCTTCCTCTTCCTCCTCCTCCACCTCCTCCTCCTCTTCTTTCTCCTCATCGTCATCCTCCTTCTCCTCCTCATCCTCCTATTGCTGCTTGGGTTGTCCGCATGCCCGCTTAGGCGTTCCCAGCCACGCGGAGCCTGCCCCTGTGGTCAGGGGCCCTGCGTGCCGCGTCCTCAGGGCGCCACCTCGCCCAGCTCAGATCCAGCACAGCCCTCACGAGGACCCTCTGGCCTCCCCCGCACGTTCCTTCTCCCCATGTCTATCCATGCTCTTCTTGAATGATTGAATGTGCTCGAATTGTTCTGAATACGACTAGAACCGTTATAATTCGCATTCGTGTTCTTATGTTCACTGTTGTTCATCGGCTGTTGAATGATACTCAAGGTATGCTTTCTCTGAGGTATCTCATCCACCTCCTCGTGCTCCTGTTCTCTCCTCCTCCTCCTTCTCCTCCTCCTCCGTGTCGCGTCACCACACGTGACCGCAGGCCGTTACGGGCGTTTCGCCCTGGAGCTCCTCGACAACCATGACCCTCAACCTTGATAGTTGGAAGAACTTGAAGGATGGAGCCCAGGTGGTTTACAACATGTAAATATTGCCGTAATGCCGCACATGTTCGCTTCAAACAGTTGCAACACCTTCAAGGATTGGGGCCACCACCTTTTCAACATGTGTTTCTCGATCCAGCGCCGCGCGCATTCCTTTCAACTGTTGTGAAGAATTCCAGGACAGAAGCCGGTTCCTTTCAAAATGCGATTCTTGCCTTAACGCCGCGCACATTCATACCACCTCCTAACCTTACCATCCTGCGGCAAAAGTGTTGTTCGTGCACACCGCTCTGACACATACCCTCACCATCCGATGCGGAAAAAAGTCTGCTCACAGCCATACGGCCCAACCCTCAACATCAGATGTAAGCAATTGTTTTTTTACACGGCGCACACTCATACGATCCAGCACCTACCACTTTATGCACAAATAGCCAGTGTACATCCATGCGAACGATTCTCACCATCCTACGCAACATGCAACACCGTGTGTACAGCCATACAGCACCCTTCATCATCTAATGTAAAAAGTTGCATGGCGAACATCAGCCCGACCCTGCCTTCACCATACAATGGAGCAAATGGTGCACACCCGTCCGCACAACTTTCACCATCTGGTGTAATGAACTGCATCTGGCGCGCATATGCTAATCCTCAGCACCGGCCCACCCGCTGGCCCCGAAGAGCCCCTGGGCACAAAAGGCATTCAATAAAAAGCCGGTGACAAATACCGAATACATCGATACGTTGCGGGCACCCCTCGCCGACTCAGATTCTGGACCCAAGCGCTGCCCAGGCTGCCCCAGGTGCTCAAAGACGCTCCAAGACGCCCCCAGGCGCTCCCAGAGCTACAGGCCATCCCCAAGCGCTTCCAGGCTCGCCGTCACCACCAGCAGCAACAGCATCTACATACTCATCTTCATCGCCCTCGTCACCGAAGGAAGGGTCAAGGAACAGATAAATTCAGATCGCAGTCCACAAACGCTTTTCACAATGGGGCTCTCGCTTTGCTGGCGCCGTACACCATCGTTTTACACAGCCACAGAACACATAGAAGGTGGGCCGTTTTCAAAAAAGGTGTCTCGCCCTGGCGCTGTGCATACTCGGCTGCCAAGTTGTCCTTAGTTGCGTGGGTGGATGGCGAGTCCTTTCCAAGACGGCAGGGGCATTGGACAAGCAACCCTGAGATGACGAATCCAGGGTCTGGAAGCCGGAGGAACTTCAATCGTGAATCGGCCAGGGATACCACTGCGCCATCATCAGATAAAGAATCCTCCAGGGTCTGCAGCCTCCTGGGCACATTCCTCAATGAACGCCCCCACTGTTTTGTCGTCCCCGTGGCCTCGCGCACATTCGAATACAAAATCCACCATCTACATTCCTTTGAGAATTCCTCGACCTCTACGACCCGACGGATCATATCGATACGCTGTACATCAACTAACACGGATTGAGGGCGGCTCCGCTTTCGAAACGGGGCTCTCGAGCGGGACTTCCGCCAAGCATATCCTGGGCCTCCTTCAAGGGCTCTCGCGTGGGACTTCCGCGGAGCATACACCACGACTTGACATCCTCCAACGTTTAGACGGGTAAAGACCATGTGCTTCTCAAAATGGGGCTACCCTGGGCATCCTTCAAAAGGAGGGGTGATCCATCACCACAAGCGCCCTGGTCTGACAAGCGAACCGACAGGCCGCCCGTCATTCAAGGGGTGCACCCGCAGTTGAAAGTAAGACCTGAATGGAATTTTGAGGAGGGTTCTTAGGACAGGGGGGTGTATTGCAGCATCGGTTGGCCCATCTTGGGTTTACTCTGGTCTTCCTCCTCCTCCTCCTCCTCCTCCTCCTCCTCCTCCTCCTCCCCCTCTCCTTCTTCACTCCTCCCTTCATCCTGGGCTCACCCCGAGTCCACAGCGCCGACCGCCAGTGGCAGCCAGAAAAGGTCGACACGGAGCGCGCACGCGCGAAGCCCCTCGGCCTGCAGAGACCTCCGTTCTTCCCCCTCGCCCTCCTCGCCCCCTTCCTCCACCCTCCATCCTCCCGCCTCCCTCCTCCCAGGGGGAGGAGGGGGAGGAGGAGGAGGAGGAGGAGGAGGAGGAGGAGGAGGAGGAGGAGGAGGAGGAGGAGGAGGAGGAGACGCCGTCGAGCAGGGAGCGCACACCGCCCATACAGCATCCCGACCAGGGCTCCCGCGGCCCCTGGCGGTGGGGCGCGGAGGCCGGGTCGTGCCTGGAAGCGGGGGCGCCACCCCCAGACCCCCTCGAATCATGACACAAAAATCACGACGGAGGGTTTTTCGCTCGGCCTCTGGGGGCCCTCCCTGGGCCTCGGGGCCGTCGACAAAAAAACGACTCTGGACGAGACACCTGTCCCGGGGAAGGGGTGGAGACCTCTGCAGGTCGGCGGTGTAAGGAAGTCATGAAGTCGGGAGTATGCTTAGGTCGCGCGTGTCCTCTTACAGGGGGGGGGCTTCGGGCGAAGAATTGACAAGACTTAACAACAAGTGCTCAAAAAAACGTTCAAACATTATGAAATAATCGTCCCCATAATATGTTTCAACTATTTTGCATGTCCCTCCTGTAGAGGGACAAGCCCGACTTGAGAGTATGCCCCCCCCCGCTCCCGCCGCCCCCGGACACACAGCCGACCGAGATCCGCCCAGAGAGCGCCTGGAGCGCTGGGCCTTGCCCCTTCTCGCCCTGAAGAGGCAAGGCGGAAGGGAGAGGAGGAGGAGGAGGAGGAGGAGGAGGAGGAGGAGGAAGAGGAGGAGAAGGAGGAGGAGGAGGAGGAGGAGGAGGAGGAGGAGTAGGAGGAGGAGGAGGAGGAGGAGGCAGGGACGCAGGCTGGAGGGAGGAGAGGCTGGGGAAAGAGAGGTGAGGAGGACCAGCAGCGACGGAAGGGGGACGGTGCCTGGGGGAAGACTGCCACGACGGAAGCGCAGCCCACGCCTCCTCATCCTCCCCGCCCCCTCGTACTCCTCCTCTTCACTCCTCCCTCATCCGTTCCTCCTCATCTTCCTCCTCCCTGTCCTTCCTCCTCCTCCTCCTCCCCCAGCAGGTCTCCCGAGGCCTTCAGGTGTCTCTAGTGACGCCGAACATCCTCGATCCGATCCTCGATCCTCTCCCTCCTCCCCCCCGACCTCCGATGCCGCGGGACACTCGACCCCTCCCTGGGAACCACTCCTTCGCGTCGGACACATGGATGGCAACCCGCAAAACGGCCTCCTTCAGAGGCCGAGCATGGCCACGCAACGCATCCGCTTTGATTGCCCCAGAGAGCTGTAAATCTGGAGCCTTCCCTCCGCCAATGAACCCGTCCCTGGACTCTGGAGCCCTCCCCCTGTCCATCCTGTCCAGCCGCGGCGACGACGAGCGCCCCCGAATGCAAGAACGAGCGGGACAAGCACGTCCAACCTTGATCGGGGAGACGTGAGACTCGGGTTCGAGGGGGGGGGAGGAGGAGGAGGAGGAGGAGGAGGAGGAGGAGGAGGAGGAGGAGGAGGAGGAGGAGGAGGAGGAGGAGGAGCAGGAGAAGGAGGAGGAGGAGGAGGAGGAGGAGGAGAGGAGGAGGAGGAGACGGAGGCGGAGGCGGAGGAGGAGGAGGAGAGGAGGAGGAGGAGGAGGAGGAGGAGGGGGAGGAGGAGGAGGAGGAGGAGGAGGAGGAGGAGGAGGAGGAGGAGGGAGGAGGAGGAGGAGGAGGAGGAGGAGGAGGAGGAGGAGGAGGAGGAGGAGGAGGAGGAGGAGGAGGAGGAGGAGGAGGAGGAGGAGGAGGAGGAGGAGGAGGAGAGGAGGAGGAGGAGGAGGAGGAGGAGGAGGAGGAGGAGGGGAGGAGGAGGGGGGAGGGGAGAAGGGGGAAGGCGGGGAGGACAAGAAAGAGGAGGCGGAGGAGGAGGAGGAAGAGGCGGAGGAGGAGGAGGAGACGGAGATGGAGGAGGAGGAGGAGGAGGAGGAGAGGAGAAGAAGGAGGAGGCGGAGGAGGAGGAGGATGGGAAGGGGGGGGAGGACGAGAAGGAGGAGGAGGAGGAGGAGGAGGAGGAGGAGGAGGACGAGGAGTTCTAGCGTACTCGAGTCTTACGCTTCCCCGGCTCGAATGCGGCAAGGCTCTCCGCCGCCCCCTTCGACTGACAAATTCCGGCCGGAAACGGAGCCTCCAGGCCCCTGGGGCCCTCCCTGGCCCGTCGTCAGAGCCGCGCCCCGCTGCGGCGACGAGAATCCTCTGGAACGACCTCCTCCTCCTCCTCCTTCCTCCTCCTCCTCCTCTCCTCCTCCTCCTCCTCCTCCTCCTCCCTCCCTCCCTCCCTCCCCCTCCCTCCGTCCCTCCCTCCCTCCCTGAGGGAGGGAGGGAGGGAGGCTCCCTCCTCCCTCCTCCCTCCTCCCTCCTCCTCCCTTCTCCTCCCTTCTCCTCTTCCCTCCTCCCCTTCCATCTCCCCCACCCCGACGACGACGACGACGACGACGACGACGACGACGACGACGACGACGACGACGACGACGACGACGACGGAGTAGTCGACAGTTAGAATGCAACTCACGGAAGCTTCTGGTCGTCCCCATGGCGCCCAGTAGCGCACCCAATCCCGCGCAAAGCGGATATAATACATATCTCCCTCGTGTGGCGCTATTGGGCGCTATTCGTCGCTACCGGGCTCTATTTGCATGCTATTCGGCGCTGCTGGGCGCTTTGCGGAAGCTTCCGTGATGTACTATCTGACGGCATCGTCTCTCTGCGCGCCTTCTTCGTGTCCACCTTGGAGTGCACGAAGCCCGGCATGAACCGGCACAGGTTGTCCGCCTCCCGCGGGGTGGCGTCGGGGGGCAGCCCGGCCACCACCACGGTGCTCACCTCCTGCGAAGGGGAGGAGAAGGAGGGGGAGAAAGAGAAAGAGGATGGAGGAGAATGAGGAGGAGGAAGAGGAGGAGGAGAAGAAGAAGGAGGAGGGAGAGGAGAAGGAGGGGAAGGAGAAGGAGAAGGAGAAGGAGGAGAAGGAGGAGAAGGAGAAGGGGGAGGGAGGCGAAGGAGAAGGAGGAGGAGGAGGAGGAGGAGGAGGAGGAGGAGGAGGAGGAGGAGGAGGGAGGAGAAGGAGATGGGCAATGGGGAGGAGGAGGAAAAGGAGAAGGACGAGGGAGGGAGAGACACAAGATAAACAGGGCACTTCGGACCTGGCTCCTGCCGTGCAGAGGGGACATGTCGTGGCCCAGGGGCCCTCACGCCAGAGGCCCCCCCGTTGTCGGGCGCTGGCCCCTTCACAGACGATTCGATCTGCCCTGCGCAGTGGCTCGGCGGAGGGGGAGGGGAATGGGGAGGAGGGAGGGGGGGGGAGGGGGAAGTTAGGAGGCAACTCCTGGGAGGTCTTCCTGAGAACGAGTAAATACGATGAATCCCGATTCGGCGCCATGAAACCGAACTGACCCTCATTAGGCCCCGCATGAAACGGGATTGGTTGGGCCATATTCCAACGCGAGTACGCCAGATTGAGCGGGATTGTGCCAGATCAGGCCAGTCTCGACAATGGAAATACCAGCGCAGATGCTAAACTTAACCTCCCAGTAGTTGTATCCCAAGAGAGGGGAGAGGATGAGGATGAGGATGAGGATGAGGATCAGGGGGAGGAGGAGAGGGAGGAGGAGAAGGAGGAGTAGAAGGAAGAAGAAGAAGAAGAAGAAGAAGAAGAAGAAGAAGAAGAAGAAGAAGAAGAAGACGCGGGAGGAGGGTGAACATCGAGCAGCCAGGATCGAAGTTCCCAGAGGCTTGGGCAAGTTGGAGCTTCCACTGGGCTCTGGGGCTTCGGGGGAACCTCCACCAGGGGCCCCCAGAGGCCTCCAGAGACCTCATGGAGCAGGAGGGGGAGGAGAGAGGAAGGGGTAGGAGTGGGAGAGAGGAGAGCAGGAATTAAGGAGGAAGGTGGAACAGGGGAGGAAAGTAAGGTAGGTGAGGAGGCAGGGGGAACAGGGAGGCAAGGAGGAAGGCAGGAAGGGGAGCAGGAAGGAGGAAAGGAGGAGGGGGAGGGAGGGAGGAAGGGGGGACAGGGGCGGGGGAGGGGGGAGCGCTGCGCTCCCCGTGTGGCTGCCGAACGTGCCGGCTGTAGGAGGATGAGGAGGGCAAGGGAGGAGGGTGGAAATCGTTCGAAGAAGGAGAGGAGGGAGGAGCATGAGGAGGAGGAGGAGGAGGAGGAGGAGGACGAGGAGGAGGAGGAGGAGGAGGAGGAGAAGAAGGAGCGGGAGGATGAGAAGAAGTGTCAGAGAGGAGGACGGCCGAGGGCGGACGAGGCAGATGAAGCAATAATGGTGGGACAGCGAATTCGCGTCAACATCAAGGCCACCCTGCTGGTGCCAGGCGTTCTGCAGTGAATCCTGAGGATTATGTGATATAATATGATTGTCCCTCCCATCCCTCAAGAGAGGCAACCTAGGAAAGGACATCTGGGAGAACCGGCCGCGCGCCGTTGGTTCTGCAAGTATCTCGAGGCGCAGTCTGGGCGGCATTGCAGAGGGCACCTCCAAGCATACCCTGCATGCAGCAGATACCAGACCCACCCCCTAAAGCCCAGGGCGTTCTCATCACGCACCCAGCGCCGCCTCTGGCGACGACCCCTGGAGCGCTCCGCGCCCCGGGGCTCGGGTGTTGACACACGCCTGGGCTGCCCTGCACGAGCGATCGGCATCGACGCGGGAAGTCGAACGGCATCGGAACGCTCATCGCACCGGGGCGCGTCGGCATGGACTTTTCAGGATGCACGGCAGCGCACGAGCATGCATCGGGCCGCGTCGCATCGTCGGATCATCGGAACCGAACCAGATCGGGCATACCATACGACAGGTTCGTGTCGTGCCGACCCCAGCGTTGGTTTTTGACACCGCAGGGATCGTTCAACCTTGAACGATCGGCCGCTGCCGCAACGTCCGATCGTTCAACATCGATCGATTCTGGGTCGCCGGCGGCGTTCAACCTTGAACGTCCGCGCTGGGGTCGCCGCTGGTCGACACGACGCAAACCTACCGTAATCGATATCGAATCGGACCAGTCGAATCGAAATGGACCCTGCCTTGGGTGGCCCGTCGAGGCCCGCTGGGACGACTGCTCGGGGACGTCGAGTACGGCGTGTGTGTGGCGACGAGGAGAGCGCCCCCAAGGGCCATGCAGAGTGCACAGAAGGGAGGGAGGGGAGGGGAAGGAGGAGACGAGGGAGGAGGAGAAGGAGGAGAAGGAGGAAGAGAAGAAGGAGGAGGAGGAGCATGAGGGGGGGGGGGGAGGAGAAGCATGAAGAGGGGGAGGAGGAGGAGGAGGAGGAGGGAGGAGGGAGGAGGCGGAGGAGGAGGAGGAGGAGGCGGAGGAGGAGGAGGCGGGCAGTCAGAGCCAGAGCATCCGCGGCCGCGTCGGCGCCGGCGGAGAGAGGAGGAGGAGGAGAGAGGAGGAGGAGGAGGAGGAGGAGGAGGAGGAGGAGGAGGAGGAGGAGGAGGAGGAGGAGGAGGAGGAGGAGGAGGAGGAGAAGAAGCATGAGGAGGAGGAGGCGGAGGAGGAGGAGGAGGAGGAGCGAGAGGAGGAGAAAGGAGGAGCAGGAGAAGCAGGACGTACGAGCAGGAAGAGGGCAGCCAGAGCCGGAGCCTCCGCGGCCGCGTCGGCGCCGGCCTCCGCGGCCTCCTCCCCGCCGCTCCCCGCGCCCCACTCCCAAGCCGCCATTGCCGGCCCGCCCGGCCCGAGCCCCGGTGGCCCCGGGGGGGGGGGGAGGAGGAGCCCCGACCGAAGGCGCGTGGCGGCGCCGGCTTCTCTTGGTGACGCCGGGGCGCGCGGGCTCCGCCGGGTGGGGGAGGTCTCTCCCCAGCGGTCCTTCATATCTGACACTCAAGATCGGATCTGATCCAGCCATATAGAGCTTAAAATGCGGTGCCCGCATTCACTGACATTCGTTGGCTCGTTCGCGCTCGAGAAATTATTATGTTTCTCCCTGGTCATCATCATCATCATCATCATCATCATCATCATCATCATCATCATCATCATCATCATCATCATCATCATCATCATCACCATCATCACCATCATCATCATCATCATCATCATCATCACCATCACCATCACATCACCATCATCATCATCATCATCATCATCCTCATCATCATCATCATCATCATCACCATCATCACCAACATCATCATCATCATCATCATCATCATCATCATCATCATCATCATCCTTCTGCTTCTGCCACTCGAACTGCCATCACATTGACCTTGCACGACCAATCGTAGAAATAATTCGAGAGAAATTGCAAAAGATGAGGTGGAGGAGGAGTGAGAGAGGGGACCCCAACTCTGGGTCCCATCGGTCGGCCGATGAAGGGGGGGAGGCTCTGGATAGTGTGCCGAACACTCCTCGGGCGTTATCTGGGGACCATGGATGTTGGCGTGCGACGCCAGCCGAACCAGCCGAAGGCCTCCTCCTCTCCTATGTCTCGTCCTCCTCCCTTTCCTGATCCTCCTCGACCTCCTCCTCCCCTTCTCGTCTCCTGTAGCCATTTGGGCTCACGAGGAAGCTGTATCGAGACTCTGCAGCAGATCTTGGGCATACGGCGTCTTCGCACCCTCGCCCCGAGATGTCAGCGGAAGTACTGTCTGGCATCATCTGCAAGCACGTCGGGCCCGCGGATTGTTTCAAGGACGCGAAGAGCAGCAATGGCAGGAAGGGCATCGACAGGAAACAGATCTCAAAGTTCCGCAACATGTGGCGCGACAATTACCAAGTGGAGAACAAGCTAACTCACACGAAGAAGGTCGTGAGACAGGCCATGCTCCTCGTGAGGAAAGACAAGGGTGAGAAATGGAAGATCTCTGAAGAGAAGCTGGGCAAATGGGCCGACACCATGACGAAGCGCTTCCGCGAGCTGGCACATCAGCTCCAGAGCGCGCTGAACAAGCACGCGGCGTGGGCGCAGAAGGTGGTGGGCGAGGACTGCGACGGCGACGAGTCCGAAAAGGTGCATCCTCCAGAGGAGGCGGTTGACGGTACCGAGCCTGCGGCTCATCAGGCTGCCGATGGTGGCGATGACGAGGGCGACGGTGGCAACGAGGACGAGACCGATGGGGAGTACGACCTCTACGACGACAAGCCGCACGACTCAGACGAGGAGAGTGAGGCCGAGCTCGGCGGCCCAAGGGAGAGCACCGCGGCTCCGTCTCCACACGCGAGCCCAACGATCGAGCTCGTCGAAGACAACCACCCCGAGCCCATCCGAGAATCTGGGGCACTCGCCGCGCCCAGTGCTGGAGATGGGGACGTGAGCCCGCCGCCTGCGAAACGCACGAGGTTCATTAGAAAGCAGCAGCCCCCAAAGAAGAAGAAGAAGCAGAAGAAGAAGAAGAAGAAGCAGAACATGGAGCCGACGGATCCCGAGGAGTTGCATGCCATCGACTGGGCTGTCTGCTGGCTCCAAGTGGGGAGCAAAGCCATGAGGAGCATGATCTCGGGCGATGGCGAACCCGAGTTCGCGGTGGAGCTGATCAAACCCGAGAGCGAGGAGCTGGACGGCCCTGTGGTGGCAGTTCGGTCCGGCGGCACTCGGTCCGACATCGCGGCGTACTGCCTCCGAGACCACATCGAGGCCACTCGAGTTGACGAGCAGCTGAGGGCGAGGCCGAAGGCGAAGCAGAAGGCGAAGCCCTCCTGGACCGGTAACAAGGACTCGGTCACCGTCGAGGTGATCAAGCGGAGGGAGTGCCAGCCGCGGCGGCATTGAGATCATCACCCTGGTCGGCGGTGGCCAGCTCTGCCAAATGAAGCTGAATGGCGATGCCTACGACGAGGAGCATGCGGTCAACCTGATGAGCCAAGCGGCCCAGGACTACATCGACGGCAAGGTCGAAAAGGCCCAGCTGAGGCACTACAAGGACGCAAAGTTGGCCGAGCTGAAATTCCCAAACGCCACGGGGAAGGGCAATGGCAAGGCCAAGAAGCGCGAGGGCACCAAGACGGTTACCAATGCGAAAGACGACGAGGACATCCCCAAGAAAGGCTCCAAGGACTCCAAGGGCAAAACAGACGGCGCCTCCGACCAGAACGCCGAGACTGACAACACCAAGGACGGCATGAAGCAGATGGAATCGACCGACAAGCTCGACAAGGGCCTCCACCAACTACCGCCGAAGTTCGGCAAGGACACGCTCGTGCCGAACGACGCGGCCTCGCAGGAGAACCACGGCGACCTCGAGCAGAAGACGGACGTCTGGAAAAACCAGACCTTCTGGGGGAGGGGGTCGTCGTCCTCCTCCCTCCCTCCCTTCTTTTCCTCCTCCTCCTCCTCCTCATCCTCTTCCTCCTCCTCCTCCTCTTTCTCCTTACCCTGGTTGGGAGTCTGGCCCACTGTGCCGACAGCCTTTGTATCTTCTTGACTATTCGAATGCTCCTCGTCTTTCTCCATCGGTACCATGATTCCTTCTCCCCCTAGGACCATTTCAAAGCTTCCGAAACAATTGTTGAACGCTGGGGTGCTCCCTGTTGCTTCTTTGGGGGGACCTTCATGGGGAGCGTCGACCTTGTTCACCCGTCATTCTCGTACGCACTCCTCCTCCTCCTGCCCCGTATCCCCCCTCCCCCGCCCGAGGATCCAGAGACGTCGTCAGGCTTGGCATCATCATCGGGAACACGCTCGGCGCACTATTCGCAGGTGGACCTGCAGCGGATGATGGAAAACGACTTCTGTTTCTGAGTGCCGTGGGCATTCGTTTATCAGAATCCACCGCTCCTCCTCCTCATCCTCCTCCTCCTCATCATCATCATCCTTCTCCTCCTCCTCCTCCTCCTCCTCCTCCTCATTCTCCTCCTCACCGCTGGGCGATTCCGTGGGTTTGTGCTGCCATGCGCTGGCAGAGGTTGGCACATATCGCAGTCATCGTCGCGGACGCCGTCGTCGTCTTGGTCGCGATCGTCGCTTGAACCGGGCAAGGCTGTTAGACCAATATGTTTGTGGGAGGTTGAGGTAGGGCCTGTGATCGGCCTGGACTGTGAGCGTTTGAGCGCTTGAGCGGGTTCAACACATGACCACGGCACGGCTGTAGCGATGGCAACACGCAAAAATCAGCATGGTTACGGGGGGGCGTTAACTAAATGCTTGACCACCTGGCCGTGGTAGCACAAATGCATCCGACTACCACCAGGTCCCCAAGGTCTTCGAGGGACTATGTGGGCCCACAAAGGGGTTCGAAAGATCTGGCCCCCCCGCCCAGCAAGGCTACCGAATCCCTCGCTCCTCTTCCTCCTCCTCCTCCTCCTCTTCCTCCTCCTCGTCATCATCATCATCAGCAGCATCAGCATCAGCATCAGCATCATCATCATCAGCAGCAGCACCAGCAGCAGCAGCAGCATCAGCATCAGCATCAGCATCAGCATAATCATCATCATCATCATCATCATCATCATCATCATCATCATCATCATCATCATCATCATCATCATCATCATCATCATCATCATCATCATCATCCTCATCCTCATCCTCATCCTCATCCTCATCATCATCTCATCATCATCCTCATCCATCATCCATCATCCTCATCATCATCATCATCATCATCATCATCATCATCATCATCATCATCATCATCATCATCATCATCATCATCATCATTCATCACCATCATCATCATCAGCATTCTCCTCCTCCGCTGTCTCCTCCTCACCCGTTTCCTGCAAAACGCCTGGGAGCTTGAGCCAACATGTATACGAACAGCGCGAAACTAGCGAGCATGGTGCCCCCACTGGCTCTAGGTTGTTCGCCATCACTGTAGCCATTCTTGCTCAAGGCAAGGTGTTTGGGTTTCCACGCTGTCGCGAGCATCGCGCGACGTCCGCTTGAGTTTCGAAGTTGAGCTCGAGCGATGGCTGACGCGCTGTCGGCCGAGGAGCTCAAGCAGGTGACGGAGGCGGAGGAGAAGCTGAAAGCGAACTTCAAGGAGACTGCAGACAACGCGATCTTCTGCTCCGAGGGGCGCGAGTCAGACCAGACGCAGAAGAGCATCGAGAATACGATCCAGTACGGCCTCGAGTTGCGGTCGGCATTGGGCCAGAAGTTCGGTCGCAGCAAGAGCCCTGAAAGAGGAGCCACTCCTGAGTGCAAAAAGCTGCCTTCGGGAATCGAACAAAAACAATGTCAAAACAAATGGCTTGCGATAAAACTGCAAAGACTACACCCTCGAGAGGTCGAACACGGAATAGCACGAGCCCCTGGACGTGCCGAAGGGCAATGATTGCTGCGAGTGAGGGCTTGCAAAGGTCCCAAGATTACGCGAAGAAGTGTATGACCATGGGCAACGGCTGGGCTCGCTACTGCAACCTGTGGGAGTACTCCGAACACGTCGAGATAGAGGTGCAGCACAAGGCAACGTTCTTGCGGGCTTGGGCGACCCACATGAAGAATACGACAGTGGGGGGTTCTGAGTGGATAGGGGGGGTACAAGTGGATGCTAAGGTGGGTTACATCTGGCCCAACCTGGCTTAAAGTGGGTTACAAGCGCCCCGAATGGCTTCGGGGGTTAGATAACTCCGCTAAGTGGGCGGGGCCCACTTAGCCTGGATCGTTAACCCCCCTAAGCTACTTAAGGCAGCTGTAACCCACTCATAAGCCAGGTTGGGCCAGATATAGCCCACCTTAGCATCCACTTGTAACCCCCCTATCCACTTCATAGCCCCACGGTCATCCAAGTGTCGAGGCGGGGACAATCCGTCCTGGGCCAAGCGGCTCTGGGGTCGGCACGGGCACGGCGCCGTCACTGCCACACGGGTCCGCGCCATCGCCGGTGACGCCTCGGCGCTCTGGCGCTGCCCCAGGGAAACCAGGTGGGGCCGAGAAGGGCAAAGGGTGCTCCATCAAGAAAGGCCGAGGCACCTCGCAAGAGGAAGGGCGGATCCGACGGCATCCCGCCAGGGGGAGCAGACTCTGGTGGCGCCCCTGGCAGGACGGTGAAGGTCGAGACCCCCGAGGCGCGTGCCATCAAGGTCAAGAAGCAACTCGGCAGCGGCATTGCTGGAGTGACGTCGCTGACCGAAGCGATCCGTACGCAGGCGCAGCGGAAGCCGTTCAACACCGAGGACCAGCCGAAGGCGATGACCGATACTAGAGGTGCCCTCGAGGAGAAGGCGCACAGCACGCAGTCCATCGAGGACTCTCTCAACTTCGGCTTCAAGGACATTAAGGTGAAGTACAGCGCCACTGGGCTGCCTTCGCTGTGCAACCACATGGTGACGACGCTGGATGGCGCGATCAAGGAGACCGCTCGTGAGAAGTCAGCGCCTGTCTCCATGAGGCTGGCGCGCGATTTGGCACGCTCCACCGCTTGAGTGCAGCTTTCCACACCTGCAAAGTTTGAGTACAGCGGGCGTCGCCGCAGTTTCGGCTACATGTAGCCTTGCGAGTCTTATGGTATGAGCTTTAATGTGGGGCAGGGCCTGCCAAGTGTCGCACGAACAATTCTTAGAACAATCGGGAAGGCATTTAGAGCTGAGGACGGCGGGGGGGCGAGGACACATGTCAAACTTGTTCGCATCTCAGGGCTGCGAAGGAACGATCGAGGGCGACAGGGCACCGATGACGCTTGATGATTTCGAAACGTCTATAATGTTAGTGCTGATGTTTGTTGAAGATTATTTAATGATCGTGATGGTCGGGTTTTATGTTAAGGTCCACCGAATAAGATCGGCCTCATCGCTCAGGTGAAAAAACATCACGTCTCCCTCAAGAAATCCAAACAACACCAACGAAATCCTCATTCGACATATTGTCCAATGGTCCTTCATTCAATGAACGATGATTGACCGATGATGGCTGATACTCTTGATGATCTTCACGGCCTGCTCGAAAGTGCAAGTCGCACGCGAGGCGTAGCGTGACGATGATTGATTTGTCTAGTTTGCCCCCGCAAGCACACTGTGTTGTAGATGCACGGGCCCTTCTGCGGGTGTGGTGTGGAACGACGGGGCTGCAAGGGTCGGCGGGGAAGGTACTTTTCTGGATACAGCAATATATTGAGTGTGGGCTTGGCTCTGACGCAAATTGCATTCATTCACTCTAGGGCTGAGCGGTGTGGATCTGCGCCTAACGCCCGAAGGCTGCTGCTCCAGAACAATCGGCGGCGTCGTCATGATCCCTCCCTCCCGTCCTCCTCCTCCGCCTCCTCCTCCTGCTGCTCCCCCAATTAGTGGGCTCTTGTCAAACTTGATTAGCTTCCCTCGTTTCGGTTCCTTCGTCGTCGTCGTCGTCGTCGTTCTCAGTGCCTCGTCGTCCTCCAAGGCCCCCTCGGGGGTGGCGGGGGCCCTCCTGCCTCGCCTGCCTCGCGGGCTGGACGGGGCCACCGCGGCGGCCCCAGCACCTGGGCATGTTCAGTCGGCCGTTCCTGGAGGCGCCCCGCCACTTCAGCCGTTGCGAGGGAGAGGGGGAGGAGGAACAATGGGATGACCGTGGGGGCTTCTGAGTGAATGCCAAGGTGGGCTATATCTGGCCCAACCTGGCTTATAGGTGTGCGTTGCAAATGCCCCAGGTGGCTTCGGGGGGGTTATCGATCCGGGCGAAGTGGGCTCCGCCCACTTAGCGGAGTTACCTAACCCCCCTAAGCCACTCGGGGCACTTGCAACCCACTTATAAGCCAGGTTGGGCCAGAAATACCCCACCTTGGCATCCACTTGTAACGCACCTATCCACTTAGAACCCCCCACGGTCATCCCAGTAGAAGGAGTCAGAGTTGGGATGAGACGAGGCGTGGGTCGAAAAGTAGAGGATGCGGCGACATGGGACTCGATGACTGTCCAAGCTTCGGTGCGCACCAAAGAAATTATGAGGCTTGAAAGCATGTTCGGTCGTCTTGGAGCCCTCCTGGGCCGTCCCGGAGCCTTCTTGGGCAGTCCTGGGGGGCGAGGGCCTGTTAGAAGCCGTCTTAGGTGGCGGTTGGGGCTGCTGGCGGGAGTAGAAGTACGTTGGGTTTCAAGAGTTTGCAGACGCTGAAATGAGTTGGGTTTGGAAGGCTTGCGGGGGTGGAGGTACACGTCGTTCATGTCTAATCGTGCTCATTTCTAATTGTGCTCGTTTCTAATTGTTCCTGGTCCCCTAGTGGCCAGGAAGAGGCCCAGGATAGAACATGTAGAAATGAAAGGATCTTGGCTCCCCCAAAAAATCAATAACTTTCGAACAATTCGACATGAACAACGTGTAGGTTGGGCTGAGGAGGCCAGAGTTGAGGTGGATACCAGAGCTGCGCGCGCAAGTGGCCAGAAGCCGCCTATCCCGATTGCAACGCACACTGATGGAGTTTCGCACTGAAAAAAGTCTTCTGCACCTGCGGGTGCAGAGGACGGCGCAGAATGCACGCCTTATCTAAATTCCTTCAGTGGCCAACCGCGGCAACCTCACGTGGTGTGTGTTCCTCCCAGCCGCCACGACGGAACCTTGGCCGAGAGACGACCCAAACTGTGATCGTGCAGACTCTCCAGTGTCGTGGAGATGTGCCCTGCTGTGGGTCAAGAGCGACTGGTCGGACAACGTATCACTCGCATTATGCAACAAAGCTTTATCCATGTTGCAACTGCTTGTGTTAAGAAATGGCTGGCGCGACGTCGACGCATCGATGGAGGACGGGCTGCCGTGGAGCGCATCAGCACATGAGGGTTGCGAACGCATGTGTTCTTTGTGCGAGCAGCACGTTGTCATCCCTGATCGCGCCACGCACGCGAGACTCAGGACAACGCTGTTGTTCGATCGCCGCACACAAAAACGTGCTTACGGACGCGCACTACGCATAAACGTTGATGTCGGCGGGGCACTGCTATTTGCTGACGACAAATTGGAGCCGAACTACGTGCTAGGGAACACTTTCCGTTTCGACAGCATCAAGGAATTCCCTGCGCGCGCAATAGTCTGGCGCAATTCGGCTCAGACACGGTTACTTCGCACAGGGATCCATTGTTCAAGATCCCTGGTCTTGGTATTCACAGCCTCGTTACCGATCTCCTACGCTGCCTGTGCCTCGGAATGGTGCAGTCTCTTCTGGTGGCAACGTTGTCGGTTTTGATGTCAAATGGCGTCTTTCACTGTGGCTCGCCAGAGTTTTTTATCATGAGGCTCCGACCGTCACTGTTCTCGTGCTACAAAGATCCTGCCACCAACGGCCTGCCAAAAGTCCACTGGGTAACGCTTAAGATGCTTGGGAACACAATAACCATGCTCGGCAACCTTTTCAAAGGTGCTGAAGCAAGACGGAATGATCAGGTGGATTGTTGGCTTGCTTCAAAAATATCGTCCACACGGTTCAGATGTGTTGATCGCGGGTCTGGCGTTGCAGCGTCTAGTCTACAAATACGATCGTAGCCCATTAAACATGACACCATAATGGAAAGCTGAATGCCGTCGTCGAGGCGTTACTTTTCTGAGGTACGGTACTCAAGGGGGGCATGCGGGGCATAGCAACAGTTCATTAATTCCTACACGTGCTGCACGGTATGACCGAACTGCACGGCCATCCAAGGTTCTGCACACATTGTTTGGACGAGTCATTGAACAAGAGGACTTCTGCCGTTTGGGCAGTGCGAATCTTCATGTTCTGGAAATGACTGCGACACAGCAGACCCGCTGGCTTGCTGCTGGCGTGAGAAGTGGTAGAGCGTTGAAGCAAGCGAGCACCACATTCACATCCATCTGTCCTCCTCCTCGCGGGGCTGAGGGACGGAAGGGGGGAGAGTGCAAGGAGGAGGAGGGAAAGCGGAGGGAGGGGGAGGATGGAGGAGGGGAGGCAGGGCGGGCGGAGGGGGCGGGGATAAAAGGAGGGGAGGGGGAGGGCGGAGGGAGGATGCGAGTGGATGAGGAGGGGGTGGGAACAAAGAGGCCAGAGTGGGGGAAAGCGGGAAGAGGAAGTGGACGGACGAGGAGGAGGAGGAGAAGAGGAAGAGGAGGAGGAAGAAAGGGGAGGGGGAGGACACGAAGGAGGAACAAGGAACGGGGGCGGAGCAGGGGGAGCGACGGCAAAAGCAGAATCAAGAAAAGGAGCACGCATGGACGGCAGCAGATCTCCTGCTGCCGTTCTGGCTCGCGTGGCGCCTCTGGCTCAGGCGGCCGCTGGAGAGGCGAGAGCCCCACGGGGGCTGCCGCATGATGAAAGCCAGCACGCCGAACGGTGCGGTGCGGGACCCCCACGCCCGCGGAGGCGGGCGGCTCTTCGTTCAACGTGGCAGGGCTGCGGCAGAGCGTCGCCCGCAGGGCACCCCTGGCGCCTGGAGCTGGAGGTGCGAAACGCGCGATTGCTGGTGCACCTTCCAGGCAAGAGGCCCGCACGGCCCGCTCTCGCCCAGAGGATTTCTCGCCGACCTGGCCGTAGTTTCGGACCTTGCAACATGAGGCTCTCACTTCGCACTGGGATGGGGTTCTCAATGCGCACTGGGATGGACCTGATTTTGAAGGTCCGAACAGCCTCTGGGTCGGGCGGGGAGGAGCTCCTGGCCCGCCGGTTCGTCGAGGCACGCGTCGTGGACCAATCATGCAAGCAAGCAAGCAAGCAAGACGGCCATGCATTGACCAACGAGCAGCACACACATACCCATAGGGTGGTCGGAGGGAGGATGACTGGCTGACTGACTATGGATATGTGTGTGCGTTGTCGGACCCGGGGGAGGCTCCCGATCGAGCGGGAGGGCCATCCGACAACACGCACCCATTGCAGCCCCCTCCGTCCCCCCTCGCTAAGCAGACCTATCCCGTGAAGGGGGAGGAGGGGAAGAACACCGAGCCTCTTCCCGTGAGCGTCCGCAACGCAAGACCTCCGATTAATTCAAGACGGGAAGACAACAGCCGACGAGAGCACGGCCTGTAAGCTCCCGTCCAGCTCTGCTCTGAGACAGGTGATTTGTACACCCAAACTTGCCTGTACTCGCCCACTGTCCAAGGGCGATGCGGAGCTGCGTACGGATACTAGATCTTGGGACAGATGGTCCCTGTGGCCCTTCGCCAGCAAGGACGACACCTGACTGACCGGCGGCTACGACCCGGCGCACGTGCGCCTCGCCCATGGCCAGTGCGCGCCGGAAGTCGAAGACGGCCTCCAGGCTTTCCCCCTCATTGGGGGGGCTTCATTCGGGGGGCTGGCCGCGCACGAGTCCTGGAAAAGGCCCCCAAGAACGATAACGAGGAGGAGGAGGAGGAGGAGGAGGAGGAGGAGGAGAATCGAGAAAGGGGATCGGGGAGGAGGCAGCGAGTCCAGCCGGGCGACACTCATCGTCGGCTCTTGCCCGCCTCCGCGGGCGCGTGCCTCACGACGGCCGACCGCCCCAGCACCAAGCTCTGGCTCAGGCCGAGGCCGCACACTGCGGTGAACGACACAGCCTTGGCGTGTCACGAGGATCGTCCCAAGATGGAACGATCGGCCCCCATCGTTGGTGACACCACTCCCGCTGTATACCAACTTGGGCTGGACCGACCGCGTGATCGGGCCGATCCGATCGCACACTCGGCGGTCGCGCAGCCGAAGACGGCCGCGATCGCGACCGCCTGTTTGCGCAAGCAGGGGGCACCGAGGACGCGGCGCTGGCGACGAACACGTGCGACACCGCCATCGCTTGGAGTTTCATCATCAGGAGCACGATGACGACCATGCCGATGATTGCCGGCGAGAACGCGCACGGCAGCCCCGCGGCCATGCAGGGCACGGCGAGCGCCGCAGGCCATCCACAGAAGAAGATGGACGCCCAGCTGTCGGCTGCGGGCCCCGTCGGGTTCAGGTCGACACTGGCCATGCCAAGGCACGTGCCTGGGAGATCCCCATCGCACCCACCAACTTCCAGTTTGGCATCCCTCCCAAATCTTTACGCATCTTGCAGGGGAGGGGTGGGGGGGTACTGGGGCAGAGGGAGGGGATGGCCAAGAGGGGGGTGTGCTTGGCACATCTGGGTGCCAGCGAAGATCATCGGGAAGATGCTTCCTCCGACGAAGCCGGTGGCTGTGCTGATGGAGAGCGTGGTCATCTTTGCAAACGCAAGCAGGCAGAGGAACGGAGCGCCCATGGCCCGGTAGTTCATGATCAGGAACTGTGCGGCCGGCTGATCATTGGGCTGATCGCGACTCCCGATCACGTAATCTGATCATTGCCCCTACCACGACGACAGGAACCACCACCACGATCCAATGCTGGCCATGTGTCCGGGGCAGGGCCAGTCGCTCAACCAGACCGAGCCAACAACGCGATCAACTATCTCGCGATCGTCCAACACCGCAGATCGCAATCCGAAATCATCGTTGATGCCATCGGCAGATACAGGCATCTGAAGGCCTTGATCTGGTTCTCACCTCCGCCGAGCGTGAGCGGCAAGAAGACCGCGCAGAGCCCCCAGGCGAGGCCACCGACCACCGGCACCAGCATGCCTTGGAGCCCATGAAATCTCACTGCTCGAGGCCACTCTGTGAAGTCCGCGACTTCCGCTCAGCGGTGGGGAAAAGGCGTGTCAGACATTCGGGTGTCCCCCATCCCCCTCTCCCCCTCCCCAGTGGTCAAAAAAGTCCCATTCCCGCCGGGGGGGGGGGGACGAGCTCCTCAGCGCACCCCAGGGGCTCTCTGGAGCCTCCAGAGAGCCCCAAAACGGCCCAAGAGGGTCCAAACAGAGCGCCGAGGCAGTCCAGGAGAGCGTCGAGACAGCCCGACAACCCAGGGTAACCCGCGACGGTCCAAGAAGGCGCCAAGACAGCCCACGAAGCCCCCAGGACGACCCAAGAGTGCTTCCATAGGACCGCGGAAAGGGCCTCACGACGCAAAGATCGTCCCATTCCCCGAGGAAAACATACATCTTCGACATACTCGCCTTTCTCGTCTTGACAGCGTCCAGTGCGGACCAAGGGGCCCCAAAGCTCGTTCCAAGCAGCCCATGGGGCCCCCAAGAGTGCCCGAAGACGGCCAAATACAGCCCCAAGAAGGCCCAAGGGGGCCCCAAGACGGCCACAGGGGCATCTAAGACGGCCGACGATGGCCCCAAGAAAGGCACAAGAGGATCAATGCGACCTGTCATCTCGAGCCTTTCCCCCCTCGTAGCCCCAGAGACGCTCCCAAGAGACCCCCGAGGCGCCTCCAAGGGACCCCAGAAGCCCCCAAGAGACCCCCGATGCGCCCCCAAGAGGCCCCCAGAGGCCTCCCAGGAGCCCCCTGGAGGCTCCGCCCGCCAAAAAACGAGGTCCCAGAAAGCTACCCAGAATGCCCCCCAACAGCCCCTCAAGAAGCTCCTGCGAGTCAGTTAAACCCTCGCGAGCTGAAAAAACACGAAGCCACTCCAGCTCCAACATAGCCTACCGAACGCCCTGGACGTCTCTACTCCGCTAGGGGTCGGCGGAATGGCGAAGCCACGTGAATCATGAGTGACAGACCTCCTTATACTGGCCGCCGTGGAAGCCGTATAGGTTCTCTTTACGGGCGCAACGCGGCTACCGACAGTGCCCCCCCCCCCCCACACACACACACACACACAGGATGGCACCAGAAGGCCGCGGCAAGTTCCTCCGCAGTATCCCGAGAGGGTGTGCACTCGGCGCGCCCAAAGACGTCTGCCAGCACCCGCAGGAGCAGTGGCCAACCTGGGAGCCAGCACCGCGTCGCTCGCCTGGCGCTGCACCCAAAAATGGCCCACGAGAGCTGGCGGCAGCTTTTTGTGTGCCGCAACACCCAGGGAGGCCAAGTCTCGTTGATGTGCGCTGCTCCGCTGGAGGCCCCAAGGACACAGAAATGGCCACAGCCCTACCTTTGGCAGCAGCTGAGATGGCGAGGCCTCGTTCGGATCCGCCCAGCGCGCCGCTCCGCTGGAGCCCCCAAAGACGCGGGAAGCGCCCGCAGTTCTAGAAGGAGAAGAACGCGGCATGGGCATAAACTTTTGGCGCTCCGAGCAGATTTCTGGGACTTGCGCTGACCCCCCTTCCCTCGCGCGCGGAGCGCGCCGGGGGCTGCGCCGGAGGCGCCGCCGGGGGGGCCCGGCGCGGATCCAAGAAATCCGTGCGGAGCGCCAAAAGTTAACGTGTATGGCGATTTTTCTTCTCCGAGATGGGGTCGGAGGATCGCGCCGCATCGCCGATGCACTGTCGATGCATCGGCGATGCGACTGCGACGACAGCGACGCATCGGCAACGGATCCCCCTCGCCGGCCGCTCCGCTGGGCTGCCCGGAGGCACGCGAAACTGCAACAGCTCTGCCAAAACAGAAGCGCGCATGCGCGAGGCGAGGCCCCACCGAGATCCGCGCAGCGACACTCCCAAGAGGCCTACCGTGGAGGCCAGTCCACAAGAAACCTTCTGCAAGAAACCCAACCCTGAGACCCCAGGACTTCCATCGTTTTTCGGCGAGGGAACGGCACGCTTTCCATGGCAAGACCCTCGGGACCCAAGAGACCCAGGGCACCCTGGAGGCCAGCAGGGTGTCTCTTGGCATGGGTCTCCACTGCAATTACGTTGTGTAGCGCGGCGCGCATCTTGAGCCCAGGGATCCGAGCACGACTCTGAGTCCATGAAGACTTACAGTGTAAGCAATTCACGGAAATCGACATGGAGTGCGCACAAAGGGCCCCAATTGAGTAATTACGTTGCGCAGCACGGCGCGCATCTCGAGTCTAGGAATCCGAGCAAGGTTCTGAAGTGATAGGGACTTACAGTGCGAGGAATTCCCAGAAATGGGCATGGAGTGCGCACCTCTCAAACTTGAAACACATGGGAGCCATAAAGAGACCGGAGCAGCGTAAGAGGATTAACACATGAAGAACGACCGCTGTAATATGCTTATATTTCTACACCTACATGCAGATTTACACGTACACACATGTGAACTAAAACCTAAGTTACACATAGTGAATGTTTGATTGATTCTAAACCAGCTGACCTCCGAGCTGGCGGGCGGGATGCTGCATCCCGAAGCGCTCTCTGCCGAGCCGGTTCAGTCTCTGGTGCAGCTTCTGAACGCACTTCTTCGCGAGGAAGTTCATTGAGAAGCCGAGCAGCCCAAACGCACCGCTGAACAGGCCGAGGATGACCGCCGAGAAGACCTGCCGGTACTCGTATACGGTCGGATCGGGCCCCAAGCCCTCGGTCTCCTTCATGAAGGTTTTCGACGAGATCGCTCCGTAGAGAACGTACGATACGCTCGAGGAGGCCGTGGTCACGATCAGCTTCTCCAGCGCGGTGACCCTCACCAGCGGCGCGCGGGGGGGGGGCAGAGGGCGAGAGGGAGGCCTTCTGAGAGAAGGCGCCCCGCCTCTTCGGACCCCCCCCCCTGCCTTCTGAGAAGCCTTCCTGAGAGCTCCCAGGGAGGGTAGATCGGATGGAATCGATTTTCTTGGTCTTCGTCTTTTGTTTTAGATCGGATCGAATCGAAATGTGAGTCGGACCGGGCTGCATCGGCATGGAGTCGAAGTCGCATCGGATCGGCTGCGCCAGGATGCAATGCAGCGCCGTGCAAGCGTCGGTCCGCATCGGATCGTCGGAACATCGGAGCCGAATATGATCGAGCCGGGCGCAATCGAGATCGAGCCGCATAGATCGGATCCAAATTGAAGGGGCCCTGGGACACACAAATAAATACACACTCCCCATATTTTCCCATATTTTCTGGGTTTCTGTTTCCCCCCCACTTCCCATACTTTCCTGTATTTTCCTGGGAGTGGACGATTAATTGTGTCTGTGTGTTTTTTTCCCTCCTGATAAATGGACGCAGAGAAGGGGCCGATCCCTTCTGCAGCCCCCCGCCCCCGCTGCCTGGCCGGGAGGCCGCGCCCCCGCTCGGCCTGCCTTCGAGCAGAATCCGCTCGAGACCCGCCGCAGACCCCTCCCTCCCACGGGCAGTCCCCGGCCAGCCCTTCGAGGTCGACTCTCGGCCGTGGCCACGAGAGCCTCCGCGGAAGCCCCAAAAACCTCCGGGCCGACGACGGCGACGTCGGCGGTGGACGCCGGCGACGGCTGTGCTGCGCGCCCCTCGGCCTCAGCTCGCCCTGCCTGCGGATGACGGGGTAGTCGCCGACCAGGGCGTCGAGCTCCGCGACGGGCCGCGGTGGCCCCCACCCGCGGCCGGGGAGCGGCGTGCCCCCGAAGGCGACTGGCGAGACCCTCCACATGAAATGTTGATGGGCCAGCTTTCCACCACCACCACCACCATAAGGACCATAAGTTGGAGGTGGAGGGGGTCCTCCTCCTCCTCCTCCTCCTTCTCCTCCTCCTCCTCCTCCTCTTCGTCCTCCTACTCTCCTCCTCCTCTTCGTCCTCCTCCTCCTCCTCCTCCTCCTCCTCCTCCTCCTCCTTCTCCTCCTCCTCCTCCTCCTCCTCCTCCTTCCCCCCATCCAACTTATGGTGGTGGTGGTGGTGGAAAACAGGTCCATCAGATGTATAATCAGCGACCCCAAACACCCCGTGTTTCTCTGTACGGGGCCCCCTGAAGCCAGTGCGTTTTGTCCTGAGCGTGTCTGTTCCGACGCGGGCCCCAGCGAAGGCCACCGGAGGCAGGCAACGGCCAGGGCTGGTGGAGGGAGAAGGGCACGACGGACGATCAGTGGCATGGTTCTCCGAGGGCCTGGCCGGTGCACCTGGCAGATAGCCAGGTCCTCCGATGGAGGGCGCAGCCTGGCAGGGGCAGCCTGGAGGGTCGGACGGCGCCGGTGGGACTGGTGGAGTGGGAATGGCACGACACCCGATAAGTGTAGTTGTTTTCCGATGGCAGGTGCGGCTTGGCGGGAGCCTCGCGGGACTGGAAAAGTGGTGTCTGGCGGAGTGGTGGAAGGGCAAGTGGTAATAGGGCGGACTAGTGGAGGATAGGGCTCGTAGGATGCGGCGAGGAGGGGGAGGACAAGCAGTGGGGGATTGTCTGCGAAAGCGATGGACCCACTTAGGACGTAGGGTATAACATCTAATGCGGTCACAACTAATAGTAAGAGTACACGATACGGGTGCCAGGGCCTTGAAGGCCGTGTCAACACAGTTCGAGCGGGGCACGGCCGAATACCCAAGGATGCAAGGGCACCCTGATACATTCTCATCCTTGCCGAACTGGCGCAAAGGACATGCCTTGGCCAAACGCAGGGATGGACGGGTTACCCTCGAAACGCCCCGCATCCCAATGGACATGCGCGGTGCTTACTTGGGCGGCAGAGGGCAGCAGGGGTGTCCGACCTAGCCCGCATCCCTGGAGGCGACCCTCTCAAGTGTGCGACACGGGGCACACTGCGGTGGCCAGGAAGCGCACGAGCGCCCTGCCTGGCCCACATCATGCGGCGGCGACCCCCGCATGTGCGACGCTCCAGGGATGCGCCAAGACACTCTGCCTGCCCCGCACCCGCAGTGGCGCCCCCCACCCAGTCGCGCGACGCGGAGCGCATTGCTGCGGCCAGGATGCGCAAGGGCGCCCTGCCTGGCCCACATCCTCAAGGTCGTGCCCCAGGTGCTCGACGCAGCGCACATGGCAGCTCTAGACTCCAAGGCCAACGCTACACGCACGCACGCACGCACGTGCACCACCACCCACTACGCACGCGCGCGCGGAGCCACAGGTCCGCTACGACACGCGTCCGCGGATAGAGAAAATCAGCGCCATGGTAAGGGATGGGAGGGAGGGGTAGGACGTCAGATATGACGCGAGCGCACCTAGCTTGTCCTCCTCCCCCTCCCCCTCCTCCTCCTCCTCCTCCTCCTCCTCCTCCCCCGCCTCCCCCCCCCCTCCTCCTCCTCCTCCTCCTCCTCCGCCTCCTCCTTGTCCTCCTCCTCCTCCTCCTCCTCCTCCTCCTCCTCCTCCTCTCCCTCTTCTTCGTCCTCCGGTGGCCCAGCCGCGGGTGGTGCTGAAAACCAAATGCTGCAGTTGCAGTTTGGGCCTCGGCATGCCGCGACTCATTGTCACGCAACACTTGTTCTTGTCGGCGCCCTCACAGAACACGATCTCACAGTTGTCCCAACCATGGGTGGGTCGTACTGGATACAGCAAACCACCTGTTTCGCTTGCATTCTGGGCCTCAGCATGAGACGACACATTGCCTCACTACACGTTTTCTAAACAACGCTCTCGCATCGCAGGGGTCTCACAGGTGCCCCAACCAGTGGTTGGACACTCTCCACGTGGGGTTGAAAATCAACCATTTCACTTGCGTTCTTGGCTGACACCACAAGAGTTCACAAATGACCCAACCATGGGCCGGTGACGTGAAAACCAATTACTTCACTTGCATTCTGGGCCCCCCCCACATGATACGACAAATTGCCACAACACACGTTTTTTGCATAGCACTCTCACACGGCAGGATTCCACAGGTGACCCAACCATGGGTGGGTCATCAGAAAACTGGCGGATCAAAACCAATTGTTTCACTTGGATCCTGGTCCTCGGCATCGGGCGACGCAATGCCACGCAATACGTGTTTTGTATAGCGCGCACATGTCAAGGGGGCTCGCGCAAGTGACACCACCATGGTTTGGTAATCATCCAGAACCTGTGTGGTGAAAGCCAACCGTTTCGCTTGCATTCTGGGCCTCATCCTAAGGCGGCACAGTGCCATGCAACAAGTTTTCGGCCCAACGCCCTCACACCACAAGATCTCATGAGTGGCAAACCGCGGCTGTGTCACCGAACAACTGGAAGGTGAAAGCCACCTGCCTCATTTGCGCTGTGGGCATTGACATGAGGCGGCGCACTGCCACGCAACATGTTTCCCATATACCGCTCCCACGCCCGAGGATCCCAACGGTGCCCCAACCATAAGTGGATCAACGAAGAACTGAGTGCTGAAAACCAACTGTTCAACTTGCGCTCTGGGCCTCGGCATGGGACGACACATTGCCATTCAACACCACAGGATCTCACAGGCTTCCAATGCATGGGTGCTCACATATCTCACACCGTCGAAAACCAGCTGTTTTAATTGCATCCTGGGATTCAACATGATTCGAATCATTGCCACTCAACACGGTTTTTGTAATCTGCAGCGCCCTCGCACCACAGGGTCTCGCAGACGCCGCAACCATGGGAGGTTTCCTCGAACACTCTCCGGTGAACGCCAACTGCTTCATTTGCATGTTAGGCCTCAACCTGAGACGGCACATTGCCACGCAACACGAAATTCGGTTTACCGCTCTGACACCGCAAAATCTCACAGGTGACCCAGGACGACACAAAGCCACTCATCACGGTCTCTCCTCCGTGCTCTCACACCGCAAGATCTCATTGGTGGCAAACCATGGGTGGGTCACCAGACAATTGGGTGGTGAAAACCAACTGGTTCACTTGCGGCCTGGGCCTGAAAGTGAGCCGACACATGTCACGCAACATTGTTTGTAGACTGTAGCGCTCTCACACCACAAGATATCACAGGTGACCCAGACATGGGTGGGTCACCAAACAACTGGGTGTTGAAAACCAATTGGTTCACTTGCGCCCTAAGCCTAACGGTAATGCGACACATCGTCTTATATCACGTTTTCTGAATAGCGCCATCACACCGCAGGCTGTCGCAGGTGGCCCGACCATTGTGGGTCGCTGGATGAAGGGGGGGAGGGCACTATGCGGCCCGCGTCCTCAGGGCCGCGCCCGCCCTCGAGTGGGATGGTAAGGAGGGCGTGCCCGAGAATGGCCACAAGTGTCCTGCCAAGCGTGCATCCCCGCGGCTGCGCCCCATCGCGAATTGGAGCAGGCGGAAGCGGGTCCGAGGATGGCCAAGGCTGCCATGACCATGGCCAAGGGCTGGCCAGCAAGAGCGGCCACGGATGGGCCGAAGGGAAGGGATGCAAGGGGAACCTGAAAAGTCGTTCATCCATACTTTTAAGTCGGGCCTGTCCCCCTACAGGGGGATTTTTGACGAAAAATACAAAAAAAATCCAAAAACAATCAAACAAATAATCCAAAAATAGTCGGGGGACTATGTTGGGGGTATGTTTAATGTTTCGTCGAAAATCCCCCTGTAGGGGGACACGCCCGACATAACCTTGCTTTCAGTATCAGTGTTACCCGGGTCCCCGTGGTCGCCCTGCCGCCGCCCTCTTTTGCAGGCCCCATGCCACCACCGCCTTCCCAGCTTCGCCATCGTGGGTCTGTTGGGTGGGCGCGCTTCTGCGCCCCCCCGCCGCTTGCAGCATCGCGCCTGTGCTGGCAGGTCTGGTCGGGATTCCTCCCCCCCAAAAAAAACGCCTAGAGAAGCTGCAGCTGGCAGAAGTGCCCACGCCCTGCAGCCCGCCCAGCACCTCTCCCGCCGAGTTCTGGCCGCTTGGGTCGCCGCTGGCTGCTGTGCTGCAGCAGGACATCGATGCCCCGGCTCCGCACGTCCCCTGTTGTTCTTCCTCTTCGCGCGCTGCAGCCTCTGCCCCAGCTCCTGGGTGTAGCCGCGAAGCCGCCCCGCGCCCGGTGCCAGGGATGCAGCACTAGCTGGCCGCCCGGCCGCTCCGCAGCGGGCTCCCGCTGGGTGAGCGTTCTCCCTCCCCCCCCTTGTTCGTAGCCGCTTCCCTCCCCCCTTTTCCCTTCCTTGCTGCCGGACGATTCGCGGTGCCGTCACCCGGCTTGCCCGAGCGCGCGTGCGGACTGCCTCTGCCGCGCTGCGAGGCAAAACAGGTGTTGTCTGCTGATGTTCTGCCCATGGAGGCCCTGCTCGATCGTCGTGCTCCGTCGGCCCCCTGCCACCTCAGACGGTCTCCCTGGGCCTCTCGCCCCCATTCCAAGGAGCGAAAGCTCGTCGTTGACGATCTACTTGCGGGCCACAGCCGGAAGCATGCGACGTCGCGACGTGGGCCCCGAGGGCTCTCGAAACCTCGCACCGCAGGTCGTCCTTTGACGGTCCCGCCGGGCCCCGAACTGGAACTCTGGATGCAGAAACGGGGAGGAACTAGCGTCAATATGCTTTTGCGTGGCGCTGGGATCTCGGAGACGTCACCCAGAACCTCCACAGAGGCCTCCGGAGGCAAACATACCTAAGGACACCCTACGAAGTGGGGCGCACGCGCACGCAGCAACCACAGACAGACGCACAGAAGCTCCAGGGAAGCCCAGGACTCCGAACCTTGCCGAGACGCTTCCAGGAGGTTCCGGGGCGCAGGCTGGAGCCACCGCGGGCGATGAGTATCGCGGGGACCAGCGGCGAGGGGAACACGGCCCCCATGGCGCCCGAGATGCCGGCCAGGATCAGCAGCTTCCTCGGCGGGGGCGTTTCGGGGGCCCCGCGGCGCCTCCCGCCCCGAGGAGCCCGCAGGGGGGATGGACTGGCGCGCTGAGGCACGCCGGCCCTGCCCTCTCGGTCCTCCTCCTGCGCGTCACCGTGATGGTGACGAGCAGGAGAGGAGGATGGTCTTCCACCTCCTCCTTTGCCTCCTGGCTCTTCCGTCCTCTTCTCCCCATCCCTCCTCCTACCATACACCTCCTCCCTGTGCAACACCAGGCGTGTCGTTTGGGCGGGCAAGGCGCTTCACCAGGGACTTCCTCACCGCTTTCGATCTTGAAGCTTGAAGCATCCAACAGCTGCATGGATGGAGGGTGGGTCGTTTCCAAAATGGGGATCTCGCCTTGGCGCAGCGCACGCTCGTCTTACCATATTCCAGCACTTACACGCATGGAAGGCGAACGGTTTTCCAAACGGGGTTCAGGCCATAGAGCCGGGCAGACCCCCCGTCAAACATTTTCAACGGTTACACGGATAGAGGGCGAATGGTTTTCAACATGGGGCTATCACCTTGGCGCGGCGCACACCTGTCTGTTACAAGCCTCACCACTTACAAGGATGGTGGGCGGTGACTTTGAGCTTTCGCCTCAGCCCTGAAACTACTGCAAACAAGTAGTACCACAATCATGGATCTGTGTATCACATATACGGCTGGAGGGTGGCTCCTTTTCAAAATGAGACTCTCGCTTCTGACCCCACCAACTTTAATTACCATACGTCTTAAATTTGTGATAACAGATGAACAATAGAATACTGTTCCTTTTCAGATCAGGGTTTTCGCTGGTCACTCTCCTGACCTTACGAATTTTACCTGATTGCATTCCTTGAAGATCGAGGGAAGGATGGATGCCGTTTCGAACAAAACGGATTCCCCGCCTTAGCTACGGGCCAGAGGGGCGCCCGTCTTTCAATGGGGAGCGTCGCAGTGGGAAATAATGCCTGCAGTGACCAGTGAAGAGGGGGCTTGGGATAGGAGTGTATTGCAGCATCGTTGGCACATCCTGGGGTTACCCTTATCCTCCGCCTCCTGCTCCTCCTCCTCCACCACCTCTTCCTCCTCCTCCTCCTCCTCCTCCTCCTCGTCCTCCTCCTCTCTGGAAGGCAAGGCCCTTTCTGAAGCACGCCAAGGTTGCTTCACACCCCGCCACTCCTGTCGCGCTCGCTGAAGCGGATGTTCCGCTTCGAGTTGGCCCTGTCCGGGAGCGAGACGGCGTCCCCGCAGGAGCCCTCCTGGCCCGCCGACATGGGGGGAGGATCGACGGGCAGCCGGGCTCCAGACCTCCAGCGCCCTGGTTAACTCAGGACAGCGGGCGGCTCTGAGCTCCCCCCCCTCCGCCCGCCCTCCCCTGGCCCCCTCCCCCCCCCCGTAAGGTTGATAAAACCGTGTGTGTGTACCACCTCGGTTTTGGGTTTATTACTTCTTCTGTACTTGCTTTCCTGTTGGTTATGTTTTTCGTCATCTCTTAAACGATTGCTCAAAATAGCGAAATACAGAATTCTTCCTTTTGTAGCAAACTTTAAAGTGATTCCTTTTTTGTGGCGAATTACAAAAGGAATTCTTTTCGGGGTGAATTACAATTTGTTTCTTTTTTTGCGGCGGAATACAAAAGGATTCCTTTTGTGGAGGATCACAACATGATTCCTTTTTGTTGCGAATTACAAAGGGAATCCTTTTGTGGTGAATTACAACTTGTTCCCTTTTGTGGCGGATTACAAAAAGGATTCCCTTTGTGGAGGATTACAAAAGGATTCCTTTTGTGGAAGATTACACATTGATTTCCTTTGAGGGCTTTCCTGGAAGTGAACCAGGGGACAAAAGAAAAGAAACAATCCGGAAATCATTGAAAATTGCGGAAATTACAGTTTCAATGAATTCACAATGTTTGAAAGCCAAAACATATAAAAAACACAGCATTTCGACATTCCGAATGCAAAAATGAAGTGTTTTCATATGGTTTCGGCCTCAAAGCCTTGGGAAATGCTGTGTTTGTATGCTTTTGCTTCAAAGCATTGGAAATCCATTGGAAAACTACAATGTTCTTAATTTTCGATGATTTTGTTTTTTTCTTTTCTTTTCTTCCCTGGTTCACTTCCAGGAAAACCCTCAAAGGAAATCAATGTGTAATCCTCTACAAAAGGAATCCCTTTTTAATCCACCACAAAAGGAATCCTTTTGCAATCCACCACAAAAGGAAACAAGTTGTAAATCACCACAAAAAGGATTCCTTTTGCAATTCGCCACAAAAGAAATCATTTTGTGATCCTCCACAAAAGAAATCCTTTTTCGTAATCCTCCACAAAGGGAATCTTTTTGTAATCCGCCACAAAAGAAAACAATGTGTAGTTCACCACAAAAAGATTCCATGTGTAATCCAACAACAAAAGAAATCAATGTTTAATGTTTGTTTCGGGCCTCCGGAGGCCGGAGAATCGAGAGATTAAGGCTTAAGATATCCCTCTGGAACGCGTTTCGGCGCCCACCCGCTGGAAGTAAGAGGGGTGAGGTGGAACAGACGGAGGTGGAGGCGGAGGAGGAGGAGGAGGAGAAAAAAGGGGAAAGAGAGGAGAATTCATGGAACCCGCTATGGGTGCCTACCCCAGGGAGTTATTCCCTTAGTCTGGTGGGCTGTGTTTCCCACCCGATTGTGCCCTGTGAAGCTCATTATGACAACGCATTGCTCCAAACGCATGTCGTCATCACCATCATCATCAGCAACATCTTGAAACACATACTCGTCATCACTATGCTCGTCGTCACCATCGTCATCATCAGCATCTTGAAACACAGACTCGTCATCATCATCGTCATCAGCAGCATCTCGAAACACATATTCGTCAACATCATCACCGTTATCAGCAGCATCTTGAAACACATGCTCGCCATCACCATCGTCATCAGCAGCATATTGAAACACATGCTCGTCATCACCATCGTCATCAGCAGCATCTTGAAATACATGCTCGTCATCGCCATCGTCATCCGCAGCATATTGAAACACATGCTCGTCATCACCATCGTCATCATCAGCATATTGAAACACATGGTCGTCATCACCATCGTCATCAGCAGCATCTTGAAACACATGCTCGTCGTCACCATCGTCATCAGCAACATCTTGAAACACATCGTCGTGATCATCATCATCACCATCAGCAGCATATTGAAACACACGCTCGTCATCATCGTCGTCGTCACCAGCACCTTGAAACACATACTCGCCATCATCATCGTCATCGCAGAATCTTGAAACACACGCTCGTCATCATCACCGCCATCTGCAACATCTTGAAACACATGCTCGTCACCACCATCGTCATCAGCAGCATCTTGAAACACATGCTCGTTATCATCATCGTCATCAAACCGAAACCTTCTGACGGCTTCCCTCATGTACTTTCTGTGCTCAAGAAGGCGGCGCAGGATGAGGTGGGCAGCGTCCTCACAATCCATTGCGATCGTCCCGATTCCCTAGATTGCTCCGACGTGTTTGCGCATTTTCCGAAGCCCCTGTGCATTTGCAGAGATCCATTTCACGTCGCCCTGAAGGTAGAGCAGGCGTTTGGGGGGAAAGTCTCGCCGCGTTGGGCTGCAATCCGCAGGTGCTTGGCGAAATTCCGCAAGGGCTCTCCGCTCGGCAATTCGCAATACTACAAGAAGCGAAGAGGAAACGGCGAGCCGGAGCTGGAAAGCGTGATTTCGTCAATGGCCCCTGCGCGCGCCAAGCGTCTTCTTGAACAGATTGCGAGGCCTGCGTGCCAGGCGAGGTCGTACGCGAGCATGGACTATTTTGTTCGCGACATTGCTGCCGTCTGTTTCACGCATCCTGCACCAATGCGCCGCCGCGCAGAAAAGGCAACCACTGTACTTGCGTCTCTGGAGGGCGCTACCTCTAAGCAGAGCCTCGGGTATCTAATGAATGCATCTTTGTTTGTGCATAGAAACCCAGGTGCTCCACACATGTACGGTACTACCTCGCTGGAGGCGTTCATGCTTCAGCTGTTTCAGAAATGTGTTTCACCAGACGCGGCGCAATGCCCTGATCGTTTGCAGAATTGCCACGGTGGGCAAAATCTTTGGCGCCTACGCGCGCACTGCATTTCCTGGCATGAACATGCGGGAGCATGAGGCCTTGCTTTCTTTCTGCCAGAACCTACTTGCCTGCGACGTAGATGTCAAACCAAAGCTTCGCATCAAGATGAAAGCTAACCCACGCGTCGTCGAATATGAATTGCCGCCGAGCGCAAAGCGCTTGTGTAAGCATTGAGCATGCGTTTCACTTGAAGGTCATCCATTTTTGTTGAAACGTTCGAATGTGCAAAAAAGTCGGTCCGCTTCGCGTTCGCCATCATCGCACGATCGTCGTCGCAGTCGCCACGTTGATGGATTCAACGCACGGATTGTTTGCCACCAGATCGCACATCTCTTGGGATGCTTGGGTCGCGACAGCGATGATATGATAACACACTTCGTGATACTATGAAAACACGCATGTACACACGCGCACGACTTTATCAATTGATGCCGATGATGATGATGATGATGATGATGATGATGATGATGATGATGATGAGGATGATGATGATGCTGGTGATGGCGATGCAGCGCAGCAAAACGAGGTGGTACGCACACACAGTTTTACCACCCCCCCACACACACATACCTACACACAAACACACACACAAACAAAAAAAAACACACACACACACAAACACACACACACACACACCTACACACAAACACACACACACACACATATACACGCATGCACTTTTTTGATCCGCCAACGATGCGACACCACGGTCGCGATAAATCAATAGCTCACGGGGACACGCCGGTGTTGCTTCCGACCGGTGGCGTGGACCGTTCCCCCGCACGCGCACACACGAAACCAGCGTCTCGGAACTTGGGCCCCCCCCGGGGTGCCGCTGCGGGACCCCGCGGGCCCGCAGAAAGCGGCCCGTGGGGCGAGGTCCTCCTCCTCCTCCTCCTCCTCCTCCTCCTCCTCCTCCTCCTCGTCCCCTCCTCCTCCTCCCCCTCCTCCCCCTCCCCCCTCCTCCCTTCCTCCTCCTCCTCCTCCTCCTCCTCCTCCTCCTCCTCCTCCTCCTCCTCCTCCTCCTCCTCCTCCTCCTCCTCCTCCTCCTCCTCCTCTTCCTCCTCCTCCCTCCTCCTTCCGCCCCCGGAAGCCCCACGCACAGAAACAGAAACAGGGCGCGGCTGATCTGGCTCGGCCAGGGGCGGCGCTGCCCACCACAGCCTCCATGGGGGGAGGCGTGCTCCTATAACCCACAGTGGGAACCCATCATATCGACGATCCCTCGGAGGGGGTGTCGAAACCGATCGCCCCCCCCCCCCCCCGGGGGGGCAAGGACCACAGCTGGCCCAATTGCGGCGGGTCTGCGCGGGGGCCGCCCTGGGGGCAGGAAGGAGGGCCGGCAGTGGGTGCCGAGCTCCTCTCTTGGCCTCTGGCCCCCCCGGCAGGCTTGGCCCACGGCCCTCGTCGGCCCAGACGCCCTGAGAGGACATCCGAGCAGCTGGGCTCGGAGGAGATCGCGCCGCATTGCCGCTCCATCGCCGACCCGTCGGCGAAGCGTCGGCAAAGGGTCGGCGCGGAGAAAACCGGTCTCACATCGAGCCGCACCGCCGATGCATCGGCGACGCGCATCGGCGACGCGGCGACCCTATCTACTCCGGCCCCTTTGTGCCAAGCCTGGCCCCTCCCTTGCGTTACCTCCCCCGCTGGTCTGCGTGCTCTGGGCCCGCTCTACTACCCTCGCCTCTTCCTCTCCCGCGCCTGCAGTCGAGGTCTCGCCGTGGGGATCCTTCCTCGGGAGAGAAGCCCCCCCTCTGTTGCTTACCCGAAAGAGGCCCAAGGACACACATGAACACACGCAGAAATACACACATACCAGGATTCCCGATATTTTCACATATGTTCTGGGTTGTCGTCTCCCCCCCCACTTACCATCCTTTCCAACATTTTCCTTGGAATCGGCGATTCATTGTGTCTGTGTGTTTCTTCCCCTCCTGAAGTTTCTGCGGGGGCCGCAAGGACAAGCCAGGAGGAAAGCCCATCCGATCGCGAATCAGAACAAAGGAGCCCGGGACATCCCATGGCATGAAACAGGCT
>CAUYUJ010014391.1:47500-82500 GCA_963575745.1 Prorocentrum cordatum | reverse complement strand
TTGCCTCCTTCTCCTCCTCCTCCTCCTCCTCCTCCTCCTCGTTCTCCTCTTCCTCATCGTCATCCTCTCTCTCTCCTCCCTCTTCTCCCAAATTCGTCTCCCTCCCACTTCCCTTCCTCTCCTCCGCCTCCTGTCTCCTGCTTCTCTTCCCCCTCGTGCCTTTCATCCTCCACGGGCTTCTCCTCCTCCCCCCCATCCTCCTTCCTCCTCCTTCTCCTCCTCCGCCTCCTCCTCCTCCTCCTCCTCCACCCCATCCAACTCCTCCGCCTCAGACTAGCCCAGACATGCTCGCATCGTGTAGAAACGACCGACGGACAATTCTTGGCCGCTTTCGGCTTCCAGGGCCCACCCACGAACGGCCACAAGACGGTTCGACTGATTTGTAAGACGGCCGTAGAGGGTTCCACAAGGCCCTCCAGGATAGCCCGAAAAGGCAAAACAAATGATGATTTGCATTTGGTCATACGAGGAGTTGAAGTGTCCACCAGCTTGCGTTCCCGACCGCCAAAGACGGCCGAACGGCATCCAAAAACAACTCCAAGGCAACCCATGCGGCCCCCAACTCGGCCCAGGAGGGCCCCAAAATGCCCCCAAAATGGCCCAACAGCGCTCCAAAAGGGCACCAAGACTGCCAAAGGAACCCCCTCGACCAGCCTCCGACGGCGTCGGACGGGTCAGTATCCCCCTGAGGCGGCCCAAGAGGCCCAAAGAGGCCACCGACAGACTCCAGAGGGCCCCAAGATAGCCCCTGAGGTACTTATTCTTGCTGGCATTCACATTATCCTGTTCCTCCTTCCCGTCCTCCTCCTCCTCCTCCTCCTCTTCCTCGTCCTCGTCCCCGTCCTCCTCCTCCTCCTCCTCCGCTTCCTCCTCCGTTTCCTCCTCCTCCTCCTCCTCCTCCTCCTCCTCCTCCTCCTCCTCCTCATCCTCCTCACATCCCTACCTCCTGATTCCTGATGGCATTACAATCCGTCCGATACTGCCGCGCCCCCCCCCCCCAAGTTCGGCCGCCTTCGCTAGAGGGCTCCATCTGGTTGCGGTGACCCTGGCCATTGCGGGTCAGAAAAAATGCATGTTTAGAAGTCCCACGTGGCCGCGACACCGCAAGTATACGTGGGATAAAATGCACTCACGATAACACCACGTCATCCGATCTGTTGCAAGGCTAAGCTGGTGGGTGATGTAGCCGCCGTGGGTTCATGTGGCACGTCGGACGAGTGTGGGTGAGTAAACCACTGCCGTGGACCCGCCATCTTCGCGACCCTTGAAGTTGACGCTGTCGCCGTGTGCTGGTGTTGCCGTCGCCTGGGAAGGAGAGTGAGTAGTATGCTGTGTGCCACAAGAAAAGAGAGTCCAGCGGCTGCTGTTGCTGTCGTAGCACGGCGGTTTGAATAAGAGATAGCGCAGAAGTCGGGAGTCGGTGGTGGGACAATTGGTAGCGCGAGGCGCGCCTGAGCAACAATGGATGGTAATCAGCGGCGACTGGTAGCAACACTGGCGCGAGGGACATTGTGACGCACTGACGGGCCTCCGCGAGGCAGGTTCCATCTTGGCATGATGGTGGCGGTCGCCTCTTAGCCGTTGGTTGTCGGAAAAAAAACAGGATGGATGGTGCGCTCTTACCTGAGGGTGGAGCCCCACTGGGGTGACCGCCGTGTTGTCGTCGATCACGAATCACGCTGTCGGCTGCACGATGTGGGATTGATTGCCCACTTCGGATGCTGTTCCCGTGGGCATGGGTTTGGTACTGCTGCTGGTTGTGCTTGCCGGTGGGTCAGAATCCGTCTGGGCTGATGTAGTCCATGTTGTCGTGGCCAGGGTAGTACTCGTCTTCGCTCTGGTCCGTGCTGGCAGTCGAGCCTGAGTGCGATACTTGGTACCTCGTGTATAGGTAGACCTCGCTGCTGAACTCGGTTGGTGGTCGCGGCGGTGGCATGCCTTCCAGCGGGATGTCGGGATGGCGAAGTGTCCTAGCCGCTATGGCTGGCCAGTGCATGGGTGGATGTCTGCTGGTGGTTGCGGCCTCCATTGCCTTGAGCTGATGCCTTCCGCGCGCAGGAAGCTGCCATGTTTTGATGAGACCCACCACCCATTAAGGAGACTCGGTTTCGATGTGCCTGGCGACTGCGGAGGAGTCTGGACGGTCATGACGGGGGCTCGCGCACGGGCGCGGGGGGCACGCAGAAGCGCGGCGGTCACTGGGGGAGTTTCGTCGAACGGGGCGACATTGGCATGAGGGAAGTGGGCGGATCGCGGGGGAAATTGGATGGCCGTTAGGAACGTTGGGCGGGCCGACGTGAAGAAACATGGGCCCTGCCAGACTCCGCAGCCGCCGACCGACCCCAAGCGCCCTGCGCCCGCGCCATGGCCCGCTCGCGGCCCGAGAACGACATCGGTTCAAAGCTGGGGTGGCCATCGCGAGCTTGTCGAGGGCTCGAAGAGCTTGCGGGGGGAAATCTCAACCTGCAAAGGGGGCGCCCCCGAGCCCCCCGCGCATCGCGCGCCAATATGAACTGCGAAGGGCCGCGAATTTCTTCGACGCCTCCAACGCCCCGCCAAGGCCATCGAAGCATCCGCGCACCTCGTTGCTCCAGGGGGACAAGGATACTTTGAAATCGAGCTGGTCGGAGCATGCCTGGGGGGCGCCGACGGGCGCGGATCTGGGCGCTTGGAGGCGCGCGTCGGAATCTGGGGCAACGGGGGCGCACGGAAGACATGAACGGACCGCGACTGACCAGCAGCGCCAACCAGCCCACCACGCAATGGTTCCACGCGCCGAAAGCCTGCAGGCCCGGGCACGGCAGAATAACCAACAGACTTGCGCCTCTAATATGACGCCCGAGCCATTCCGAGGGAAGCTCGGGAGCTTCTGGGCGCGTTTGGGGTGGTTGGGGGCTGTATGTTACACGTGTGTTGCCTGGCCCGAATGGGGCTGCAACTACTCGCTGACGCGGTTGAATCTCTGCGCCTCCAAGGATGAGATGTGGTGCCCCGCCTCTTTGCAAGTGTTGTAGTAGGCGTCCCTTCGGGCAGCTGTCTTCTCAGCAAGTTGCGCACGTTGCGTGGCGTTGCGGTTCTGCTCACGGCGCCCGAGCGGCCGCCGAGCGTTCTTCGGTGGTTTCTCGAAGTCCATGATGTATGTCCTCTGGTTCTGGGGCAATACCTTTCTTCTGGAAGACGAGGTTGACCTTCTCAATGCAATCCATTTTCTCCTCTGCGCCGTGGAGCTTGGCCGCGCATTGGTCTTGCATGATGTCATGGCGCGTGGCTATCTTGTCGTGGGTGGCCATGGCAGTGGGCAGCTATCCCTGTGGCTGTTGTTGAGTTCGTTCGGCGTCGTTGGTGTGTTTATACTTCTCCTACTCTCGGCGTTGACTTCAATGCCTCGTGGGCATTGCCGTAGTTCTTGTAATTCGGCTGCGACTCTCCCCTTGCGTTTTCCAGCTCTTTGTTGATATTGTTGAGATTGTCGAACTTTGAAGTGGTCTCCTTCTCGTTGTTCTTGACATCTTGGACGAGGCGTCAATTGTCCTCCTTCAGTGCTTTCTGGAGCGCGCACATGCCTCGCGCCACTGTGGACACACCGGCACTCGTCTGTCTCCTCGGACAGGGCGTTGCAACCCTCCTCCGTTGGCCGCCCTTGCGAGGCGGTTCCACCTCGTGATCAGTGGCCCCTGCGTCGTTACAGACGTCGTCCCTGGCGTAGTTGATGTCCCTCCTGATGATGAGAAGTTCGGCGAGCTTTCCCTCCAAGGTTTTTCAGGCAAACCTCCACCTCCTAGTGATGTGCTTTGGTGCATTTGAACTGAAAAGCGGTCATCCATGACCCTCTTGGTGCATTCGATTTCCCTGGCTTGGTGGGCGAGCGGCATCCTGCTGATGGTCATGGCTTTGGTGAATACGATGTGGGTCTCAGCGTCAGTCGTCTGCGACCCGGCGGCGCTGCTCTTGATGGAAAACGCGGTTGCCTCCCTCTTTCTTCGACGTTGATATGATTCCAGTCTCCTCGCACCATGGGATCGTTTAGTGGTGTTGCCCACTCGGGCGTTCTGGCATCGTAGACCTTGCGCATGGGCAACGCGTTGCTGATGGTCCTGACGGGGAGGCCGTAGCCTTGTATTGCCACGAGTTGCTTCTCCTTAACAAAGGACTCCTCTTCTTGTTGGGGCGGCTGTCTTCCCCTTCCCTACTTGTTTGTCTGTTGGTCCTGCTGCGGGATATCGATGTCCTAGGTGTGGTCGTCGTACGGTTTGGAGCGTGCCCACGCCCTTGCCGTTGTTGTCTTTGCCCTTGCCGTTGGCGCCCTTGTTCCAATGAGTGCCGGGGCGTTGGGAAGCCCATAGTGCCGTGCCGCCCATTAGTCGTTCCCCCACCAATCCAATCCTGCGCTGGTCGCATGTGTAGTGGGTCGCGTAGATGGGCCCCTGCTCGGACTACGGCTCGTCGTCGATCCCCATGGCGCCGTCGCTATGGGATCTTATGGTGGGTGTCGCGGCAGTTGCTGTGCGCTGTGATGACGCGCCAGTAGCCGCGCAGCCTGTAGTGCCCAAAATAGTGCGCAAGCGTTGGAGGCGCCTATGCCAGGCGGGGTTCCTCGACCTGGTAGTCGCGGATGTAGGTAGTCGCGGACCCAAGCGGGACACGACGGAAAAACATGTGTTGCGAAAATTCTGGCGGCTATCGCCGGCGCGCTCGCCTGCGGCGGGGGGACGGGCACCTTGCTGGCCGCCGCTGCGTGGGAGGCCCCACACCTCGCGAAGCCTCTCGGGCGCACGCGGTTCCTTCCTCCTCTTCCTCATCCTCCGTTTCCTCTTCCTCCTCCTCCTCCACCTTTCCTCCTCCTCCTTTTCCCAACCGCGCGGGCAAATATGGTGTCGACTTCGCGACCCGCCTCAGTTCAGACCGCTCGCTGAACTGCAGCGGGGCGTGGACTGGACCCACCCCTACCGCGCGGACGAAGACGAGGTCGAATTCACGACCCGTCCCAGTTCAGACCAGTCGTAGGAATTGCTCCGTTCCTACTCTTAGTCTCCTTCCTGTTGCGCTATTGCGCAGACGCGGTGGCGGGGTTTGCCGCAGGCAGCTGGATATTACAACAAATCATCGGATATCTCGGCTCTCCGCCTCATGCTTGGGCCACCGCGACCCTCACTGCACTGCGTGCATGACTCCTTCGTCCACTCTTTCCGCTCACTGCCGCAGCGGTCCAAGGGCTTCCAGACGAGATCCACCTCCTGACCCGTCGCCGTCTCCAGCTCCTCCTCTTCCTCCGCATCTTCCCCCTCCTGGTACCCTGGCTCCTCCTTCTGCTGTTCCTCCTCCTCCTCCTTCTACTCCTGCGACTCCTCCCCCTCCTCCTGCTCCTCCTCCTCCTCCTTCACCTCCGGACCGCGCGGACGAAGACGGTGTCGACTTCACGACCCGCCTCAGTTCAAACCACTCGCTGAACTGTAGCGGGACGTGAACTTGACCTACCCCTACCGCGCGGACGAAGAGGAGATCAAATTCACGACCCGTCCCAGTTCAGACCAGTTGTAAGAATTGCACCTTCCTGCTGTCAGCCCCCCTCCTGTTGCGCTATTGCGCAGGCACGGTGGCGAGGGTTGTCGCAGGCAGCTGGATATATATATATATATATATATATATATATATATACAAGACTGTATTGGCGCTTCGCGCCATGCACCTTGGTCCTTCAACCCTTGCGCGCGTTGGCGTCTAGCGCGGCCCTCCACGATCTTTGAACCGCGGCCGGTTCGCGCCCAGTTCCCGGACCTGCACCTTACTTGCTCGCGCCCTCGCTCTGCTGGTCCGCGCGCCACTGGGACTCCATGAGAATGTCCCAGCGGACCGATCAGCGGCGATGAGAGCGGCCGTGGAGGCTCCGGAAAGACAAAACGTCGGACAGAAGGGGCGGGAAAGAAGTGGAGGACGATTTAGGGAGGCGCGGCGAAGGGAGGAATATCATGAGGTAAGGTAAGGTAAGGCACGCATTGGGGCGGCGTGCTGTCTCGGTTTGCGCATGGGGGTGAGACAAACGGAGATGCCCTGCGATCACATATGGAAACAGACCAGGGGGCTGCGGCTCCAAGGACTGCCAGATCATGAGGAGGAAGAGGAGGAGGGAGAGGGATAATGAAGGTGCCGTCGGGGGGCGGCAAAGCAATTTGTCAGCGTCGCACCGAGAGGCGCCGCTCCAGAAACCGCCCAACCCCGCGGGCGGCCTCTGCCCGAAAGCCGAGAGCGGGGGGCCAGAGGCAGGGGCGGCAGCCGCAGCCCAGGGCCCGCGTGGCCTACGCGCCACCAGCGGCCGGCCCAGCAGCGACCTCGGCATCGCTGTCGTCGCCCGCCGCCACGTCGCTCTCGTCGCCGGCCTCCTCGTCTGGGGGGGCCGGGCCTGCGAGCCGGGAGAGCAGCTGGCTCTCCTCGCAGAAAGCGAACTGCATCCCGTAGTCCGGGAGCAGCGCTTTGTCCGCCCACTTCAGCAGGCGCTCCAGCGCAGGGGTCTTGTGGCGCTTCGTGGCCAGCTTGCGCGCCGCCGCCAGCGCCTTGGCCCGCTCGCCAGCGCACTGTCGCAGCAGGGCGGACCAGAGCTGAAGGGCGCCGGCGGTGCTGCTCTCCAGGGCGGCCACCTTCCGGACGCGCCGGCCCTTCGACGGAGCAGAAAAAACACACCAAAAAATATGACTGCTATTCGGGTCTACATTGCTGCGCGAGGGGCTTTTTCTTTAGTGGGCGCTGATCCGGGTTCGTGCCAATTCGCGCGTTCCCCCCTGTACGGGGGAGGCGTGATCTGTATGAACAGATCCTTCAGAATTAAACGTAGGGCGGGTGGGAGGAATTTAACGCGTGTGAATGGTGTGTTTTTAACGCTCCTGACCTGTTTCCCTGGCACCCACGCCGTGGTCCCCAGGCGCTGGGAGAGCACCCGGCGCGGCCCAGACCCCGCGAGGACCACCTCTGGCGTGGTGGCGTACCGGCCGTGGTCGCTGCACCGACTCGTCGGCTGGCGGAAGCGCAAGAAGTTCTTGGCCCGGAAGCTGCGCCAGCCAGGGCTTGCTGCAAGCACGGTGGCCAGCTCGCCCGCCGGGGCCGCCAGCAGCTTGTCCACCATGCCGCCCTTGTGCTCCAGCTCGTTCACCGCCTCCTGGAATCGCCGGCTATTGGCGGCGATCTTCCTGAGCTCGGAGGCAGCCTGCGGCGGTACTCGCGCTGGTCGAGCGTGGCAATCACAACGTGAAACCGATGAACGTCTTTCAGAATAACGGGCGTGTGATTCATCAAGCGTTCCTTGCTGTTGAGGTTGCGCGTGAGCTCGTAGAGGCCTCCGCGGACCAGCCGCAAGCGGTGCGGGGGGGCGCCCAGGTGGGATTGGGTATTCAGGAACTCGGTGGTCATGGAATCATCCAATACGGAGTTGGCGTCGACCTCGACACTGTCAGCGCTGTAGTGGGAATGGTCAGAAAGCCCGTGGTCCATGACGAGCCTGTTGAGGATGAGGGCGTTGAAGTGGTCCACCTTGTCGTTTGTCGTGGCCGCGATCTTGGCTTTGGAGCGGCGATGGGGGTCATGCAAGGTGGGGAATGCGAAGTCGACTGCCTCCTGCTCAGAGTCCACCATCGGGAGGCCAGATAATGCCACGTAGCCAGTGTGCCCGTTCCAGGTGTGAGGAGCGGGGCACGTGCCGTTGCCAATGGTCTCCAGCCATTCCGTGAACTTGGCGTCGGCGGCGGTCCGGTGGGCACGGTGCAGGTGGCGCACGCGGAAGCGAGCCCACGTTGGGGACGCGCGAACGCAGTGCTGGACAATTTCTGCGCGCGTGCAGTACTTCACCACAGGCGGGATTTGACGGAAGTCGCCGTAGCAAACCACGACCTTCGGGACGTACACGTCGGATAGGTCAGCTCGCAGGCGCTGCAGCAGCTGCACCACGCAGTCCCACGAAGCCCTCTTGGCCATGGGCCATTCGTCCCATTGCAGGAGCTTCGTTTGTGCCAGCATGCGGGCTTTCGCAGTGTTGGGCGTCACAGTAGAAGTGAGGTATTCGTCATCTGTCGTGGGGATGCCGAACGTGGAGTGGGCAGTAGCGCCGTGGGCCAGTTGGAGAGCGGCCTGGCCAATAGTGGCCACGTTGAGCACCGCGTGCTGCGTGGACTCGGCAGCGTGCGTGAGATAGTTGGCGAGGGTGGACTTCCCGGTGCCAGCGCGACCGTGGACAAAGAAGAAAACGTCGGCCCCAACCGCGAACTGCGAGAGGATCTCGTCTGCCAGTCGTTTGGATTCTGCGGAGCCTTCCACCAGGAGCCGCAAACGACGGGATTCTGCCTCGGGCAGAGCGGGCCGGTCCTGCAGTTCTGCCATGTGTCGCAAGAGGTCAGGCAGCGGGAACTTGGACATGTCGTGGCCCGCTTGAACCCACAGGTTGAGTAATGCCGAGGCCAAGGACAATTGCGCGGCCGCAGGGGACATGCCTCGATCGAGGAAGTCCTTCTGGAGAGCTACAGCGAAGCGCTTGTAGAAAGCGCACGGCGCGCAGTCTTGGTCGAGCAGGAGAACAAACACGAAACGAAGCTGGTGCCCAGTGTAACGTAGGTCAATGAGCTCTTGCATGGTGTCGTGCGCCTCCGTGTTGTTGGTGAAACGGCCGGTCGCGAGCATGGCCTGTTCGAAAGTCGCGTAGGACCGACCCAGATGGGACCGGCAGTCTTCGAACGACCGCTTGGGGTAGTGCAAGAGCAGGTGGCGAAGGTTGAACACTTCTTTCTGCTGGGGGAATTTCATCTCCAATCGGCACAGCGGTGGCTGGCCACGCATGCGACGGTACACGTAGTTCCGCTGGGCGCAGGGCGCCAGGTCAGTCCAGACACTGCCGTCGACGTCCGGGTCTCCTGCGGCTCTGAGCATGGACGGGTCGTTTAAAGAGGTAGGACACGTCTTGGCCGTCTGGAATTGCTCGAAATACTCCGCGTAGAGCAATCCGTCGCATACGGGCCCTGCCGGGCGCGCGAAGTACCGCAGTAGGGCGGAGAAGGTGGCGTCGAGCGCGCGTTGCTCGGAGCCGTCGCTGTAGGACGCCCAGTCTTCCCCGGGGAGGTGGACGGGGAGACACACGACAGTGGGGGTCTGCGTGTAAGTGTCGTAGCCGAATATTCGCCACATGCACTCTGTCGCGCACAGGTATCGGCCGCGGAGCCAGTCTGCAATCTCGTCGTCGGATCGGTCTGCAGGGGGCATGTCGCACAGAGTGTAGTCGGGCCCTTTGAAGAGGTACTTGTAGAGGTACTCGAACAAATTGACGTGCCCTGCGAATTTCACATTCGCGTGCCCGTCCCACAGAATCGATAGCTTCGCGTTGTATTCCACGATGAGTTGGTTGCAGCAGAGTGCATGACCACCGAACGCCGCGCGGCCAGAACTGCAGTTCGGACAATGCCCGCCACATTCCCGGCGTCTGTGTAAGGGGTACCCGCGCCCGTCAAACTCGGTAGTGGGCCGGAAAGGCCAGGGGCAACCTTTGTTGCACGGGTCGGAAGGGTCGAGGGGGTGGCAGCCGCGGTTGCACTTGTGCACCATGTGGCGCAGGACGAGGTCGCGAAGCGGACCGCTCGCACGAGGAAGCTCACACGAAATGTATGCGTCGACTTCTTCGGCGCTGGCGGGGGGGCTCTCTGATCCAATGACGATGTGCGCGTGGGGCAAGCCTCTTTTCTGGTACTCGATCACTCGCATGATGTACTTCGTAGTCCCGCTGAACTCGTGCTGGAGGAATTTGAGGATGAGCTGCAGGCGGGCGTGGAACACGCGGACAACTATGTCTGGTCGGTCTGCGTGGGTCTGGCCCGTGTGGAGCTCCCGTTCAATCTCCGGCCAATGGGGGTTCGTTGTGAGAGTGATGAACCACGTCGGGGCGCCCAGACGGCGAGCTGTCTCCAGCGCGTCAATCCGGAGCCGCCGAAGGTGGCGCGGCGACCCTTGCACTGTGGATGGGAGGTAGTGCTTCTGCGGCGTAGCGATCCCAGCAGATTCAGTGGGGGGCCGGTTAGCCAGGAGCTCGCAAAGCTGGGAGCGTGTCGCTATGGACGCCCGCTGCAGTGCCTTCACGTGTTGCAAGCGCTCGTCCTCCATCCGGCAGAACATGTTGATCGCCCACTCATTGAAGAGCCGCCCTGACACATGCATGTGCGGTAGCCGCAGCGCCTGCTGACGGTACCACCACATCTGCGTGATCTTGTTGTGCTCTGGCGTGTTCAAGTCTGGAGCCCAGCCTCTGCCACCGCGGGGGTACCACAAAGGGTAGGCCAGTGGTTCGTAGAGCTCGCTCAGGGGAGGGATGTAATCGTACTGCTCGGACTTCTGTAGGCGGAAGAACACCGATCGAGGAGACGTGCGAGCGCCGCCGGCGGAGTCGAGTCTGGCAGCCACTTCTTGGATCCCCTCGTCCCAGTCGAGCTGCAGAACTCTGTCGGGGCAGCGCGTCGAGGTGGGGGCGGTCAGTTTCTGAATCGCCGTCATGTACGGGTTCCCGTGGAGGACGTGGCGTTCCAGAGCACGCACAATTTGTGGATTGAGTTGCAAACGGTATGCAGTCTGCGTGCGGAGTTGCTGGTCCACGACAATGTACTGAACCGCATTGGCTCCTTCGGCGGTCCACGTTTTTCGGTACATGGTGCCGTGGATTCTCATGAAAGACGGCTTGCGCGGGGAGAAGTGTGTTTCCCGCTCCGCGCTGCTGGACTGGATATCGTGCACGGCGAGTCCGAACAGGTTGTTGTATGCGCGGGAGTGGGCGTTGAAGCCGTCGCGTCGGTATACCTGGAGGAGGTCCGGTCCAGGCTCCGCAAAGTACTTCGTGAAGTCGATTGCGTGCTTTCCGAACTGACAGCAGAAACCCGCGTACTCCGAAGAGAACCGGGCGACACCGCAGTGGCTACAAATGCAGTCTCGGAGCCCCAGCGATAGGGACTTGCAGTCTGTGAGCGTGGAAGTACGACCAGTGGGCGAGGCGCGGGAATTGCAAACCCGCGTAGTGCTGCGTGCTTTGAGGTGCCTCGCGTCGAAGTGGGTCCTGTCCCAGAGCTCTCCGCAGCGCGTGCAGGAGAAGAGGTCTTGCTTCGGACGGCCGTCAGTGGCGCACGCCTTGCACGTCCGAGTGGATCGGTGCAGCTGGCAAGGGCTGAAGTGAGTTCGATCGTGCATGTCCCCGCAACGAGTGCATTGATAGTCTTTGTGTTGGGGGGCTGACCGTGACTGTGTTTCCCGTCGACTGGCACACGACTTGCAAGCCCGATTGGACTGCTGAAGTTGTGTTGTGGAGAATGATTCTGCAGGCAGGGTCTCGCCACAATCGAAGCAAGCGAATACAGACATCGAGGATGTGCCGTATGCGACAGCTTAAAAATGTAAGCCAACGGCTACGGATGCATGTGTGCGAACACGTGTGGAAAACAATGTTTCCTTAATGACTTGGAAGGGCCCTCGTGAAACCTCCATGGAACGATTATTCTGGGATGCGATAGGGCATAGGGCAGCAAGCATGCAGGCAACGTACCGGATTCTGGAAATGCTAAGGACATCTACCGAATTCCGGGGAAATGTGCCGAATCTCGGGTTCGCAACCGATTTCCCGGGAATTTGGTTGCGAACCCGGGATTTCAAGCATTTTGGTGTTTTGCGTGGGATGCCACTGTCTGGCAAACAACGGAGCAGCGCAGCGAAGCCGTTCCGGAGGTGGCGGTCAAGTGGGGCGATTCAGCAGTTTTGAAGCCTCTTGGGGGGCCGTTTTGGCTGCCTTTTGGAGAGCCATTTTGGGGCCTCGTGGGTTCTTTTTGGGAGTCCTCGGGGCCTTTGGAAGCCTCTTGGGGCCTCTTGGGGCCCTCCTGGGGCCTCCTGGGGCCCACTTGGGGCGGAAAGTTAGATGTTTGTACTTTTGAACGCCCTGTGGGGGCTCGTTTGAAGCTTTCTCGGGGCCCTCTTGGGCCTTCTTGGGCGCCTCTTGGGCTGTTTCGGGGCGCTCCAGAGCCGTCTTGGGGCCGTGTTGGGGCCGTTTTGGGGGCCCCCCGGGCCATCTTGGGGCGCTCTTGAGGGCCTCTAGTTCTGTCTTGGAGCGTCGGAAAGCTAAAATGGCGAGAAAGCAGAAAACATCGAAAAACACATTGGAAAATTGACCATTTCGGCCTCCCGGGGCCGTCTTGGGAGGCTTCTTTGGGGCCGCTTGGGGCGTCTTGGGGGCTCCTGAGGCTGTCTTGGGGCTATCTTTGGCGTCTTGGAGCGCTTTGTGCCTGTCTTGGAGCGCTCTTGAGGCACTCGGGACCGCTTCAATGGGCGTCCGGAGGGTCCCAAAGCCCCAGGATCCCAGGAGTCCGGTTTGGGGGGGGGGGGGGCGGGGTTTTGCGGCCGCCCGGGCTTGTAAAAATATAGAAAGAGGAATATATATATATATATATATATATATATATATATATGTATATGTATATATATATATATATACACACAAGACTGCAGTGGCGCTTCTCGCCATGCACCTTGGTCCTTGACGTTTGGTATGCAGGCGGAATAGCAGGAAGGTCAAGCCAAGCCGACAATTTAGCGATAACTCCTTGTTGCCTTTTCTGACATCGCCGCTATCATAATGTTTTTCGTTATCCTTCCTCCGTGCTTCTTTGTCCTCGTTTTCGCCATACCCTGCGCATTCTCCCCATCCTCCTCAGCTTTTGTTTGCGGAGGGTCCTCCTCGGAGAGCCTCTGGGGGCCTCACAAAATTTGTTTCAGGCTTTCTTAAAGCCTTCTGGAGGCCTCCTGGGCGTATTCTGGGGGTCTCTGGGGGCTTCCTCGGGCCACCCTGCCGCCAACCGCGGTCTTCCTGAACGACCGGGTCACGATTTGGAATGCTTCGGAAGGTGTCTTGGGGCCATCTTGGGCCGCCATGGGGCTATCTGAGGGCCATCTTGGACCCGTGTTGTGCCGTTTTGGGGCTCTCTTGGATTGCCTGGAGGCCCTTTCGGATGGTTGTGGGTCGATTTGGGAGCCTCCCAGGCAGCTTCGGACGCCCAGAAGACCGCTGTCTTGGAGCGTCGGGAAGCCGAAAAGAGGAGAACCCCCAAATTCACTAAACAACAATAGAAAATCAATGACTTGTGCATCTTGGGGCCTTCTTGGGAGTGCTCTTGGAGGCCTCTTCGGGGCCGTCCTGGAGGCCTCTTGGGCCATCTTGAGGTCACGTCGGTCACTCTTGGAGCGCTCTTGTGCTGTCTTGAGGATCTCTGGGATGACCCCTCTGATCGCCCTAGGTGTGCTGGAAAGGCTTGAAAAAACACCCTGCGAGGCCCGGGGGGCCGCTTCGAGGCCCGTCCGGAGGGTCCCAAAGCCCCAGATCCCGGGAGTCCAGTTTTTTTTGGGGGGGAGAGAGAGAGGTTTTCCCCCCGCACGGGCTTGTCAAAATATATAGGAAGAGGAATCTGTACATATATAAAATATAAAACCTGATTTGAGCGACCACGGCTCTCACTGCATGCATGCCTCCTTCTTCCACTCCTTCCGGTCACTGCCGCAGCGGTCCAAGGGCTTCCAGATGAGATCCCTTCATGACCCGTCGCTGTCTCCCTCTCCTCCTCATCCTCCGCCTCCTCCCCCTCCTGCTGCCCTGGCTCCTCCTTCTGCTCCTGCTCCTCCTCCTCCTCCTCCTCCTCCTCCTGCTCCTCCTCCTCCTCCTCCTCCTCCTCCTCCTTCTCTGCCGGTTTCTCCTCCTCCTCCTCCTCCTCCTCCTCCAACCCCAACTCCTCCTCCTCCTCCTCGTCCTCGTCCTCCTCCTCCACCGCAGCGTCGGTCCTCACTCCTCTTTCGCCCCTCCTCATCCTCACATCCCATTCGCAGTATGCAGTCTGCAGTAGTCCTCATCCTCGCATCAGCTGTGCTTGGGCCTCCATACGAAGTAGCCCACCGTGCCGCCGACGAACGCCATCGTGGCTTCTGGGCCCAAGCTACTGCCACAGCTGAGGGAGATGAGCCCCATGACGAACACCCCGGGGGCCGCCTTCCAATCGTGAACCACGGTGTCCTCTCGGCCGCAAGGGGAACGAATGAGCGAAGGACTCACTCCATCGGCCCGGAGGCCGTCCCGAGACGGGTGGCGCAGTTGCGACTCAGCGCCCCAGATCTTGGCGGCGCGCACAGTGGGGGTAGGGGAGAGGGGGGAAGGCTTCTTAGAAGGGGGCCGCTTCGTAGAAGGCGCGGGCCTTGTCCACAGATGTAGGGCCGGCGCCTTCTAAGAAGCAGCCTCCTTCTGAGAAACCTTCCCCCCCCCCCCTAGCCCCCCTACGCGCGCTTCCAAAGATCCCCTCGTGCCGCTCACGTCCTCTCGTCCGTGCCTCGGGCAAGCGCGTGCACCGCACCAGGGCAGAAGTGGCACGAAAGAGCTGGCAGCGCAGGCCTGCGGCGGGCAAGGGGGGGGGCAGCCTCGGGAGGCATCCTCCCGAGGGGGGCTCGCCGCCCAGGGGCGCTCCGCCTCCGGATGCGGGCATGGCACCCTCGCCCTCCCGGGAGGCCGCCCCGCCCCCCCGTGCACGGGCCAGCCTTGCTCGCCGCCGGGTCCTTGATCTCGGTGAACATCGGGGGGACGCTGTCGGGGAGCACGGTCACGAAGGTCCCGTAGGCGGCCTTGAACACCGCCAGGGCCAGGCCGCCCCCCGCCCCCATCGGCACGTACCACCACTGGCCCTGGAGCAGCCCCCAGCCGTCGCCGCTCATGGCCTCCTCGAAGGCCGGCGTGTACCACAGGGCGCCGCTGCCCCGCTCGAAGCACCAGTAGAAGAGGAGCCCCACGAGGGCGTCCACGGCGCCGACGAGCCAGGCGGCCACCATGGTGACCCAGAACCTCTTCCGGTGCACGAAGGGCGGGCCGAAGACGATCAGCGCGTCGCGGAGGGGGGCGGGCATGGCCTCCAGCGCGGCCCGGTCCTCCTCCCGATGGGGAGGCGGCGGCACGCACCCGTGCACGCAGAGGTCTGCGCGGAGTCCCCCGGGTCGGCGCCGGGCCTCCCCCTCGCGGCGCCTCTGGCGGCCGCCGCCGGCGCGCTCGGAGCCGCGCTGGGAGTCCAGCGCCGGCCCACGAGAACCACGCGGAGAGGTTAGGGGAACAAGCATGGCGTGGGCACAAGCTTCTGGCGCGGAGCGCCAAAAGTGTATGTTGATGCCCTTGTTTCTTCTTCGACGGGTGGCACATCAAAACGGAAAGCCCGGCCCTGGCAGCGGGTGCCCCAGACGAGTTTCTTCTGCAGCCGCCCTGCGACCACAGGGAGCACCAGCGAAGGTTACGTGGTAAGCTTGTTTTCCACCACCACCACCCCCATCAGTAGGAGGGGGAGGGATCCTCCTCCTCCTCCTCCTCCTCCTCCTCCTCCTCCTCTTCGTCCTCCTCCTCATCCTCCACCTACTTCCCCCCTCCAACTTATGGTGGTGGTGGTGATGGTGGTGGAACACACGCCCATGATTGCGAAGGAGCTCTCTCCTGACCACGGCGAGCCTTGGCCTCGGAGAAAATCTCTCCCCCGACCTGCACCTCAGGCACGGCCCGGACACTGGAGCCCCTCCTGAGCCCCGAGTGGTCCCCTACAGTCGGGGCGTTGACCCAAGGAACCCTAAATGAGGAACGAGGCCCCTTTTTTCCATAAGTTGAACTTCGACTTCCCATCGAAAACATAAGGAAACCCTGAGGCAAGCTGTGACACAATTGAGGAACACGGAGCCCCTCCACAACGAAAAGGGTCCCTTCTTCGGCGCACCGACTGTGTGTCTCGCCGGCGTGCCTGTGCTCCCCTGCTGTGCACGCACCGACGACGCAGCGGCCAGCGAACCACAGAGGCCCCCGGGATCACGCACGCTGACGCCTCGGCTCCCAGGCCCGCCGGGCGGAGCCACCCCGCCGGTCGCACGGCTTCCGCCCGCCGCCCGCCGGCCTCCGCCGATCGGGCGGGGCAGGGCGAAGGCAGGGGCCCGTCGCGGAGCGGCGCCGCGCTTGCCCCGTCTGCACATGCAGCATCGCATGGGTTACCAGCCTGGAACATGTCCCTATCCCTATGCTGGGCACCTCCTCATCACGATGCCAATCTTAGGGGTTCCCTTATTTTTTGAGGGCGAATCCCCAAGATTGTCATCGCCTTTTGGCGTGTCAATCTTAGGGATAGGGATACGTTCGAGGCTGGTAAATGGGACGTGGCCGCGCCCAGCGGGCGGCGCTGCCAGCCTGCGGCGGTCCCGCACCCGCGGTGGCGGGAGTGCTGCGGGAGACCCCCGCTCGGGGGCCCTCTCGGGGGGGGGGGGAAGCCCTCGGGAGCCTGACGGGGCTGGTGCCGGGGTGCGGCCCCGTGTTGGCCCCGTGACCCAGCGGGGCCGCGTGACCCCGTGCTAGCCATGGCCGCCGCTCCAATGATTTCGGAGCTCTCGAGACGCGAGCAACATGGACGGCGCTGTACGGTCCCCCCTGTGTGACATACTGCATGCTGCATGCTGTTTGTTGTTCGGTCCTCGGCGACGTCGTGCAGGTGCGCAGTCTTCCACAGCAGGAAATGCGGGTCGTCCGAGGCCATGGCGGCGCGTGCCGAGGCAGGATTGCCTCGGATGGCCACGAGCAGGAAGGAACTGTGATGCACCAAAACGCTGCGGGGCGGGAGGCTGCAGACAGCAAGGATGAATGGCCCGCACCGGTTGAGTCCGACGTCTCCACGCGAGGGCCTCGGCACGAAGACAGGCAAGGATAACAGGGTGTAGCGTGTCAAGGCCAGACGGCGCATCGCGGGCAGCACATGCACGGCACGCCGGCGCCTGGCTGCAGAATGCGCTCGCAGACTCTCCGTGGCACGCCTGTGCTAGGAACTGAAGGGGCCCCAGGACACACAAATAACTACACACAAATAAAAAGATTCCCCATAATTTCCTAGATGTTCTGGGTTTTTGTCTTCCCGCCCAGTTACCATATTTTCCCATATTTTCTTGGGGATCGACGATTAATTGTGTCTGTGTTTTTTCCCCTCCTGAAGAATGCGTTCCAGGAGTGCCAGAGTCTCCAGGTGCCCTCGCGTCACGGGGGCCCGCGCGGAGCGACGGGGAGCACCGGAAAACACTGAGGGCACCACTGTCACGCACTCGTGCTCCTCTGAGGAGGGGGTCGTCCCTTGGCGGGAGCTGGGCGCACGACGACGACGACGACGACGACGACGACGACGAGGAGGACGACGACGACGACGACGACGACGACGACGGAGAGAAGGGCAGCCTTCATTGTTGTGTGCCGCCGCCAACAAACCTATGGACGCCCCAAACCGTGCCGGGGGCGCCGTGCACGCCCCGAACCGATAGAGAAGTTGCCTGGCGCCGCGCGGCCTCGGTGAAGGCAGCCGCCTCGCCGGTCAGGTCGCCGAGCGCGCGTGATGCACGCCGCCGTGAGGGGAGACGATAGGTGAGGACTTTAGGTTCGGTGAGGGCGTTGGACAAGGAGCCGTTGGATAAGGAATGCGGGGTCTGGGAGCCAGTGGATCGTCAACCGTGGATCAGGCCATGGATATCACTGCCGCCCTCATCAGGTAAGGAACCCCCGAGGGTCTCAAGCCTCTTGGGCGCATTCCTTAACGAACGCCCACACCGTAGGCGGGCACTTCAGGTCTGGCTGCGGCTCCAGCGGGATGAATGGCTGCTGCTCTGGCCGCTCATTCTCCCCCGCTGCTGCCTGTGCTGCTTGCCATGCGCCCTTCCCCTCGGCCCGCCAAGCAGTTCACCTCGCTCACAGGAAGCCCTGGACAGTCATCCAAGATGACTGGCTCAGGGGGGGTCGTTGACAGATCGGCGACAGGCCCTGGATGGCGAGACCCCGCGCTCTTGGGCGGGGTGGGCTTTCAGGCCCCCATCGGCGACGAAGGGGCGATCGGGGGTCGATGCTTCCCCCACCCTGACCCTACCCTCCTCACGTTGCCCCCGACGCAGGGGCGCGGTGCCCCGCACTCACTTGGCGGCCATGGCCGCGAGCTTGGCCGCCTTTTCCCTGACGTCCGACATGCCGCCGATCATGTAGAACGCCGCCTCGGGGATGTCGTCGCACGCGCCCGAGAGCACCTCCTCGAAGTCGTTGATGGTCGTCTCGAGGTCCACGAAGGCCCCCGGGGTGCCGGTGAAGATCTCGGCCACGAAGAAGGGCTGCGACAGGAAGCGCTGCACCTTCCGAGCGCGCGCGACCGTGAGCTTGTCCTCCTCGCTCAGCTCGTCCATGCCGAGGATGGCGATGATGTCCTGGAGGGACTTGTAGTCCTAGGGGGAAAACAAACCTACCTCGCGTTTGACCACCCTCGCTTCCAAGAGATACCAAGCGATGCCAAATTGCAGCCTGTACGGGTCAGGCCGCTTGACGAGGAGGCGCGTGGTATGGCTTGGTTTTGCCTGGAAGCGAAAGCGGGGTAGGTAATTCACGCTCTGAAGTCCTGCAGGATCTTCTGGGTGCTGCGGGCGATGTCGTAGTGGCGCTGCCCGACGATCGAGGGGTCCAGCATGCGGGAGGTGGAGTCCAGGGGGTCGACCGCCGGGTAGATGCCGAGCTCCGCAATCTGGCGCGACAGCACCGTCGTGGCATCCAGGTGCGCGAAGGTCGTGGCTGGTGCTGGATCAGTCAAGTCGTCAGCGGGCACGTAAACGGCCTGCACTGATGTAATCGAGCCCTTCTGAGTGGTGGTGATACGCTCCTGCAAAGATGCCAGGTCTGTGGCCAACGTGGGCTGGTAGCCGACAGCGCTAGGGATGCGCCCAAGCAACGCTGACACCTCAGAACCAGCCTGGGTGAAGCGGAAGATGTTGTCCACGAAGAGCAGTACATCCTGGCCCTCCTCATCGCGGAAGTACTCCGCGACTGTGAGGCCGGTGAGCGCCACACGGGCTCGCGCTCCCGGCGGTTCGTTCATCTGCCCGTACACCAACGCGGCCTTCGACCCCTTGGCCTTGTCCTTCTTGATGACGCCGCTGGCCATCATCTCGTGGTACAGATCGTTCCCCTCACGCGTCCTCTCGCCGACGCCTGCGAAGACGCTGTAGCCTCCGTGCTTCAGGGCGATGTTATGGATGAGCTCCATGATGACCACGGTCTTCCCGACACCAGCGCCACCGAAAAGGCCGATCTTGCCACCCTTGGCGTAAGGCGCAAGGAGGTCCACCACCTTGATGCCCGTCAGCAACTGCTGCGCCGTCGTGTTCATCTCGGTGAACGTCGGCGTGGGCCTGTGGATTGCGTAGAACTTCTTCGTGTCGATAGGCCCGAGCTCGTCGATGGGCTCGCCGATGATGTTGATGATGCGGCCGAGGGTCCCCTCGCCCACTGGCACCTTGATGGGGGAGCCGGTGTCCTGCACCGCCTGGCCGCGCGTGAGCCCGTCCGTGCCGTCCATGGCGATGGTGCGGACCATGTTCTCTCCCAGGTGCTGCGCCACCTTCAGGGCACCGCCGAAGGCGCACGGACATCAAATCAAGGCCACACAACACGTCTCGGCTCCATCGCTGCATCGGGCGCAGGAGGAGGAGGAGGAAGAGGAGGAGGAGCGAACGTCCACTGGAAGGAGGAGGAGGAGGAGGGGGAGGAGGAGGAGGAGGAGGAGGAGGAGGAGGAGGAGGAGGGGAACCGCCGCAACGATCCGACGGTCATCTCGCACGCGCGCCGGCAGCGAACACCAAAGAGGCACGCTGCCACGGGGAGGCGCACCGCCACGGAGAGGCTCCGAGGGACGAGAGGGGAGGGGCAGAGCTGCGCAGAGGGAGGGGCGTGGCGTGAGGAGAGAGGCCGCCCCGCTCGACGGAAACATCGGCCAGGGGGCCCAGGAGAGAGGCAGCACGCCCAGGAAACGTCGGGGGCTAACCAGCCTCGAACTTATCCCTATCCCTAAGATGGGCAAGCAAAAAGCGAGGACAATCTGAGGGATAGGCCCTCAGAAACTGAGGGAATCCTTAAGATCGGCATCAAGGTGAGGTGATGTCAAACATAGGGATAGGGATATGTTTCAAACTGGCAAGGGGCGCGCAAACATGGATCAGTGATCCATGGATTCGGCGCGCGGTCGCCAGAGCCATGGATCGGAGGCGCCCTCCCCAAGCTGCGGCCGGTGCCGCCTCGCTGGGCGGCGGAAGGCCGCGATGTCCCATGGAAGCGGGGCCCGTCGCTGATCCACGCTCCCTTGATCCATGTTTGCGATCGCCTGAGACATGATGCGTCGCAGTTCTGACAGTCCCTCGCAGCCGACATCACTTAAGAGCTTTGTCTTGCGCCAGCGGCTAGGCAGAGCAACTGCGCTGGCGGAAGATCGTTAAAGGCTTAACGACTTCTGCCGTCCTTCGACTCGCGCTGGAGCGGCCGCGGGTTGCTCCAACTTTCCCTGGAGAGCTCTGGATTTATTTGGATTTACCCAGACGTATCTCGATTTACCTGGATTTGCCTGGATTTACCGCGATGTATCCGCATGTATCTGGATTTATCTGGCTCGATCCCCACCCGTCGATTGGCGAAGAGTCGACAAGCCCTCCGGGAGAAGAGCTGGCTAACCAAACGGGGGCACCGTGGCAGCGAGTCGTGCCACCGTGCAAGAGAGATGGGACAAAAAAAGCGGGAAAGGGCGGCCGAAGGAGGCAGGTCCGGAGGAGCGAGGGCCGCCTCCGGGGGGGCGGGTCACGCCCGCAGCACATACACAGACGGCGTCGTCACATGAATCCGCCGACTCCCTCCCCCTCCCTCCCTCCCTCCCTCCCTCCCTCCCTCCCTCCCTCCTCCTCCTCCTCCTCCCTCCTCCTCCTCCTCCTCCTCCTCCTCCTCCTCCTCCTCCTCCTCCTCCTCCTCCTCCTCCTCCTCCTCCTCCTCCTCCTCCTCCTCCTCCTCCTCCTCCTCCTCCTCGGCGCGTGTACGGAGGGAGGTCTGTTGGTGGTCTCCAGACCAGGTGGTGAGACACCCGGTGGTGACCCCGATTCCCCCCAAAAAATAATTCTGGGTCGCCACCGGGTTTGGGGGCACGCGGTCGCCACGAGGTTTTGCGTTTCCTGGGCCAGCCAGCGCTCGAAAACCATTACCCAAATCGCCCAAAACTCACCACCGGGTGTTCGTCGTCCAGACTTGGTCCGGGAGGCGCGGTTGCGTTCGAAGTTGTCCTCTCCTGTCCCTGCGGCCAACTGGGGCTCTTCAAGCTCACCAGCCCGGGGTGAATCGACCCAGGTCGCAATCGAGCCGAAGAGAATCCCCTTCCCCCTGACCCCTCCCTCCCTGCCATGGAGGGGGGGAAGGGCTCAGGGTGAGTGCGCCTCCTGGGTCTTCATGGGGGCATCTGGGCCCGTCTCGAGCCGCTTTGGGGCAATCTTGGGGCAGCATTGGAAGCTTAGGAGCCTATCTGAAGCCAGAGCGCGTCTAGGCTCCACTCATTGAAAACATCATAGGTTTAGAAGATGATTGCTTCTCGGGGCCATCCTTGGGAAGCTGCATGGCCACCTCGCGCCGTGCTGTGGTGGCCTGGATACCTCATGGAGGCGATGGCCATCTTGGACCATATTGGCCCATCATGTGTTACCGTCGGAGGCCACCTTGGAGGCCATCTCGCCTTGTCTGGTCTTGCCGATGCTAGTTCCGCGACCGCGGGTCGACTGGAGGAGTTGACTCGTTCTATCAGGGGACATCCCTTGCCTGGGACTGGAAGAGGATCGGCGCGGCACATTAAAGACACAAGATGGTCCCAAATAGCCCCAACCTCCCAGATGACGCAGTACAGAACCATATGTCTCAAATTGGCTGCAACATGCCTAAGAGACCCAAGACGGCCCCATGACGTCTCCAAGTGGCACCGGAGCCTCCCAAGGATACTCGCGAGAAGCCAGAATCATTCAAACATCATGAATGAGAGAACGCGTTTCGTGGACGCCTGCCTCAAGAAAAGAACATTTGAGCACGTGGAACCGCAGCCCCCCCTTCAAAACATTGAGCATGCCCTCAGAACGCGGCCCCCCCTTCGCCTGACGTCGGCTTCTCTATGCGGGGGCTTTCCCCCCCTCCTCCAAAGGGAGGTGAAGGCTCGAACAGGGGGAGGCAGCCCTGTCAAAAGGGGGGTGGGGGATCGAACAGAGGGGGGGCCCCCCTTAGTTGCCCTCCCCCCCTCTACCATGTGCAGAGGGGGGGCGCCCCGAACGGGGGGTGGACCACCGCCCCTCCCTCTTATAGACCCTACTAAGGCTCCATCCAATTCTGAAAGGACCCTACTATATCTACATCCAGCTCCTATTTGAATCCTATGATAGCTAGGCCCAGCTCTGACTGAATGCTGCTAGGGCTCGTTCCAACTCCAATCGAATCCTACTAAAGCTAGGTCCAACTGTACTAGCACCCATCGGACTCGATCCTACTCTCATAGAGCCCTACTTTAGCTGGATCCAGCTGCAGTTGAATCCTAAGGCCCGATCCAACTCAGATTGAACCCGGCTATAATTGGCTCCATCCTGAGTAGCATCCTAATCAGGCCCTGTCCAAGTCAAACAGAACCCTACGATAGTTGAATCCAGCTATGCTTGACCCCTACTAGAACAAGATCCAGGTATCAGATCTGCTTAAGCGAGATTCAGTTCTACTGAAATCCTACTGGTGCTCGGCCCAGCACTCATCGAATCTCACCAGGGCTCGACCCAGCCCTCATAGCAGCCTACTAGGGATCGATTCTCGTCGTCGTCGGCGTCGTCGGCGTCGTCGTAGTCAGCGTCGTCGTCACCGTCCGACTCTACTTTACCAAATACCCTACTCTACTCGACTCTGTTGTACTCTACCCTGATCGATTCTCCCCACAATACCTACCCTGCCCTAACCTACTCGTCCCTGTTGTACTCCACTCTACTCTACTCTACTCTACTCTGCTCTGCTCTACTCTATCTCATTCCACACGTACTCCTCCTCTACCCTATACCTATTCGGCACCTACTCTACGCTACTTCCGTGTACTCTACTCTATTATGCTCTACTTCATTCGACTCTATTCTACTCTAATCGGCTCTACTCTGCTCTACTCTACTCCACTCTAACATACTCTACCCTTTTCTACTCGACTCTGTTTTACTTGATGATTCCCTGCTCTACTCTGCTCTGGTCTACTCTACCTCATCTTGCCCTACCCTACCGTACCCTGCCCTAACCTGCTCTACACTCTGCGACACTACTCTACTCTATCCACTCTATTACAATTCCAAATATACTCTATTATTCTCTTCTCCAGTGAACTCTATAATGCCTGGCCCGACTCTACCATCTAACCTACTCTACTCTAATCGGAATGACATACCCTACTCTGTTCTACCCTACACGACCCTGATTTTTTGGGGCGGCCGTGACAGCTGAAGACCAACGTCTCGTACTCGGTCGCCGTCGTGGTCTTTTTCGTTGTCGGCGTCGCCATCATCGTCGACGGCATCGTCGTCGTCGTCGCCGGCGTCATCGTCGTTCTCGTCGTCGTCGTCGTTGTCGTCGTCGTCGTCGTCGTTGTCGTCGTCACCGTCACCGTCACCGTCGTCGTCGTCGTCGTCGTCGTCGTTGTCGTCGTCAGCGTCGTCGGCATCACCGTCACCGTCACTGTCGTCGGCGTCGTCGTCGTCGTCGCTACGGCGCCGGCGCTGCCGCTCGCCCTCGTCGGTTGCAGGGGGGGGCGCCCCTCAGGTCGAGGTCTCGGGGCCCCTCCCCGGGTTCGAGTCACCCCTGCTCGGAGGGACGGGGGGGAGGGGACCAGGCTCGAACTCCCCACCCCGTGCAATTGAGGGTGGGAGGGGGGCCCTCCCGGTTTGAACCCCCCCCCCGCGGTTCGACCCCCGCCCCCCCTCCTTGCAAGTCAGGGGGGGTGGCCTGCTTCACTCCCAAGCGTCCACGCAACGCGCTCTTTCTCACGTGTGTATGATGTTTCAGTGGTGTGTGTGCCTTCTCGCCCTCGCCCGTTCGAGTCAGATGAGCGTCTGCAGTCTCAGGATGGCTCCAAGATGGTCCAGGAAAGCCCCCGGAGCTGCCCAGATGGGCTCCAAGACGCCCTACAGGCCCCTCATGGCGCTCCAAGACACTGGCAAAAGGGCTTCAAGAGACTATGATTCGCGCTCCAGTGTGGCTGTGCTAAGTCACGCAGCCCCAGTCTGTTGCAAATCACATCCATTAAACACAATAGGAAGCAGGCGTTGAGTGATGTCGGCATCTCGGGGGCATGGTTTGGAGGCTTCTGGGTCAATCAGGCGCCAAGCTGGCCCCAGGTACTCCAAGCTGGCCTAGATGACCCCAAATGGGTGAACGGCCCCTCAAGGCGCGCCCAATGCTCCCAGGAGGCCCCCCAGAGGACAGCTCCAGGGGAGCTCCAAGATTAGATGCGTCCAAGGGGCTCCAGATTAAACGATGCGCGAAGGACTGCATGGTTGACTCCTGGGTCTGCGCAGGCTCATCCCGAGATTCGGCTTGACGGCCGCACCCCCCCTCCCTCTCAACTCCACTATATGCTCCTACGCTTCCCTTGTCAAAGCAATGGGCCTGGGATCTTGTCTGGATGGATCGACGGGGAAACGCGTAGCGTCAGCAATAATGTAATACGTACAAGCCATCGGTCCTCCACCATCGATCCCGACTATCCTCCTCCGCCTCCTCCTCATCATGATGCGCTCGCCAACATGATTATGAACATCCTCCTCCTCATCGTCAGCATCAGCATAAGCATCTTCATCATTACCAGAAACAACACCATCAGTGTCACCAGCATCACCACCACACCAATTATATTGTCAGAAGAAGCGTCTTCATCCGAATCATCGTCACCACAGTCACCACAATCACCATCACCACCCACAACAACATCACCAACACCAACATCCGCATCTCCACCACATTCAGCATCACCGTCATCATCCTCATCCGCACCATCTCCACCATCATCATCACCACCAGCATCAGCATCAACATCCGCACCACCATCATCACCAACATCACCACCATAATGAGCGTGGTCATCGTCATCATCTTCATCAGCATCACCACCATCGTCATCAGCAGCATCGTCATCATCGCCAGCATCATCACCGCACTCATGTTCATGATCAGCAGCAACATCGTCATCACCAGCATCATGAGTACCATCACCAGCGCCACCACCATCATCATCATCATCATCATCATCATCATCATCATCATCATCATCATCATCATCAGCATCATCATCATCATCACCATCACTACCATCACAGCCACCAACATCATCATGATCGCCGTTTCCAGCATCATCCACATTGTCGTCATCATCCTCATCATCCCCGTCATCACCATCACCACCAGCATCACCATCATCATCATCATCAGCGGCAGCAGCATCAGCGTCCTCAACATCAACAGCAGCAGTTTAATCATCATAAGCATCCTCATCTTCACCCTCATCCTCCTCATCATCATCAGCATCATCAGCATCCGCATCCACCTCCTCCTCATCACCACCACCATCATCATCACTATCATCATCAGACTCATCAGCATCATCATCAGCAGCAGCATCATCATCATCGTCATCGCCATCACCATCGTCATCCTTATCACCAGTGTCGTCAGCATCATCATCGACAGCATCAGCATCACCATCATCATCAACAACATCATCATCACCATCACCATCACCATCATCATCATCATCAGCAGCAGCATCATCATCATCCACATCATCAACAACATCACCACCATCACCACCATTACCATCATCAGCATCATCATCAGCATCATCATCACAATCATCATCGTCAACGTCATCGTCATCATCCTCATCTGCATATCACCACCACCATCGTCATAGTCGTCGTGATTATCATCATCAGCAGCATCAGCAGCAGCAGCATCATCATCATCATCATCCCCTGCTCGCCTTCTCCCCTGCCTCAGCCCCCTCATCCCAACTTCTTCCTCCGCCTTCCCCCCCTCCCTCCTCCCCTGCCCCTCCCCTTTCTCCCCCCCCCCCCCGGAAGCCTCCAGGACCAGGCGGTGCTCGAAGCCCGAGACCTCGAGAGCGTTCAGGATCGGGGGCAGCGCCCCCTCGAACTGCACGTCCACCACGGCTCCGATGACCTGGGAGAAGCACTCCGGTTGAAAACACACACACAACCAGCACCGGAAGGGGGGGTCACTCACATCTGTTCGTTGGACATGAGAATTCAACGACGATGGGAAGAGAGGACGACGAGGACGATGAAAGCAAGGAGAGCCATGAGACCTGCGACACCTTGCCGTTGGCAATAGGGGTGGCCTCCGCCGCGAACGCTCGCCGCCGAGGCCGCGCACAGGCCTGGGCTCGTCATCCCCCTCGTCATCCATCCTGCTCCATCCTCCCCCTCTTCCTCCTCCTCCTCCTCCTCCTCCTCCACCTCCTCCTCCTCCTCATCCCGCTCCTCCTCCTCCTCCTCCACCTCCTTCTCTCTCCCCCTCCTCCTCCTCCTCCTCCTCCTCCTCCTCCTCCTCCTTCTCCTGCTCCTCCTCCGCCACTTCCTCCTCCTCCTCATCCTGCCTCCCTCCTCCGCCTCCTTCTCCTCCTCGCCTGCCTCTTCCTCATCGCTTCCTCCTCCACCTCCTCCTACTCCTCGCCCGCATCCTCCTTCCCTGCTTCTCCCCCTGCTCCTCTGCCTCCTCCTCCTCCTCCTCCTCCTCCTCCTCCTCCTCCTCCTCGTCACCTCGTCATCCCCATCCTCCTCCACATCATCCTTCTCCTCCACCTCCCGTATGAGGCCTGTGCAGGCGGGACCGGTGTCGCGGAGGTATCACCGATGCATCGGCGGCGTCAGGATGGACAACTACTCGGGCTTTGGACAGCGCCGCACCGCCGATGCGTTGGCGTGCGGCACGGTTCTCCGACGCCATCTACTCTGGCCCCATCTGGGCGGCCCGGATCAAGCCTCGCCTGGGCCACGTTCTGATCGGAACGCCGAGGCAAACACAGCCATGGCGACGAGCCCAACTTCTCCTCATAGTCCTGCATCGCTTGTTCTACGCCATCCGAAACGTGTCGGAAGGGCGAGCTGGGCGTTTCGCCACGTGCGACCTTTGCGCGCCGCGGGCATTCGTCCTAGAAAGTTCCAGCAGCATTGGCAACCTCGCCGCTCCCGATAATGCTAATCGCCTTGGTACCGCGCACATGTGTCTTGAGAGCTTCCCATGGTTGTAACGGCGGGTGGGTTTCAAAGCATGGCCTTTGACCCAGCGCCACGCACATTCTACAAACAATACACGGATGGGGGGCGGCTTCGTTTCGACATGGTACTCTCGCGCGAGAATCCTCAAATCCTGTGGCATTACCTGTGAAATTGTGTCAACAGTGTACTCATGGAGGGCGGCTGTGTGTTTAAACACCGGGCTCTCGCTGGAACTGGCCTCGGCTTTTACAGTCAGTCCTATCCCGCGACGCTTCTTACACATGGGATAATGGAGGGTGCTTTGGTTCAAAGCAATATTCTCGCTTGGATGGCAGGCTTTTGGAGCTCTCGGCCTTTGTGTGGGGGGAGCTTCCCGAAGTGAACTGGAAAACGTGGAATGAATTCTTGTGAGGGGTCTTGGCTTTGGACGCCCGAAAGATTGGCATGGAAAGGATACGCTGCAGAATATTTGATGCACCATGTTCTAACCCTTGTCCTCATCGTCACCCTCATAGTGCACCACCCCCGCTCCTCCATCCCTCCCCCTCACCCTCAACGCCTTTCTCGTGCTCGTTCTCTTCCTCATCCTCCCCGGACCCCTCCTTCTCCCCGCGTCCCCGCCCGCCCCTCCATTGTGTCCATCGTCCTTCTCCTTCCCTCATCCCTCATCCCTCCGCACCATCCTCTCTCTGATTCGGACATCGGTCGCCCACACAACATTCACAGACCGAGATGGCCCGGAAGGAAACATCAGTCGCCCACGCAACACTCACAGACCGAGATGGCCCGGATGGAAAGGGCAGAGTAACGGTATCACATGGGGACTCTCGCACGTTGTCCGTGCGGCTGGGGCAGCACAGTCCACCCGTTCCACCCTGGCTGGCCAACAGCGCGCCGGATCGCCCTCGCTGCCAGGAGCGAGCGCTCCTTCTCTTGGGCAGGCCCAACTGCCATTGGCTCACCTCGGAGTGCTCCTCATCCAGCCATCTCGTGTGCGGATCTCTTGGGCAGGCCCAGCTGCCATTGACTCACCTCGGGGGGCTGCCCAGCGAGAGATCTCGTGCGCGGGTACCGGTCGAGGGCTTCCCACGCGTGCTGCGCCGGGCAACCGAGACGCGCGTGGCCAGCACGCGAGCGGTGATGCGGAAGAGGCGGCGGCGGGGCGGAGCGGGCCGAGGGGAAGCGATGGCATCGGCAGGGGGAGGGGAAAGGCAGAGAGCGGCCCGTGCCCCCGCGCCTTGGCCAGGGTCCTGAAGCTGCGGGCACACCGCGGGCACCTCCTACGAGCTCCCGCCCAGAGCAGCAGGTGCCTGCACTGAGCCCTCGCCACGGCTAGACCTCCGAAGGTCTCCGAGCCCCTGGAGGGCCTTTGAGACCTCACCGAGCAACTCCTTAGAGAGGGGGAGGGTAATGCGGGTGGGAGGGCTGGGCTCCCAATACAATCAACAGAAAAAGAGAAAGAGATGGGGAGAGCGAGAGAGAGAGAGAGAGAGCCCAACAATAAACCAGTCTCCTGCTCAAGACTGGCGCTGGCTCGCCACTGCGGCAGCAATCCCGCCACATGCCAGAGGACCTCCGTCAGGACCCGCCCCGCAGGCAGCAGGCTCGCTGGACAAGCGTCACAAGAGTCCAAGCGGCAAGCAGCGATCCAAAGTTTGGTCTTAGCGTTGCACAACCTCTTCCGTCCGAGCGGTGATGACTAGCGGGGGAGGAGGCCTGCAGGGGCATCATCCTCGGTCCTCGCAGGGACCTGCAGTAGAAGGGGTGCTGCTGGCCTCGCAGGCACCCGCAGGAGGAAACAAAAGCTGCTGCAGCAGGGCCTCCGCACGCCGAGAGGAGGCCCCACCCCGCGGAGCAGCCGGCGCCAGCGGCGCCCGCTACCCGCTGGCCCCCTCTTGGGGGGGCCCGTCAGCGGAGGCGGCGGCGGCGGCTGCTGCGGCGGCGGCCGCGGCGCAGGGCGGGGCGCCGCAGATCCCCGCCTGGAGGAGCCGAGGACCGCCCGACGGGGAGGCCCCCGCCGCGGCGGCCGGAGATGCCGGCGGGGCTTCTCTGGGGGGGGGGGGGGCGGGGGCGGGGCCCAGGCGCGGCAGGAGCAGGGCTGCGCCCGCGGAGGAGCGCTCCGTCGCTCGACGCCCCCCCCCCCCACAGCGGGAGGGCCTCCGCGGCGCGTGCGGGGACGATGGCGCGGGCAGCCCATGCCGTCTGCGCCCTCTCGACCTCGGCCATGTCGGGCTGGCGCTGCTGAGTCTCTCGGCCCTTCGCCCGAGGCAGGCCCCCGCCTGCGTCGCCGAGAGCCGCCTCGGCGCAAGCTGCGCCCTAGAGCACCAGATGCCGTGCTGCGCTCGATGGTGGGCCACCGTGTTCTGCTTCCTGGCCAAACTGCCCGTTGCCGCCTGTGCCATCCAGACTGGTAACCTGGTGGCGTGCCTCTGCGCGCGGAAGCCCGTAAGCACATGGCTCAGGAGCCAACGTGCTTCTGCAAGGTACTCATGATGTTTTGCCATCTGCACCAACTGCATGCTGCACCATCTGGAGGAGATGGCCTGCATCTTGCCCTGAACAACCTTCAGACAAAGCCGCTGCCCCTACACCTTGGACTGCATAGTCTTCTGTCGTCCACGGTGCTCCTGACTCTGGCCGTTTCTTGGGAACAGACTGTGCCGAGGAATACGTCGCATCACTGACTTTCCGATGCTGACCGCGTTACCAACACCATCCCTCAGTCAGAAGCCCTACCTCCACAGGCGCACTCCAGCGACTGCGAATGAGGTGTAACAGATCGTCGTTCCCTTCTAGACGCATGTTGGCTTCTTCGTTGCCCCCACTTCTTCGGCATCGCGCTCTTCTCCTCCTCCTCCTCCTCCTCCTCCTCCTCCTCCTCCTGCTGCTGCTGCTGCTGCTTATCCTCTTCCTGTTCTTGTTGCTCATCCTCGAAATCGTGGTACTCCTCCTCCTCCTGCTCCTCCCACTTCCACCTCCTCCTCCTCCTGCCCATCCTCCTCACTCGTCCCTGCGGAACCCAAGCGGGGGCCTGGCACCCGGTCTCCCGGTGCCGGTGCCGCGCTCGCGAGGGCCACGCTGGCAGGACTGCTGGCAGTGCGCTGGGAGGGCTGGCCGTCATCTTCAGCGGTCTAGGCTTAGGTCGGGCCTGTCCCCCTGCAGGGGGACTTTTGGGCGAAAAATTAGAAAGATACCCCAAGCATGCTCCAAAACTGCCCAAACATGCTCCACGACATCGTCCCCCGAGTATGTGTTTTGACCAAATGTTTGGACTCCCCTCCTGTGGAGGGACAGGCCCGGCTTAGGTCTAGGCGAGGCAGTGCCGTGTGGCACAGGCCCGGCGGGGGACCCAAACTGCCCTGCATCCGCTGCACCGGCTGCGCCGAGGTCCGGGCACCTCCGCCGACGGGCAGCGCCGGGTGGCGCGGCAGTCCCGCGGGGCCCCCGGCGCCCGCTCCTGGGCGCGGGCCCTGCGGTTCGAGCCGTGGTCGCCCTGCGCCGGGGTGGACCGCACCTGCGCGAGGCCCGTCGGTGGATCCCTCGCCTGCGCTGCCGCTCACGGTCGAGAATGCGGCGGGGAATCGGCTCGGCAGGTGGACCACGCCAGCGCAGCCCTCGCAGAAGCTGGAGAGGATGCAGGGCCGGCTACCAGCGGGGCAGCGAATCAGGGGCGAAGAGGCCATTATCTGACACGATGCGCTCGGTGCGCTTAGGCTGTATGTCGCATGCAGTCCCTGACGAGTGGTCAGATCCCAAAGGTTGGTCCTCATGTGTCATCCACCTCCAACTGCTCCTGATACTCCTCCCCCATCCTCACTCCACTTCCTCACTTCACATGTTCACTCCTCGTCCACGACCCTCTCACTCCTCAATCCCCACTCCAACTCACTCCTCCACCTCCTCCTCATCACCTCCTCCTCCTCCTGCTCCTCCTCCCCCTCCCTCTTCATCCTCCGCCCTCGCCCCCTTCCACCTCTCCCCCCGACCCCGACGACGACGACGACGAGGACGAGGACGACGACGAAGACGAGGAGGACGAGGACGAGGACGAGGACGAGGACGAGGACGAGGACGAGGACGAGGACGACGACGACGACGACGACGACGACGACGACGACGACGACGCCGGGCCAGTGCGGGCGCCGCGCGCCCCGGCAGGGCGCCCGCAGCCGAGCGGGCCGCTGCCCCGGCGCGGCGCGTCGCCAGCCGCGAGAGCATCGCGCAAAAGGGTGCCGCCGGGGGGGCGAGAGCGGGCGGCGCACGCACGAGCCGGGCACGCCGGGGGCCTCCCAGGAGGGTCCCGCTTGGGGCCTCTGGGAGTCCTCCTGGGCCGCATTGGGCAGCTCGGGGTCTTCTTGCGCCGTCTTGGGGAGGAGGAGGAGGAGGAGGAGGAGGAGGAGGAGGAGGAGGAGGAGGAGGAGGAGGGCCCGAGCGGGCGGAGCCGCGGTGGTACTGGGATGGCCGTGGGGGGTTTTCGAAGTGGGCAGGGAGGTTACAAGTGGATGCCAAGGGGGGTTGTGCCTGGCCCAACCTGGCTCATATAAGTGGGTTACAAGTGCCCCGAGTGGCTATAGGGGGGGTTGGTACCTCCGCCAAGTGTGCGGAGCCCACTCAGCCCGGATCGTTAACCCCCCTAAGCCGCTCGGGGCACGTGTAACCCCCTTGTGAGCCAGGTTGGGCCAGATGTAAACCACCTTGGCATCCACTTGTAACCCCCCTGTCCACTTAGAAACCCCCCACGGCCATCCCAGTAAGGATGTAAGGGCCTGGGAGGCCCCAGGAGACCGTTTTTCGAACGAGGTTGGCCAGCGAAAATCGCTTTGGGTGGGCCGAAGGGCAAGGATGCAAGGGTGCCCTTGGGAAGGTTGCCCATCTTTACTATGCGGGCTGACTGTCGGGAGGGGGCAAGGCCTCTCAGAAGGAGGCTGCTTCTTAGAAGGCGCGGGCCTCACATCTACAGACAAGGCCCGCGCGCCTTCCAAGCAGCAGGGTTGCGTCTGAGCCTTCCCCCCTCCCCCTACCCCCCTCTCCGCTCCGCCGATTGGAGTCGGAGGATTCGGCGGCGAGACTGCGGGGGGGGGGGGGGGAAGTGAGCAGGGGCGGGCCTGCCGAGAAGGCTCGGAAGGTCCCCTGGCCTCCCGAGAAGCCTCTCCTATATAAGCCTGCCCCCCGGAGACACACGGGACACCTCTCGCGGAAGGCCGGAGGCCTTCGGAGAGGCCCCCCGCCGCCTCCTGAAAAGGCCCTTCTCCTTCTCACTTTTTGCCCCCCCTCGGGGGCGCGCAGACATGGAGAAGCGATCTGTGGATTTGGCGCGCGGTCGCCAAATCCATGGATCGGGGGAGGTGCCCTCCGGAGCTGGCGCGCGGTCGCCAGATCCATGGGCTTGGCGCGCGGTCGCCAAGTCCATATGGATAGCGCGGCCGGTGCCGCCTCGCTCGGCGGCGGAAATCCGCGGCTTCCCCTCTGCAAAAGGGCCCGTCGCTGATCCACGCACCCCTTGATCCATGTCTGCGATCGCCGGACCCTCGCTCGCCGCCGACAGGAGCGGAGGAAAAGCGGCACGACCAGCTCCTCCGGCGCGGGGAGCCAGCGGGGGGGGGGTCCTCTCGGTGGTCGTACGGTCCCCCATGCCCCGCTCGAGGCGTCATATGCGATAGCTCCGGCTCGGGGGGGGGGGGCCGTGGGCATCCGTGGGCCTCCTCGCTGAAGGTGGCCCCCCTGGTGGTGGTGGTGGCTGCCAGGTTAGGCCGGGCATGTCCTCCTACAGGCGAGTTTCGGAAGAACAATTAACACTAGTCCAAACATATTCGCAAAGAATAAAAGAATCGTCCCCAGGCTATCCATTTCGCTATTTTTGAATATTCCTCCTGTCGAGTGACATGCCCGACTTAATGTTAGGTGAGTCTTTTCGGAAGCTCCTTCTAACACATACCGCCTCGGTTCAGTAGCCTTTCGTTGCCTTCAGCGGCATCTGGTGTATGATGAGCTGCCGCTGGTGGCCTTTCGGCGCCTTTTGGCAGCCTTTAGTGGCCTTGTGGCGACCGTTCGCAGCCTTTAGTGGCCTTCAGCGGCCTCTATCCGCCTCTACAGAAGTGCAAAGAAGTGAATCATGCATGTTAGAAATAAGCTTCCAAAAGGACCCACTGAGTGAATGGGGTCAGAGGATGGCGCCGCATCGCCGGTTCATCGCTGATTCACGTCTGCGTGGAGAGCTCCACATGGGCAACTGCGGTAAAAGAAACGGGTCTTGCACGAGATGACGCAGCCATCTTACGCAGTGGCTCATGCGGGCCACTGGCGCGGCACGCCACTGTGGGAAACGAGGGCGCTTACGCGCGACCCCGTCACCTTTCGTCGCTCACATGGAGCCCCACCGCCGATGCATCGGCGATGCGGCGCGATCCCCCGACCCCATTAGGGGCACGAAACATGGCATAAACGCACAAACTCGGGGGTCCGCGCGGATTCCTTGGATCCGCGCCGGAGCGCGCCAGGGGCAGCGCGCCGCCAGGGGGGCCAAGCGCGCCGAGAAAACCGCGCGGACCTCCGAGGTGTCATGCTTCCGTCATCCTCCCTTCCCCTGCCATCTGGGAGGCCTGGAACGACCCGGACATGCCGGTAACGGAACGGAACGCCTGTGCGGGCATGCGCCCGGGCCCCTTAATTGGTAATCTCCAAACGTGGTGGTGACAACACCTGGCGGTGAGTCTCGGGCGATTTGGTGTCACCACCCGGTTTGGGGACTCATGCGCTTGTTCGAGGATGTCCCGAACGCTGGCGGGCCCAGGAGTCACAAGACCCGGCGGTGAGCCCGTGTCCCAAAACCCGGGGGTGACTTTTTGGGGATTCCAGGTCACCACCTGAGATCTCACCACCTGGTTTGGGGGCTCCCAACTTAAGCGCGAGGCGGGTGAGGCCATGGCCTCGAATGAGAAGCTGCGCGCGTCGGGGGTCTACTCAGGACAATGCGTACTTCAGGAGCTGATTTCCCGACGTCGTGAAAACGCACACGACGGAACATGTTCAGCCGCTCTTGTCGTCCCCCTCGCTGGGGGACCGGGAGGGAGAAGGCCCCAGGCAAGAGGTGCCGGCCCCGGGACAAGGGCCGGAACTCCCCAGGCATCCGTGCCGGGAGATCCTCCACGGAAGAGCCCGAGGCATCGAACGTCTGTAGAGGGCAGAAAAGCCACCCCGAGAATGACCACCCCGACACGCGAGGCCGTTCCGTAAACGCACCCAGAGAGGGTATCAAACAGGGCAGGGCGGTGCCGAAGACGCCCCAGGCCGTTGAGGAAGCGCCAGCTGCCGGGCCCGGGAGGTTTTTCCTCCCTCGAGTCCTGGGAAACCCAGGCCTCCGACGACGTTCGTATGTCACTCGCGGGTCGGGGTCTGCCAGCCGAGGGGGGGGGAGGAGGAGGAGGAGGAGGAGGAGGAGGAGGAGGAGGAGGAGGAGGAGGAGGAGGAGGAGGAGGAGGAGGAGGAGGAGGAGGAGGAGGGAGGAGGAGGAGGAGGAGGGAGGAGGAGGAGGAGGAGGAGGAGGAGGAGGAGGAGAAGGAGGAGGGAGGAGCTCTTCATGTGGCCGCGGGCGGAGCGGCTGGAGAGGCAGGCGGGGCGATAGAGAGGGGGGGGAGCGGCCGTCCGGGGAGGCGGCGGCGGGGGGGGGGGGGGGGCCCTCCCCCGCCGCCGCCTTCCCGGACGGAAGGAGGGGGGCCTTCCCAGAGGGGGCCCTCCGGGGCTTCCGCGAGGGCTTCTCCGAAGCAGAGGGAGGCCCTCTCGCAAGGCCCCCCTCTGGCCTTCCTGGAGGAGGGTCCCCCCCTCGCCTTCTCGGGAGGGCC
>CAUYUJ010014391.1:32500-42500 GCA_963575745.1 Prorocentrum cordatum | reverse complement strand
ACAAAAGTCAAAAGGAGCAGGGGAATAGGGAGGAAGCGCCGCCTCCTCCTCCTCCTCCTCCTCCTCCTCCTCCTCCTCCTCCTCCTCCTCCTCCTCGCCGCCGCACCCGAAGTGCGGCTCCCGAAGTGCGGCGGGCCTCCGCTGGCGGACGCCGCCACCACCGCCGCCGCGCGCCGTCGGCCCCCCCGGCGTGCCGTCGGCGCTGCGGCGCTACTGCGCGCGCCGCTGCGCAGCAGCAGCGCCGCAGCGCCCGAGGAAGCGCCGCCTCCTCCTCCTCCTCCTCCTCCTCCTCCTCCTCCTCCTCCTCCTCCACCTCGCCGCCGCACCCGAAGTGCGGCCCCCGAAATGCGACGGGCCTCCGCTGGCGGACGCCGCCACCACCGCCGCCGCGCGCCATCGGCCCCCCCGGCGTGCCGTCGGCGCTGCGGCGCTACTGCGCGCGCCGCTGCGCAGCAGCAGCGCCGCAGCGCCCGAGGAAGCGCCGCCTCCTCCTCCTCCTCCCTCCTCCTCCTCCTCCTCCTCCTCCTCCTCTCCTCCTCCTCCTCGCCGCCGCACCCGAAGTGCGGCTCCCGAAGTGCGGCGGGCCTCCGCTGGCGGACGCCGCCACCACCGCCGCCGCGCGCCGTCGGCCCCCCCCCGTTCGTCGGCGCTGCGGCGCTACTGCGCGCGCCGCTGCGCAGCAGCAGCGCCGCAGCGCCCGAGGAAGCGCCACCTCCTCCCCTCCTCCTCCTCCTCCTCCTCCTCTTCCTCCTCCTCCTCCTCCTCCTCCTCCTCCTCGCCGCCGCACCCGAAGTGCGGCTCCCGAAGTGCGGCGGGCCTCCGCTGGCGGACGCCGCCACCACCGCCGCCGCGCGCCATCGGCCCCCCCGGCGTGCCGTCGGCGCTGCGGCGCTACTGCGCGCGCCGCTGCGCAGCAGCAGCGCCGCAGCGCCCGAGAGCCTCCGCGGCGGCGGCGCGGCGGGCGGCGGCCTCGGCGGGCCCTCCGCCCCGACTGAGCATTTTCTTAGGGTGGAGGGCTCAGGGTGGAATCCAACTGGGCTTTTGCACCTCGATAACCAATCCGCCTTGTGCTTCACCTTTTGCCAGACTGAAGCCTCGAGAGTCCATCGAAGCGGCATCTCAAATGTCACCCTTCGCCCCCCACCCAAAGAACATGCTCGGCCCGAGAGGCCGCCCACCGTCCGGCCCCCGGCACCGCGTGCAGGCCGGGCCGGGCCCGCCAGGCCGGCGGCTGCGCCATCCCTTGGCGGCGCGCAGAGCTCAACACGCAGACCGAGGACGCAGGCCTGGCGCGACACGCGCGGGCCCCTACGCGGAGCCCACTCGCAGCGTGCTGGCACGGACGCGTGGAGCACTGCACGAGCTGCGCTCCAAGGCGGGCACAGCGCCCGGCACCTCGCTGAGTTCGGGGGGGGGGGAAGGCCCGAGGGCCCAAGCCTGGCGCCGCGAAGAGCTGCAGCCACTCGTGCCCCAGACCCGGTCGCTCTTCTGGCGGCGCGCACAGGGGGGCAAGCGGGGGGGAGGGGGGGGGGGGAAGGCTTCCTGGCAGGAGGCCCGCTCCTCGGGTGGCGCGGGCCGTGCATCTGCAGAGCGGAGGCCCGCGCCGCCTCCTTCTCATGAGCCCTCCCCCTCTGCCCCTGCCCCCCCCCCCCCCCCCCCTGTGCGCGTGGCCGAAGCCTTGCCAGGCCACGGGACCAGGACGGCCCCGCGCCGGCACGGCGTGCCTCCGGGGCCCAGGGCCGAGACCGCCTCGCGGCGGCGTTCCGTGGGCGGCCTCGGGGCCTGGCGAGGGCCCTCGGGGCCTGCGGCTGCGCCACCCCTGCCAGGCCCTGGGATCCGGAGATTCTCGCGCCGTGGAGCTCGCGCCCAACATCCTCGCGTCGTGGGAAGATTCGCGGCGGAGGGCTTCTGACAGTGGTCGGCCTCCTACGGGGGGCCCTCGCTGGGCCCCGGGGCCGTGCGCAAAACTCGCAACAGGATGCAGAGCGGGTCCCCGACAAGAGGCCCCCGAGTGCTGGGAGGGGGGGGGGGGGGGGGGGCCACGCTGCGAAAAGAGCACGGCGTCGCATGTCGACGGGCGGCGTGTGAGCGGATCCAGGGCCCTGGTGGCAGAAGCAGGGCAGGCTCCTCCTGCCCACCACTGAGCCGCCTACAAGGCGCCGCCCTGGACCGCCCCCCAACCAAATCTGCTGTATTCGACCGACGACGACGACGACGACGACGACGACGACGACGACGACGACGACGACGACGACGACGGCCGCAGAAGTTGCATTCTTGCAGCGTTGCGGGCCCAGGGCGGGCCTCGGTTCTGGGTGGATGCTCTCGGCGCTCCATGCCTCTTGTCGGGCCCAGGGGCCGCCCCAAGGGGGCCTCTAAACAGCCCGAGAACCCCCAACGACGGCCCGAGACGGCCCTGAGATGAATCTAGCGGGCCTCTTCAGGGTGGCTCGGTAGAGCCATCCTGCACGCATGTCGCGATGCTGCGCGTGTGCGGTGGCTGTGCTTGTTGCAGGCAGCAGGATAAGTTACCCAACACTGCAGGGGAACGCGTCGGCGGTGCTGTGTGACTTGCACAATGCACGACCCAATGCGAGTGGAAGCGGCAACGGCGCGGGCGGCCGCCACTTGTCCAGACCAAACTGGGCCGTGAGCTCTGATGCGGAACAGACACAAGATCATTGGACTTAAACTGCGCGGAAAGAAAACTGCGCTGCCAGCCAGCTGCACTACAAAACAGTTCCAGCTTGCTGCGCCGCCGAAGCGCGAAGTTGCTCCCTTGGACCAACGTAACACTATTGACGTGGCCAGCTGGGAACTCCGGCTCCGCAACCTACTCTCACTGAGGGGCAAAGGCAGAAGGAAGACCTCGCATGACAGACACAACCCGAGTAAGTTTGGGGAGGGGCGTCGCACCTGCTCGCCCACGGCGAGGGCTCGGCACAGCGAGAGTGCCCAGCAGAAGCCACGGGAACGATGGAGAGGAAGAGTGGACGCACGGGTGTCTCCACGTGCGGACGGGCGCGCGCCCAAAGTCTGGACTTCGCGGCAGGGGACTGTGGGGCGCCAGAGAGACCAGCGAGGGACCAGAGCAAGCCCGAAACGTGTCAACGATGATGCCACACACCCCCTCCCCCCCCCAAAACCAGCAGCTTGCAGCACGACGTCTTCACTGCGCGACCTCGGACGACGAGCGCCCCACGGCCCCGACGCTCCAGCGGGAGAGGTCCGTCTCGGAAGGGGGCGACCCTCTCCGCCCCTCGAGGTGTGAGGAATTCGGCAAGGCGGGGTCGGAGAGGTCCAAGGGATGTCAAGCGGCACCCACGCTGTGGAAAGCAATCCACCACCACCCGAGTAATTGCAGCCCAGGCTCACACGACCCTTCCTGAACGAGGCAAGACTCCTCCCCCATCCCGAGGCCGGGCTTCCCCCCCCCCCCCCCCGGGGCATTGCAATGCACACATGCTTCTGCCTCATCGCTCTCGCTTTCCTTGTGCAGTCATGCCATCCCATCCAGACCGGCATCGACCCCCCCTGGTCGTCCCTGATAAGGCACTGCGGTGCACATGCGTTGATCTAAGGCGTGCTGTTACGAAGAACCCAATTACGAACGGATGCACTACGGGCAACGCACACACATACACACACACACACACACACGCGCCGCCGCACGCGCCCGTCAAGCCAGTCAAAGGCCATAAGATGGTCAACGGTGTCAAGACATGGCCAACCAAGAACTATCACAACGAGTAAATGTTAGACATATTCAAAACATGCTGCGCGCGCACTCGCAGGAATCTGAAGGAAACCAGACAGGTTGTGAGCTTTCCTGTCAAGCCAGACCATGCGGACAACTTGCGCGCGAATGTCGAAACATAATGATAAAACAAATCATCTTGGACCCACCAATTATGTCACATAATGCCTTGCGCGCCACACGCGTGCGCCCGCAGCGCGCGAACGCCAAAGTCGTTACTAAACCAAAGTCTCTCTCACCATTTCAACACAGATGTGATCAAACACGTACGACGACCCCATGGTTCTCAATAAACATATGCGAGGATAATTTGATTTCTGCGGGCGCGCACGTGCTCATCACTGCATCAACACAAGTGTTATCAGCATCGCCACCAACAATCTTGCCATCGTCATCAGCATCATCAACACCAACGTCAGCATCATCAACGGCACCACCACCATCATCATCATCATCATCATCATCATCATCATCAGCAACAGCATCAGCAGCAGCAGCAGCGCCGCCACCGTCATCGTCATCGTCGATGTAGACGCCCTCGTCAACTGTCTGCGTGCGGGCAACTTGTCAGTATCATCATCAGCACCATCGTCATCATCATCGCCAGCCTCATCGTTCCCTCGTCGTTTTCATCAGCATCAGCTTCGTGACCATCGCCACCGCCGTCGTCGTCGACATCGTCCTCATTGTCGTCTTCAACATCACCAGCATAGTCGTCATCGACGATGTCGTCGGCCAGCTGGGTTCTGCCAAACAGTTGCGGGTGGGTGTGTGGGATGTTTGCGCGCACAATGGACTTGACGACTTCAAGACGGTCAACTATGATTTCCCGTCTTACACTCCAACGGAAACTCAAGCGATCATCCCATTTGAGAATAGGACCGCCCTCCATACATGACGGTTTTGCAAATCTTTTCCTGTCCTGGCAAAAACACTTGCTGACGTCTCCAGCGTGAGCCCTCACGATGAAAAGGAGCCGCGATCCATTCGTGTATAACCGCTCATCGTTGTAAAGACGAACTTGCACGGCGCAAGAGCGAGAACCACATTTTGAGAACGCTTCGCCCTCCATCCGTATAGCTGCGGGAACTATTTAAAGGGAGCGTGCATGGCGCCAAGGCGAGAGCACCAAATTTGAAAACCACCCCGCCTCCATCCACGTGGCTTCTGGACACGCCGAGCCTCGGGAACCGCACTCGCGGCCGGGACGCTCGCGCGGCACGCCGGGCTCGCCGTGACGATACGCCTGGAGGCGCGACGGAGAGAGCAGCCTTATGTTGCATCCTCGGGGGACCTTGTCTGTCCCGTCGCGGCCCTGCCCGCGTCGAATGCGTGTCGAATTCATGTCGGACGCGTCGGATCCGTGTCGAATCCGTGTCGAATCCGCGTCGAATCCATGCCAAATCCGCGTCGAGTCCGCATCGAGCCCGCGTCGGGCCCCCAACAAGACACCAATTTTGGGGACAGGCGAGGTCCCCCGAAGATGCAACAGAAAGAAGCCGTCGAGAAGGGAGAGGCACTAAAACCAGCGGCAGCGGCCCCGGGCCGCCGCAGGCGTGCCCTCGGCCAGGTCGCAGCGCTCCACGCCGCCACCGGCCGGCGGACCGCCCGCCTCTCCGCGCGAGGCACCCAAGCAGCGCCCCCCGCGCGGGCGGCGCCGCGCGGCGGCCTACCTGCGGAGCGCGGCGGCGATCTCCTCGCAGCTCTTCTTCCCGTCGCCCAGGAGCATCTGCGTCTGCTCGAGGAAGAACACCGGGTTCTCCTGGGGCGAGGATGAAGTCGGGCGTGTCCCCCTACAGGTGGATTTGCGACGAAAAACCATAAAATACCCAAAGTAGACTCCCAAATGGTCAACGAACACAAAAAGAATCATCCCCTGACTATTTTTTGACTATTCTTGAATCTTCCCCCTGTAGGGGGACAGGCCCGACTTAATTTACGGCGACGGAGCGAGGGGCGGAGGCGGCCGGGCGGGCACGGCGCTCGCGGGTGCAGGGGCGCCCGCCGGAGAAGCGGGGGCCCTGGGGCCGCCCGCCTCCGCCAGCTCCCCTCGCTCGGTCCTCTGCGGCACGTCCGCGTCGTGGCGACGCCGGGCGCGGGTGCCTGGCACCACGCGGATCGTTCCGCCTGGAGCGATCGGCTGCTGTGCGATCGCCAGAGGGCTCCATGTCTGCCGATGCTGGGCCACTGGCGGCGAACGCCCGCGCCGGGGTCGCCGCCACGCCGGCTCGGCACGAACCTGCCGTACCCTACTTTACGCGCGGCGCTCACCATGACAGAGCTCGCGCAAGCCGAAACTGTACCACTACTCACGGCAAAGATCTCCGCGCAAGCTGACCAGGCCGATAGTGCACATCATCCATCAATCAAGCCAGCGCCCCCCCCTACACATTGTCGTTCACCTCCCACACACCCATCTCAACCCTAGTATCCCCACCACCCTCTCCTACCAAACTCCCTGCCGTTGTCCTTTCTGCCCCTCTTCTCCCTCTCTCTCTCTCATCAACGTGCTTGCAATGCCGGTCTCCAGGTCGGCGTAGCCCCCGGCCATGGACCGCTTGAGGAAAATGCAATTCTTGGACTCCCACACCTTGATGACCTGGCTTGCAATGGGCTGGGCCGAAGCACTGGCAAACACCTCCGCTACACGCAAGGGTGACCAAAAGAGCCTGTAGCAAACCCGAACGCGCAAGCCGCTGCAAGCGCAACGCGTTCAGCGATCGGGTGAACCCCAGTGGGCCCGCACCACATGACACTCCTTCGAAAGGTCACTCTTACGTGTCGTCGAATCCCCGCCGCCGTGATCCCATTCAAGCTGCCCTGGCATGCCCCGCCATGCCATCGCCTCCTCCACTCAGGGCTCCCCCCGCCCCAATACCCCATCCGCTCTCGTGACGTCTCGTTCTCCCTTGCCCTTCCCCACCCCTCCCCTGTCTTCTCCTTTCCCCTCGATCCGTTGTCCTATAGAGGCCTTCTAGATGGGGTCGGAGTACCCGCCGGCTTCCGCTGGCCTTCCGCCAGCTTCTGCCTGCGGGGCCGCCATCGTCGTCTCACCCTCCGCCGAAGCCCGCACGCGCCTTCGACCCTCTCGAGGGCGAGAGGCCCGTCGAGAAGCGGCAGGCAGGCGTGTGTGTGTGTGTGTGTGTGTGTGTGTGTGTGTGTGTGTGTGTGTGTGTGTGTGTGTGTGTGTGTGTGTGTGTGTGTGTGTGTGTGTGTGTGTGTGTGTGTGTGTGTGTGTGTGTGTGTGCGTGTGCGTGTGCGTGTGCGTGCGCGTGCGCGTGCGCGTGCGCGTGCGCGTGCGCGTGCGCGTGCGCGTGCGCGTGCGCGTGCGCGTGCGTGTGTGTGTGTGTGTGTGCGTGCGTGCGTGTGTGTGTGTGTGTGTGTGTGCGTGTGTGTGGCAGCACATGTCGGCGGCGAGCGAGGGGGGGAAGCGAGAAGGAGAATGCCTGAACTTCTCAGCAGGCGGCGGGACTTCTCAGGAGCCCTCGCGCCTCCTGAGAGGGTTTTGTTTGTCCTCGGGGGAGGCCTAGAAATTTTCTCAGGAGGCTGGGGGGCTTCCGAACCTTCTGAGAAGGCCTTCTCCTTCTCGCTTCCCCCCCTCGCTCGCCGCCGAACATGAGCCACCTGTTGCAGCTGACAACTACCGCAACCATGACTTCGATTCTGTTTCTGAAGCTGGACGGTGTTGCGCTTCCTGTCCGAGTGTGGGGCACATCCTTCGATGAGTACCGCAATCCACACAAAAAAGGATTCACCTGAGAGGAGTTGGCACGATTCGGTTGAGTGTAGTGGCTGTTGAAATCATTGCTCGCTTATGTCCTTGATCATGTTGAAGACTTGGCTAATGCACCCACCGAGTACCACAAACTGTTCAGTTCCAGACCTAAACACTGCCTCAAGTCTTCGAGGTTTGATATTCCACGTGGCCAGATGTTGTGCAACAGCTTTGCTATGGCTTCCGCCCTTCCTTGCTACACGTGGTATGCATCCCGTTGTCCGCCTAACCTTAGGTCGGGCATGTCCTTTTACAGGCGGAGTATGAAAGAACAATACACATATTCACAGCATCCTCAAGAAGAATTAAACATAATCGAAACATCATCCCCTGATGATTGTTTGACTGGCTTGAACACTCCTCATGTAGAGGGGCAGGCCCGACTTAAATCTAACCCTGGCTTGCTGGCTTGCCACCCGCCCGTGCGGCTCTTCGACTCTGCCCGTCCTCTTGCCTCTGCGCGGCAGTTACTGCAGCCTCGGAGCCGCCAGACCAGCGCTTCGGTGCTCCTTGGGGACAACGTGCGTCTCAGCACGCAGCCGATGCGACTTCAAACTCGGACACGAGTTCTCGCCAGCGCGGTAGTTACTGCAGCCTCGGAGCCGTCAGATCATCGCTTCTGTGCTCCTTGGGGACAAAGTGCGTACAGTAGGGAGCCGACCACAAGAACCCTTCCACGAGAAACTCAAACCTGAGACCCCAGGACGTCCCTAGATTATTTGGCGTGGGAACGTCACGCGGTCCATCGCAAAACTGTCGAAACCCAAGAAACCCAGGGCATCCTGGAGGCAAGCAGGGTGTTTCTTGGCATGGGCCCCCACTGTATCAGCACGCAGCCGATGCGACTTCAAACTCGGACCCACGTTCGGAAACGCGCGGGCGATCCACATGGCCCCATCCTCTCCGGAGTCCGGAACCCCTGACGCGGAATACAGGAATGTTGGCGCTACTTGCGGAGGCAAGATTTGCGTCCGCTGGCTTCCGCTGGCATTCCGCCCGCTTCTGCCGGCAAAGCCGCCCTCGTGCTGCGTCCGCAGGCTTACGCCGAGGGCGAGAGATAGACTTCTGGACCCCTCAGGGACCCTTCTGAATCCCCCCACGCTGCCCTCGCGGTGATCACTGAGACGTGATACCGTCGCGATTTCTGGGTGAGCCATGTTGGGTGCGAGTTCTGGGGAGGGGGGAGGTGGGAGGAGGGAGGAGGGAGGAGGAGGGAGACGGGAGGAGGAAGGATGAGGGAGGAGGGAGGAGGGAGGAGGGAGGAAGGAGGGAGGAGGGAGGAGGGAGCAGGGAGGGACCGAGGTTAGACTGGAGGTGGGAGGAGGGGAAGACGTCTCCTCTTTATCCCAACTCCTCTCTGGCTCCTCCTCCTCCTCCCCCTCCTCCTCCAAGATCAATCGGCATCCTGACAGAACATCGGATCGACTTGGAATGTACGTCGGAACAGCAGGCCGCATGGAGTCACCAGTCGGATCGGCCATGTCAGGATGCGCAGCTACGCCATGCAAGCATCGGAGCGCTGTGGATCGTCGGAATACTCAAATCGAATCGGATGGGGCCGACTGGACTCGGAATCGAATCGGATCGAAATGGACCCTGCCCTCCCTCTTCTGTGCTCCGTGCTCCTCCCTCCTCCATCTTGTCTGTATCCTTCGTCACCCCCTGGTGATCAAGTCTTTCCGACCTCCTCGCCTCTCCCGCCTGCACCTGCCCCTCAAATCTCTCCTCTCTTCTTCTCCCACCTCATCCCCCTCCTCCTACCTCCCTCCCCATCGCCCATCCCTCTATCCTGCATCCTCCCTCCCATGGTCATCCTCTGCGAGAATCCTCGAGCCGTGAAGAACCCCCAGACATCATGCGAACACAACTGGGACCTGAATGAGATCTGTCTAGAAAAGGCTCAGACAACAATTGGAATTTTCCTGCTCCTCCCCATCCCCGCCTCCCTCCCTCCCCACCTCCCTCCGACACCTCTGAGGGCATCTCTCATGTAAGGCTGCTCGCACGATGGGGCAAGCACAACCGTGACTATCTGTCGCGGGCGGGAAACGTAATGATCCACACCAACGGCCTCACAGTCTGCACCCCTCGGCCGCGACCCCATGCATACAGGGCGGCTCTGCGCGATGCCCCGAACGGAACGTATACCCATGGCATCGCGCATCCATGGGTCGCCTCAATGCCCAGACCGCGCGGGCAGGGGGATGGAACGGATACGTGCGCTCGTCGCTCGCGAATTCCCCCCTCCCAACTGGGGAAACCAAAAGGTACCGATACCGCTAAGTACTCCCCGGACCTCTCCCAGGGCGCGTTCTGACCAGGATTTCGAGGCGAATCCAGCGGTGGCGACGAGGGCCTCCCAGGAGGCCCAAATAGAGGAAAACGGGCGAAAGGGTAGAGGTATGGACACCTTTTCCTCCTCTGACCAGCCCCTCCTCGCAGCCCGCAGGCCGGCATGCCGTAGATGG
>CAUYUJ010014391.1:10000-20000 GCA_963575745.1 Prorocentrum cordatum | reverse complement strand
TGTTTGTGTTTTTTCCCCTCCTGACTCTTGGACTCTCCAGGGGGGGGGGGGAGGCCTGGCGAGGGCCCCTCTGGGAGGCCGCAGCCGGCTCGGAAGCCCTTCCGCCGCGGTGCGCTCCGCGAGGCGAGCGCGGCTGGGGCCCCGAGGGGGTCCTCGTCGGTCTCCGCGGCCATGTTGGTGGTGTCGTTGGCGCCGACGACCAGGCAGACGTCGGCGTTCGGCATGTCGTCCTCGGGGCGCGGCCCGACTGCCTGCCAGGCCACCCCAGGCCACAGCCCGAAGGCCCGCCTTTCGGGTTGGGGCCCGGGGGGGGGGGGGCGGGTTTCATATGTGTTTTGGCTCAATGATCCCCGACACACACCCCCACTTGGGAATGGAATGGGGCGCGGCCTGACTGCCTGCCAGGCCACCCCAGCCCAGCCCGAAGACCAGAATTGTTTTTGTCCAGCGATCCCCGACCCTCCCCCCACTGGAAATGGACCCAGGCATGCGACGTCCTGATGTTTTCGGCGCGGCGTCCCCGAAGTCCCGACCCTTTCCCCGGGGTCGGCTTTTCATCCTGAGTCGTTGTTTGACGCTCCCTGGAGCCGGCGAGGGCCCCCAGGTGTCGAACATGGCAAACAACTGGCCGTCTTGATTTTTTTTCACGGCGCGATCGTGTGTGGGGAGGGCAAATCGGGGCCTTCGGGTTGGGTTGGGGTGGTCTGGTGGGCGGTTGCGGCCCCGCGGCCGCGGCCGGAGCGGCCGCGTTGCGGAGGTGGGCCGCGCTGGCGGTGTCGCGAGGCTCGTCCCCGCCCCGCGCCCTCGCGGCTCGCCTCGGCCGCACGTGCTGCTGCCGGTCCCTGCACTCCTCCTGGCGACGCCATGCTGCAGCGTGGGGGCTGACGCCACAGGAAGGCCCAATTGTCAGGTCGGGCAGGTCCTCCCACAAGCGGGTGTGGTTCCGGAAGGAACGCGACAAGTATAGTCAAAACAAGATCCAAACATCCTTGGAGAATCGTCCCCAAACTATCTGTTGACTACTTTTGTTGACTAATCCCCCTGTGCGTAAAAGTATACGCCCGACTTTTAAAACCCTGCCAGGACATGGCGTCCTCGGCCCTCCCAGGACGTGGCGCCCCGCCGTTCCTTCCTGCTGCTGCTGGGCGCCGCCGGGGGCCCCCGCCGCGGGGCGCGGCCGCGGGCTCCTGGCACTCGTCCATCTCGAGAACCCACTCGTACGGCACGCCGGCCTGACGGCGGCGGCGAGCGGCGCCAAGACGTCGGCGATGGCGGTGACGATGACGGCGGCGCCGATGCCGGTGACGGTGGTGGTGGTGGCGATGACGACAGTGATGGTGGTGATGGTGGCGACGATGGTGATGCTGATGTTTCTTTTTGTTCCGACTCAGCGGCGATATTGTGCCAGCATTGTTAGATGTGGTAGCATTGCGACGCCTACTGCGAAGTGGGTGGTGGAAACTATCAACTGCACATAGCGTCAAGCAGCGGGGGGTTTTGGCGCAAGTCGCTTGAAATAGGTGTCGAAGGCTGGACTGTTCACCGCTGTCGTACGTAATCGGCGTCCGTGTTTCTAAAGCTTCAGAACCTCCTGCACGAATGCTCGGTTGAAGGCTGCCACCTGCTCGTCAGGTTCCTCCCGGTCGCGGAAATGAAACGCCCTCGTGGCCTTCGTATCAGTAGGTTCCGCTCTGACTTCTGCGTTACACATGGCGGGTTCTGCAAACCCTGAACCCAAACATGTTGTCATCTCTCTGGGCGCATCTATATTTCCGCCGTCTTCCGACGCCACTCCGCCGGCGGAGCCGGTTCCAGTTTACTTCCGCCGCCTTCCGCTGCCCTTTCCGCCGCCTTCCGCAGAGGAAGCAACGGCAACTCCTTCAATTCTCGAAGGCGAAACCACTTCTGGAACGCCTCACGTAGTCACCCCCAAGTCCCGTGGTTCGCTCTTCCTTGCATGCACGTTGCTGCTGACGGCGTCCAGGTGAAGGACACCGCGTCCCCGACCCGAAGAGCGTTCATTTCTCTTTTCCCGAAGTAGGCATCGCAATCAAACTCGCGCTGTAGCCACGCATTTTCTACGAAGCCGTAGGCGTAGCGGCAGTTGGCCCACTTGACGCGCCCTGGTAGAATGTCGAATGGCAGTGGTAGCACTTCTGGTGGATCTCGTAGCTTCGCTTGCGGCCCTCATAGCGCAGCATCAGCTGGTGGCTCCCGAAGCTCAATGGTTGGTCCTTGTAGCCGTGCGCGTGGCCTTTGTAACCTGGCTTATGGTCCTCGATGTTTACTGGTGACCCCCACAGCTAGGCTGAAGGCTCTCGAAGGACAGCCTGTGGCCCTGGTAGCTCCGCTCGTGGCTGTCGCATCTAAGCGAGTGGTTCTAGTAGCTCAACCTGTGACCCCTGTAGCTCTGCTGGTAGCTCTCCTAACTCAGCTGGTGGCTCTCGGGGCTGTGCTTGCGGGCCTCGTAGCTGAGCTTGCTGCCCTCGCAGCTCATCAGGTGGTCTGCGCTGTTGTGCTGAAAGCTCTCGAGGCTCCACACGGAGCTCATGTAGTCCAGCTGGTGGCAAACGTAATTCCGCTGGAGACTCCCGTAGCTCGACATGTGTTCCGCGCCGCTCTGCTCGAGGCCCGCGCTGCTTAGCTGGTGGCTCTCGCAGCTCAACCGGCGGTCCTCGTCGCCCTGCGCGTGGCCTTGGCAAACCAGCTTGTGGTCCTCGTTGCTCAGCTGGTTGCCCGCGTAGCTGAGGTGGAAGTTCTGGTAGGTCCGCCTGTGGCCCTGGTAGCTCCGCTGATGGCTCCCGTAGCTGAGTAGGTGGCCCTGGTAGCTCCTGAGGTGGCTTTCGCAGTTCAGCTGGTGCCTCCGGTAGCCCAGTTGGTGGTCCTCGCAGCTCTGCCTGTAGATGTAGTAGTTCAGCTGGTGGCCCTCGTGGTGCAGTTGGTGGTCATCGTTGCCCTTCTTGTGGCAATTCTGATTCATTTTGCGACCCTCGTGGCTCCGTTGGTGGTCCTCGGGGCCCTGCACGTGGCCCCCGTAGTTGAGCTTGCGGCCCTCGTAGCTCTGGAAGTGGCTCTCGTAGCTGCGCCTGTGGTCGTCGTAATCCAGCTTGTGGTATTCGAAGGTCCGCTGGTGGTCTTGCTAGCTCTGCTGGTGGTTATAGTATTTGAGCTTGTGGCCTTCGTAGCCGTACTTGCGGCTCCCGAAACTCAGCGGATGGGTCTCGTAATTCTACCTGTGGCTCTCGAAGCTCTGCGGGCATTGCGGGCACTGTTGTGAATCATTTGTGGGCCGAAGTTCGTGAAATCCCACCAGCCATCTGGGCGTAGGTGGTCTTGGGAAGTTCCTCTTCCAACTTCCTTTCTTCCCCTCCGGGGCTGGATTGGGCGGCGAGGCGTTGGAGCGCCCAAGACGGCCCAAGACGGTTCCAACAGGGCCCCGGGGAGTCCCAGATGAGCTCCAAGATGACTCAAGATAGCGCACGATGCCTCAAGATGGCTTCCAAGATGCTCCAAGAGGGCACAAGAACGTTCCAAGACGGCTCTAAGAGGCCTCCGAGACCTCCGAGGAGGCCCCCAAGAAGCCAAAATCACTGGTTGTTGTTTTCTCGCCGTTTCGCTTCCGATGGCCACCCGAGGCCTCAAGATGGTTCCAAGATGGCCCAAGAGGGCCCCGGGAGAGACCCAAGAGAGCCCCAAGGCGGCTCCAAGAGCGCCCAAAAGCGTTCCAAGAGCACCCCAAACGCGCCCCAAGGTGACTTATGGAGCTCCCCAGGGGTTGGGGTTCCTCGCTGCGCAGCCTGGATGCCCTACTCGTGCTCGTACAGTCGGGGCGTTGACCTACGGAACCCTAAATAAGTAGCGAGGCCCCTTTTATCCATAAGTTCATCTTCGGCTTCCCATCGAAAACCTAAGGCAGGCGAGCTGTGAAGCAATCAAGGAGCCCCTAGCCCCTCCCCAACGAAAAGGGTTCCTTCTTCAGCGCCCCGACTGTACGCCTGGCCCGGGAAGCACTCGAGGAGTACGTCCACCCTGCACGGCCTCCTCTCGACGTCGGAGCCCACGAGGTCAGAGTCGGAGCCCTCGGCTGCCAGGTCGCGGTGCTCCACGGTAGGGGGGGGGCAGCGCCACGCAGGAGATTGTACTGGTCACTCGTAGGTGGCTCGGTCGGTGGCCCTGGTGCCACAGGTGGTGGTCCTCGACGCTCGGTTGGTGGTGCTCGAAGGTCAGCTGGCGGCCCACGAGGCGCAGCTGGCGGTTCTCCCTTTGCTGCTGGGGGGCCCTCGTGGCACACAGCATGGTTCCGGGGGCTCTGGTTCTTGCCTTCGTAGCTCTGCTGGCGGCGCAGGTCGCGTAGCAGGTTGCTCGGGTAGCTCTGCTCGTGGCACTCGCAACTCTACTTGTAGCCCTCGTAACTCTAGTGGCAGGGTCAGGAAGCCGTCTGTGGCGTGTTTGTCGTAACCGTTGTACTCACCGTGCCCGTTATATACATCGTAGTCGTACTCGTCGTATCCGGCGCGGCCGTTGTCGACCAATGTTTCCACGCCGGCGTACTTCGTAACTCCTTCGGGCTGCTCGGACGTGTCATTCCTGGGGTCGATCTCGGTGGAGTACTTAATGTATTCATGGTGGTGGTGTTCGTCCTCGAGCTGCCTGTCGCGCAGCTCCTTATCGTACTTGGTTGCCTGTTGCGCAGCTCGTTCTGGTACTTGGGCTGCATGTTACGCAGATCGTGCCTGGACGCCCTCGCGAGGGCGGTCGTAGTGATGAGAATCACGTCGCCGGATCGAGGCGGACGCTGTACCCAACTCGTTTCTGCTCGCGCCCGTGTTCCTCTATGCGAGCATGGGCTCGACATACTTGCACGTAGGTCTCCACCAAAAAGCCAAGGTGGGTCGGTCTCGTGGTCCCTAGATCCGCTGTCGTGCCATTCGGCACGGAGCAGGCGTGTCCTCAGGTCCGTTGCCTGAGGCTCCCGGAGGTTTTTACGGGGTCCGGGCCCAAACTTGCCACATCTCCTTTTGTTTGCCGCGTGCCTCGCCAGCCGTGGCGCAGATTTCCGCGCAACTCTCTCGAAGCCGAAGAGGGGCCCCCAGAAGGGCCGAGAGGCCCGCCGGAGACCGTCCAGACGGTCCAAGAGGGCCCCACATCGCCGACAGATCGCCCTAAGACGCCCAAGATGGCTTCAAGACGGTCCAACAGAGCCCGAAGAGGCCCTCCAAGAGGGCCCCACTGGCCCACGGGGCCCAACAAATGTGTGTATGTATATATATATATATAAATATATACACACGATTTGCGTCTTTGGAAGTGTTCGACCTTGTCACCTTTTCGGCTTCTCGACGCTCCAACGCGGCCCGAGAAGTCTCTAAGACCGCTCCAACACGGCCGAAGAGGCCCGCAGGAGGCCCCCCAAACGGCCCAGGACGGCCCCAAGCTGGCCCAAGAGGCGCCCAAGATGGCCCAAGCGGGCCCCAAGACGGCCCCGAGAGGTCCAAGAGGCGGACCACGAACCGAAAATTCAAGCATTCCGCCTCAAGAGGGCCACAAGAGGCTCCAAGAAGCACCCAAGAGGCCCCAAGAGGCCACCAAGCGGCCCCAAGAGGCCCACAAGAGGCCCCGAGAGGCCCCCAAACAGCCCCCGAGATGCTTCAGAAGTGCCTCCAAGAGGCCCCCTAGAGGCCCCGCACGAGATCTCAACGAACGTCCACAGAGCCTCAGACCCACAACGCAGACACGGTAGCGGGATATGCCAAAGGCCATTAGAGGATATGGTACAGGCTGAAGGCGTCTGCCTTGTGACTCCACAAGTGGCACCTTCGCCCCATGGCTGCGCCCGCTGACCGCGGCAGCGGTTGGGGACTGAGGCCGGGGCATGTATCCCGCATGTGGCCTTCGTGCTCCTCCTCCTCCTCCTGCTCAGCATCATCACCATAAACATCAGCATTCACAACCGCCTCCTCCTCCTCCTCATCATCCTTCTTCATGGTCATGAGCATCATCACCATCAGCAGCAGCAACAGCAGCAGCACCGTACTCCATGCCTCATCATCTTAATCCTCGGCTCTCCTCCTCCATCCTTCTCCACCGTCCTCCTCCTCCTCCTCCTCCTCCTCCTCCTCCTCCTCCTCCTCCTCCACGTCCATCTTCACTCCTTCTCCTCCTCCTCCTCCTCACTTCTCCTCCTCGCTCTCCAACACCATCCTCCTCACTCATCTTCCATCCTCCTCCTACGCCCAATCCTTAACCCTTGCCGCCTCGTCGTCGTCGCCGCTGCCGCCGCAGCCTGCCCGGGGGAGGGAGCGGCAAACTGGGCCTCCGCGAGCAGCACGTTCATCTGGCCGGGCATGCGCCCTGGCAGCAGTTTCGCGCTGACGCCGCGGACGACACCAACGACGAAACCGACGCCGCCGACGACGACGACGATAAAGGTGATAACGCTGCCGACGGCACCGACGAATACGGTGACGATGATGCCGATGATGAAACTGATGGAGACAACGCCGACGACGACTCGATACCGACGCCCCCGACGACGACTATGACGTCAACGCCGAAGACGATGCCGACGCCGAAGATGCCGCCGACCATGGCACCAACGCTTACGTCGATGCCGATAACAACAAATGGCGCCCACGACGGCGACGGAGGACGATGACGCCGACGCCGGCCGCGACAGCTGAGTGCTGCCCGCGCCCTCGGACCTCGAAGCCTTGGGCTAGCAGGCGCTTAGGTTCTTCGGAAGGGGACTCCCGTCGCCACGGCTGGGCGAGGTTCGAGAAAATCGCCAACGTGAGCGGCCACAGAGGAGGAGGAGGCGGAGGAGGAGGGGGGGGGGAGGAGGAGGAGGAGGAGGAGGGAGGAGGAGGAGAGGAGGGAGGAGGAGGAGGAGGAGGAGGAGAGGAGGAGGAGGAGGAGGAGGAGGCGGAGGAGGAGGAGGGGAGGAGGAGGCGGAGGAGGAGGAGAGGAGGAGGAGGAGGAGGGGGGACTCTTGCGCGACTTTGGCACAGCGACCTCACGCCGCGGCTGACGCGCGCCGCCTGCGCGGCGCGCTGCGCTGGCGACGAGGGCAGCTGGAGCGCCGGTGCCGGCGCAGACGGCCCAGCTTTTTTTCGCGTCGCCCATATCGGACCCAGGGACAGGCCCGGGGTCTGGGCACCGACCCTACGCGGACGTGGGGTGCTCGCCCTGGGCCAGCGGAGAGCCCTTCGGAGCTTGTCGGTGGGTGCTTGCTCTCCCCCTAGCCCTGCCTTCCTGTCCCACTCCTGCCCCCTCTCCTTCCTCTCCCTCCCCTGCCTCTCTGACACTCGTCTTACCCTCCTCCTGCTCCTCCTCCTCCTCCTGCTCCTCCTCCTTCTCCTCCTCCTCCTCATCATCCTTCTCCTCCTCTTCTCCCCCGCCCCCCTCCGCCTCTTCCGCCCCCTCTGCCCCTCTGACTCTCCTCCTTGTCCTCCTCCTCTTCTTCTTTCTCCTCCATCTCCTCCTCCTCCTCCTCCTCCTCCTCCTCCTCCTCCTCCTCCTCCTCATCCTCCTGACACATACACACACGCACACATCCTGAAGACAACTGAGCTCAATGGGCGCAAGCTACCGAAAGAATAAGAGAGCAGTAACGGTGACGATGACGAGACGGGAACTAACCTTGAAGGGAGTGGCCCCTGAAATCCGCAATCATCACGCGACCCAAGTAGGGATCTAAGGGCAAATAGAAGTCCTCCTCCTCCTCCTCCATCCATCCTGCGCCTCCGCCTCTTCCTCCTCCTCCTCATCCTCCTCCCCCTCCTCATACTCCTCCTCCTCCTCCTCCTCCTCCACCACCTCCTCCTCATCCTCCTCCTCCCCTCCTCCTCCTGCTCCTCCTCCTCCTCCTCTTCCTCATCCTCTTCCTTCCTCCTTCTCCCCCTTCCCTCCTCCTCCTCCTCCTCCTCCTCCTCCTCCTCCCCATCATCATCATCATCATCATCATCATCATCATCATCATCATCAGCATCATCATCATCAGCAGCAGCAGCAGCATCATCACCATCCTTAACAACATCATCATCAGCAATTGCAACAACAGCATTTGCACCATCGTTTTCACCATCACCATCACCGTCACCTTCACCATCAGTAGCATCATCAGCAGCAGCAGCATCGTCATCATCATCAGCACCATCATCACCATCATCATCATCATCATCATCATGATCAACATCATCATCAGCAGCTTCATCATCACCAGCATCACCAGCAGCAGCAACATCATCATCATCAGCAGCATCAGCATCAGCAACCGTCCGTGCTACCACCATCATCATCAGCAGCAGCAAGGCGATCACCATCACCATCATCACCACCGCCCGTGCAAACATTATCATCACCATCATCATCATCATCGTGGTCGTCGTCGTCGACGTCAGCAGCATCATCATCGTCACCATCATCATCATAAACATAATCAGCATCAGCATCAATAGCAACACCAGCATCACCATCATCATCAACATCATCATCATCATCATCATCATCATCATTCTCACCACCATCAACCAGCAGCATCAGCATCGCCATCAACATCATCCTCATCCCCATCCCAACCCACATCCTCATCATTATCATCAGCAGCAGCAGCGACAGCAACAGCAGCAGCCGCATTTAAAACACAATCCTCACCATCTCTCCGTTGGTATATTCATCATCGGCATCATCCTCCTCACCATCATCAACATCATCGCCATCACAATTGCCATCACCACCGCCATCATCAGCATCACCATCATCATCAGCAGCATCAACACAGTCCTGGCAACCACCGTCATCACTATCATCAACAACATCATCGTCACCATCACCATCGACCGTTCAAACACCGTCGACATCACCACCACCACCACCACCACCATCATCATCATCATCATCATCATCATCATCATCATCATCATCATCATCATCATTACCATCATCATTACCATCATCATCATCATCATCATCATCATCATCATAGATGTCGTCGTCGTCGCCATCATCGGCATCATCCTCAGCAGCAACATCAGCATCATCATTATCGTCATCCTCATCAGCACCACTATCATTAGCATCATCATCACCACCGCTGGCACCGTCATCATCACCATCCCAATCACCATCATCATCATCATCATCATCATCATCATCATCAAGAACATCACCAACATCATCGAAAGCGTCATCACCGCCAGCGTGATCAGCATCGTCGTCACCACCATCATCAACATCAGCAGCATCATCACCATCATCAACAACGGCAGTTTCAACATCATCGGAATCATCAGCATCCTCATCGTCATAATCACCATAAACATCCTCATTACCATCGTCATAACCATCGCCACCAACATCATCATCATCCTCATCATCAGCATCACCGTCACCAACAGCATCCTCGTAATCACCATCATCATCCGCATCATCATTGTCGTCGTCGGCGACGACGTCGTCGCCAACACCATCGGCATCGTCATCGTCATCGTCATCCGCACCATCAGCCTCAGCATCATCATCATCATCATCACCATCATCATCACCACCATCCGCATCACGATCATCACCCTCATCCTCTTATTCCTTCTCCTACTCCTACTCTTTCGCCTCCGCATCCACCTCCGACGCCTCCACCTCATCATCATCATCATCATCATCATCATCATCATAATCCTCCTCCTCCTCCTGTCCCTCCTCCCCGTTTATCCTATTCCTCCTCCTCCTCCTCCTCATCCTCATCCTCCTCCTCCCCCTCCTGATCGTCCTCCTCCTGCGTCTCCTCATAAATATATGTATATATATATATACATGTATCAATTCATGTGTATATGTGTATACATATATATATATATACACCGCAGGTTGGGGGTGAGTCCGACGTGAAACGGAGACCCCCCATACCGGGAAATCGATTTCGGTTTCGGGTTCGTGTCGTGCGTGCCGTGCGCGCGTGTGGGCGAGGCAAAGCTGCGTGGGCGGGCAAGAGGAAATCCTCCTGTGG
>CAUYUJ010014391.1:0-5000 GCA_963575745.1 Prorocentrum cordatum | reverse complement strand
ACCCCCCCCGGGACCGCTCCAGGCCTCCCCCGAGGAGAACAAAGAGGACCAGAAGAATCCAGAAGGGAGGAGGCCACGGAGCCGCGAAGATCACCGAGTCCGGAGCCCCTCGGATCGGCGGCACTGGCCGGAGGCCATTACAATATCAGGAAAGAGCTTGCACAACCCCAGCTCAACCCACACAACCCCGCTAAGCTAAGAAATGCGAGGGCCTCCCGCGCGGGAACCATTGCTGGCATCAGAACATTGACGATGTATCTAGCGACAAACGCATCCAAAACAAGGAATTCAAACATGTCCCCCTCACGAGCCAATATCACAAATCATCACCAAGGATCAGAATTTAGCAGATGCCACTCACATCCAGAAGTCCTCCCTCCTTAATCTCGTCATCCCTTTATTTCCTTTCTTCCTTCCCCCCCTCCCATGCTCCAGCTGCCACTCGCCATCTCCCACTGGGCGCCGCGCCCGAGGCATCCTCGCAATGCTTGCCCGAACCTGAAATTCGCCAGCCCAACGGGCCAAGGGCGTGCTAAGATCTCCGGTAATTGGTTTACAATAGTTCTAGTTCGCGCGCGCGGGGCCGCCCCTGGGGGTCCCCGGACGAAAAATACCCCGGCAAGATCCCGGCAAGGTCCCGCCAAGGTCCCGTCCGATGCAGGTCCCGGACAGGTCCTGGGCAGGTCCCTGCCAGGTCCCAGCAGGCTCCCAAGAGCGCTTCAAGTGGCCTCCGAGAGAGCTCAACATGGTCCGAGACAGTCCGAGAGCGATCGAAGACGCCAGAGATGGCCTCAAGAAAGCCCAAGGCGCCTTCAAGACGCCGCAAGAGGCCTCCAAGAGACCTCCCAAGAGGGCCCACAGGCAGAAATTTGTTTTGTTTCCTCAGTTTTTGAAGGTTTTGGGCGTTCTCGCCTTTTCGGCTTACCGGCGCTCCAAGACGGCCCAAGGGGCTTCCAAGACCGCCCCAAGACGGCCCACGAAGCCTCCAAGAGGGCCCCAAGACGGCCCAAGATGGCCTCAAGACAGCCCAGGGGACCAGGAACCGGAAAAGTCCAGCCTTCAGCCCCAAGAGGCCCCCAGGAGGCCCCAAGAGGCCCCCAAGAGGCCCCCAGGGGGCCCCCAAGAGGCACCCCAAGAAGCCTCAAGAGGCCCCCAAGAGGCACCCCAAGACGCCCGAACACGGCCCCCAAGAGGCCTCAAAACTGCTACCCAGAGGCCCCTGAGAGGCCAACCAAGTGAGCCCAACCAACTTCCATGAGGCCTCTGACCCACCACCCACCGCCTCCGAAAAATGGCAGCCGCCCAACCGCCTTGCCTTGACAACAACACCCCGACAAACGACAACGGCGAGGCAATATGGGCCGGCGGAATGAGCGAAACGATTCAATAATAAGACCTATTTCGCCTGAGATGTCATCGCAACTCCCAACTCACAGATGCCATGATCTGGCCAATTTCGACAGGCCTATGCTCGTAACTCTGGGCTTACAGAGCTGCCCTGACCTGCGGCAACCAGGCCAATTTACCCTGAGACATCCTCGCAATTCTGGGCGCTGAGACGCCCTGGGCTACGGGGGTCCAGCCAGTTTCGCCTGCGACATCCTCGCAACTGGGGCTCAGAGGCGCCCTGGCATGAGTCGACATTGCAAATTTCGCCTGAGACATCCTCGCAACTCTAGCCTCACAGGTGTAAGTATGTCCGCTGGTGGAAACAACTCTCCTCCTTGTACCCATCCTCCGCCTCCTGGCTTGTGCCGATGTTCAAAAGCCCTGCACATGCCGCAACTCTTGCTTCTCCTAGTACTGCTGCTGCTTGTATTGCTCAAAATACACAACGTGAGCGTGGGTGTTGATGACAGCGTGCTGAAGGGTAGTACTAGACTGGATATTTTGAGCACACCAGAGCTGTCGATACCCCTGCCAGTGACATCGCACAAAATCGCCTTCCACAACCCCTCAAGGGCGCCGCACCGCCCCCCCGCACAACCCCCCATGCACATACTGTGCGAACTTTTTTTCCGTAAGATGCAGTGTCATAAGAACGGCTCCCTCGCATCACAAGAACGACCCATCCTTCTCAGATGCTCGTTCTGGGGACCCTCCTGGAGCCACTCGCTCCACTCGTGCGTCGATGCCGCGTCGAACATCTGTCGACTTTGAGTCGGCTTGAGTCGCCTTTGAGGCGAGCTTGAGCCGGCAGGAAACATTCCCGAACCCAGCACCTCGGACCCCCGCCCCTGTATCGTTAAAGGCTTAACGACTTCTGCCGTCCTTCGACTCGCGCTGGAGCGGCCGCGAAGTGCTCGAACTTTCCCTGGAGATCTCTGGATTTACCTGGATTTACCAAGATTTATCTAGATTTACCTGGATTGACCTGGATTTACCTCGATTTATCTGCATTTGCCTGGGTTTATCTGGCTCGATTCTCACCAGTCGATTGGCGAAAAGTCGACAAGCCCTTAGGGACTGCAGCTGACCAGCAGCAGTGCTGGGCCACTGCAGCTCCCCCGACGCCTCGACATCAGCTGACAACCCTATAGCCTGTCGGGCGGGGAGAACCTGCCGCCCCGATGCCTTTCTCGGGGCGCCGGAGAAGCTGGGCACACGCAGGGCGAGCACGACGTCGAGAGAAGGCTGGCTCAGAATGCGCTCCAGGATTCCCAGAGCATCTACCACGAGCACGATGTCGAGAGAAGCTTGACTCAGGATGCGCTCCAAGATTCCCAGAGCATCTACCGGCCCTCGTGCCTGCAACCCGTGTAGAGCATCGCACAGGGCGCATCTCGGCGGTGGACAAACCTCCCTTTGGTAGACCTCCCCTTCGTGAAAACGACCTGGGACCGAAACCGACGGACCTGGACCCGCAAAGACGACGGCCGCGACGCCCTCTCGCGAACCGAAAACGGCCAATTCCTTAATCGACGTGTCAGGGTAGGAGGTCTGTCCATCTCCGATCATCTTTATATGGTCCAATAACTCAATGCTATGTTTGTTTCTGCGCTGTCTCTGCGCAGATGCCGCACACTGCGTGCACTCCCACCTGTGCGCCTCTGTGCGAGGCAGCGTCGCAGCCGCCGCCTCCCCGCACGTGCCCTCACACGCGACGCATCTCCATGCTCCATGCAAGAGCCTGGGAACCTTATGAGCCGTGGGTGGGTGAACCAAGAACCAAGAGGTACCGATACCGCTCCTCCCCGGACCTCTCCCGGGGTGCGTTCCAACTGAAGAACTTCGAGGCGAGTCCAGCGGTGGCGACGAGGGCCTCCCAGGAGGCCCGACAAAAAGGGGAAAACGCGGAAAAGGGTAGAGGTGTGGGTACCTCCTCCTCCTCGGCAGCCTCGGGAGCCGTGGAAGCCTCGGAACGCCTCACCCTCGCGACCTCTCTGCTCCTCGTGGCCTCTGCCCTTTGCTCCTTCACTCCTCGTGACCTCTCTGCTCCTCTCTGCTCCTCTCTGCTCCTCTTGGCTCCTCTCTGCGCCCTGCACCGGCCGAGCACGAGGCTCGGCGGCCGGCCGCGGCTCCCGGACCCACGGGGGGGGGGGGGCGCCTGGGACACGGCCATGCCGTAGCCGGGCACGATGACAACCTCGCGGCGGCCCCGCGGAGCAGGCGCACGCGGGCAGGAGAGCCCTGAATCGAATCGACAAATCGTATCGGCGATCGACATGAATCGGATCGACGGACATCGACAGACGAGTCGGGAAAAACCGAATCGGCAGACATCGGCAGATAGTGGGCCTCCACTGAGCGATCAGATCCCACATCAGAATCCGAAGCCGAATCGAATCGGAATCGAGAGTCGTCGAGATCGAGCCGGATCGAATCGGAGGAGTCGAAATGAGCCCCGCGCGGGGCCCCATGCCCCCAGACCTCCAGCCGGGTGAGGAGGCACTTCGGACGGAGAGCTCCGGGCACTCCTCGGCTTCCGGGGGCCCTCGCCGAGCCTCGGGGCCGTCAAAGAAGCGCCTCGGGACGAGGCGCGGGTCCAGGGGGTCGCGACCTCAGGGGGTCCGCGTCACGAAGAAAGCATGACGTCGGTCCTTGACCTTCCGTCTGAGCTTGCCCATCCCTCCCCCCTCCGCCCTCTTCCGCCTCCTCCTTGTCCTCCAGCCCCTCTTCCACCCGTTCTGACAGCACGTGCCCACCCCCCCGACAAGTCAGATTTCTGCTGCAAGAACGCCTGCTTGGAATCAGAACTCGAAGGACCTCTGCAGCCAACTGAACCTCAGCATGAGTGTCCGATGGCTCGATCGTCAATTGGACAAGCGGTAGTAGGACTCGCAAGGACTCGCAAACCACTGAATCCCAAGAGGAAGCAGCCCAGAGTATCCGAATGACGGTCCCAGGGCCGGGACCGTAAGAACTGCATAGTTGTTAGACGGTTCTGGGGTCGGCTTTTCATCCAGAGCCCTGCTTTTCATCCCGAGTCGACTCGGGATGAAGAACCAGGCCTGGGGAAAGTGTCGTGACTTCTGGCGGGAAAGTGTCCTATCAGCCACCAGTGAAAGTCCTCCTTTCGTTCCTCGTGCTGCCATTTGCTTGGCAACGCCAAGGGGGGCGAAGGTAATTGCTGGGAGTTGCGCATCGCACGACCCCCGCCCCCATGTGGGGCGCAGGAGCGCGGCGACAACTGTGCCTCTGGCAGCACCCAAGGGGAAGCGAGGAGGAGGAGGAGGAGGAGGAGGAGGAGGAGGAGGAGGAGGAGGAGGGGGAGGAGGAGGAGGAGGAGGAGGAGGAAAGGATGGAAGTGAGGGGATGTAGGAGGGAGAGGTGGGAGGGAGGAGGAGGAGCAGACCTGCGTGTCGCGCCACTGACCCAGACCCCGCAAGGGGCGCAAGAGGATGGCGACAGGCGGTGCGCTCGGCAGCACCCTGGGGAAGCGAGGGGACTTCGACCCCAGGAGACCTGGCGCGTCTCGACAGGAGGCTTCACGGGGCTTGGCGACAAGAAGCCCCCTGGAGGCCCAAAAAGGACTAGGACCGCCCACAAAACTCCCGACC
>CAUYUJ010014390.1:340496-409885 GCA_963575745.1 Prorocentrum cordatum | reverse complement strand
CCGGGTTTGCAAAGCCCTACGTTGCACATTTGGTTTCTTGCATTGCAGTTTTTTGGTTTTTTGCTGACATGGGTCTGGATTGACCCGGGTCAGAAGATCCCCGACGTTGCACCGTGGTTTGCCCCCGTCACGTCCAACATTTAGGTCGGGCATGTCCCCCTACCGGCGGAATATTGGAAGGAAAGCTAAAGATAGTCAAAACAGACTCAGCAATAGTCAAGACATCGTCCCCGGACAATTGTTTGACATTTTTTTGCATTCCCTGTGTAGAGAAGCATGCCCGACTTAAGACAACGTCGAGTCGGGGGAGCGGATCGGGCTGCATCGGCAATGTCCTGGCCCGCGCGGGGGGCTGGCCTTCTTTGCACCGTAGTGTGCCCCCCCGGCTCAGAGAAGGGGGGTCGGAGGAGAGATGGGGTGGTGGGGTGGTGGGAGGAGAGGGGGGAGGGTATGGAGACCGAAGCATGCGATGTTATGTTTTTTCCATACGGCCCCCATGGAAGTTCCGACCGGTCCCCCATGGGCCGGATGTGCATCCCGAGCCGTTGTTTGACGGCCCTGGAGTCTGGCGGGGGTTCCCAGGGCGAAGAAGCGGCCCAAACAATCCCGCCGTGGTTTCTTCGCGACGCGATCATGTCTGGGGGGAAAAAGGAAGACGAAAGGCCAAAAGGTATGGGAAAATATAAGGGATTCCTGGGATTTGTATATATTTATGTCTGTGTCCCTGGGCCCCGTCATCATGTCTGGGAAAAGGAGGGGGGGGGAGCACGGAGAGCGGGGACACCGACCCGCCCAGCCCAGCGCCCCTCCGCCCGCGAGAACCGGCGCGAAGCGCGTGTGGAGGAGGGAGGGAGCGGGGGAGGAGGACAGGCGGGTGGCGGGGGAGGGGGGAGGGGCATGGAGAGCGGGGGGGGGGGGGCACGGAGAGCGGCGATGCCGACCCACCCGGTCCGGAACGCCCGTCGGCACGCGAGGGAACAGGCGCGGAGCGCGACGGGGCGTGCGCGCGCCCCAGGACCTGGCCGCGCACACTGCGGGCGTTCGGCAGGGCGCCTCCGGTGCCGCGCCAGGCGGGGGGGGGGGCCGACGTGCGCCTGCGGAGGACGGGGAGCAGGGCCAGCGCCAGGGGGGGGGATGGGGGGCGCATCGGCCCGCAATCGCCTCTGCATCGCCGGTGGAGGCCCGATAGCACGTCCCGCCCGGCAACTTGCGGATTCGCCATCGGGGGCTCGGCTCATCGCGAGTCTATCGGCGGTGTATGGTCGATTCCAGGGAGACGCTCCCCCCATCCATCCTCGCTTTTCCGACGACGGGGAAGTGAGGGAGGATAAGCGGGAGCATGGAAGCAGTACCCTGAGATCAGGCGTGCGTTTTTTCCATATTGTGGACGTTTTCGCCCAGCGTCTCCAACCATCCTGTGGTTTTGGGTCCTCGTTTTGAAGAGACAGCGCCCCGCGTTCACTGCTCTTTCCTCCTCCTCCCCCTCCTCCCTCCTCCCACCATTATCACCCATGTCGGTACACCCCTCACACGTTTCGTGGCCCCAGAAGAAGCTCCACCGAATGTCCCAGTTGCTGCGTTCGCTTTTGCTGCGCATGCGGTTCCACCCCCCATTTCCGCACACCCCTCACACGTTTCGCGGCTCCATACGGAGCTCCACCGAAAGTCCCACTGGTTGCTTTCGGTTTTGCGGCGCATGCGGTTCCACCCACCATTTCGGCACACCCCTCACACGTTTCGTGACCCCATAGGGAGCTCCACCGAAGGCCCCAGTGGGTGCGTTCGCTTTTGCTGCGCATGCGGTTCCAACCCCCTATTTTGGCACACCCCTCACACGTTTCGTGGCCCATCGGGAGCTCCACCGAAGATCCCAGTTGCTGCGTTCGCTTTTGCGGCGCATGCGGTTCCACCCCCCATTTCCGCACACCCATCACACGTTTCGTGGCTCCATACGGAGCTCCACCGAAAGTCCCACTGGTTGCTTTCGGTTTTGCGGCGCATGCGGTTCCACCCCCCATTTCGGCACCCCTCACACGTTTCGTGGCCCCATAAGGAGCTCCACCGAAGGCCCCAGTGGGTGCGTTCGCTTTTGCTGCGCATGCGGTTCCACCGCCCATGTCCGCACACCCCTCACACGTTTCGTGACCCCATAGGGAGCTCCACCGAACGCCCTAGTGTCTGCGTCCGCTTTTGCGGCGCATGCGGTTCCACCCAGAATTTCGGCACACCCTTCACACGTTTCGTTGCCCCATAGGGAGCTCCACCGAAGGCCCCAGTGGTTGCGTTCGCATGCGGTTCCACCCCCCATGTCGGCACACCCTTCACACGTTTCGTGGCCGCACAGGGAGTTCCACCGAAGGCCCCAGTGGCTGCTCTCGCATGCGGTTCCACCCCCCCACTTCGGCGCACCCCTCGCACGTTTCGTGGTCTGAGGCGGCACCACCGAAGGCCGCAGCGGCAAGTTCCGCATGTCGGTGCCGCCCCATGTCTGCACACCCCTCGCACGCTTCGTGGCCCCATAGTGAGGATTTCGGCACACCCCTCACGAGGATCGTGGCCCCATAGGGAGCTCCACCGAAGTCCCCAGTGGCAGGGTTCTCGTGGCGGCTTCGGGCCATTTCGGCACACCCCTCACGAGGATCGTGGCTGCATAGGAGCTCCACCGAAGGCGCCAGTGGCAGCCTCCCTCATGGCTCTCAGAGCCCTCTCCTGTTTCTGCTCCTCGGTCAGGGGGACGCCATCCTCGTCGTCGTCGGCGCCCGCGAAGACGGCCACGAACGTGTCCCTGAGCATGTCGGGCCCCGGCGGGAAGCCGTGGTTACATAGGGAGGGCGGGCGACGATGGTATTCACAACTGCGGTATTCACAGTTGCGTATGGTTGGGTCCTTCGCCAGGTTAATGTGTCTTGCCATGCTTCGACTAGTTGTGTTTCGCGTTCTAAGGCCCGCCGCTGTGGAACATTGTTTGTGCTAGCGCTTTCAGCTTCGTTCTCGAAGGATTATTGTTGCCTTCCCTGCCGGCTTCGCTCCCACTTTCCCCTTCTCGTCGTGACATCCATAGATGGGACGGGAGGTGAAAGCAGCTCCCGTGCGCAAGGCCGAAAACGATATAAACAAACGTGTGATACCTGTGCGAAACAGGCCTGGGAGCTTCCGACGATGGAACACGACTGACTTTAAAACGCACAAGAGAACATAGCGTGTTTTGCGTCTCCAGTTTTTCTGCTGGGACGCGAAAGCGCTAACAATGACGGTTCCCAACGCGCCGAGTTGAAATCATTTTTTTGCCCCAAAAAATGCATGTGGCCGACTGAAGACGCACAAAGTGTTACAATAATGTACGCTGGCTGCGGGGAGCGCCGCATTGTATAACAACCGCTTGGGAATTCCCAATCGCGCCAAAGCACCATCCCTTGGAATTCAACGCCGCGAATCAAGGTGGTTTCTGCGTCCTGACATCCTACATTGCGCCCCAACACCATTCCTGGGATGTCACAACGAATCAAGCGCCCTGATAATCCTAAATGTCAGAGCGCCGTTCCTGTGACTTCCACCATAAGAGTCCACTTAGCTGTTGCAGTATTGTAAAACGAATGAGCGCGGCCACAACCGCATTTTGAAAAGGATCCGCCCTCCATTTTCCAAGCTGCTGCAACATATAAGATGAATGTGCGAGGCGTTCAGGCGAGAATAATGGTTTGAAAGCGGACCCCCTTTTTCATCTTTGAGGCTGACGCTGCTTAAAAAAAAATCGTGCGCGGCGCGAGGGCGAAAACCACATTTTGAAAATGTGGCGCCTTCCACCCTAGAAGCGACTGCAAAGTTAAAGCCTCAGGACCACACGTAGTGAGGAGTTTTCAGGCGAAACGCCCGACCCGCCCTACCAACACGTTTGGGGGGCTCGACAAGGAAGCTTCATGTCAGAAAAAATGAAAGAGGAGGGGGAGGAAGAGGACCGGCATCGCCCAGACATGTTTATAGTATGCACTATGCTTGCGTCGGTCCCCCAACGGCGACGCTCGCTTGAAGCTCGAACTTCGCACGCTCGGTTGCGAGGGTTTTTCGGCCATACCGCTTGGCTAACGCTATGATATAGGGTGTGTGTACTATGTGTCCGGTGCGGACGCGCGTCTTCAAAGAGGACGCATAATACTTGTATGACCCCCCGCGCCCCGGAGGAGGGCGCAGTGCCATTGGACTCCCAGCGCTGCCCTGCGCAACCTGGCATGCCGCGGGGTCTCGCTGAGTCGTGGACAGACCACTGGAAGAGGATATGTATATATATAGAGAGAGAGAGAGAGACATTGATATATATATATATAAATATATATAAATAATTTATCTAATCTATATATATATATATATTTGTATACACACACACATCTGGCCCGAGCGTTTTTGCGATTTCCAGAGCGGGGACACACGCCCATGTACCCGAATATCGGGTGTCGGTTTAACACACTGGCGACCAGCACGCGCCTCATATATTGGAACCTGACGTATGTTCAAGACTACGACGAACGGCTGGAAATCCCCCGATCGATGTCACACATCGACGCAGTATTCTTCTCAGGTGCAAAGACCAAGACCCTGGCCCCATATGATACCCACGAGTCTAGTGAGTTCAGCATGCTGCAGCTCGACGGCATCGCAGGATCAAACTGGAAGCAACTACTCTTGCAGCACGGAGATGTGGCTGAATCGCCGCAAGTTCCGACGGTAGCACATGGTGAAAGTATAGCAGACACCACCAGCTCTACGAGGCCGCATCGGCGCCGCGCGCGCCAAGAGTTCTCATTTCGACGAAACCTTCATCACAGCTTGCTTGATACCGGACGCGCAGCGAGCCACCACCGCATCCAAGAGCGATGTTATTGTGGACAAGACCGTTGTGTGGTGTTCCCCCTCGTCTCCATCCTCCCTCTTTGGATTCGTCTAGAGTTTGTCCGCAGCCGCTTTGGACTTAGAGGGCTGCCCGTCGGCAGCCGAGGTGTCATCAGGATCTCCTCGGGCACATGCTGTAAAACGTGTCGTCCTCCCCCGCTTTTCTTCTGGATTCATGCCCGACGACTCATCTGACAATGGTGCCCTGTGCGCCGCCAACACGCATCATCCGCGTGGCCCTAAGCATCGCGGTCTCAGAGGACATGCCAGCTACATCGACTATATCGCGATGCCGACCAGGTATCTCCTACGTGCGAAACGCCACAACAATGCATATCAATTGACGGAGAGGTTGCGCGCGTGTCCATCCCTTCGCCGATTGGACCACAGGACGTTACACTTTGAAGCTACATGTACCCTGACCTTTGACATGCCGAAGTATGCGCCGCAGTGGGGTCACACGCGTATATTTCACGGCATGGAAACATGAGAATTGTTCGGGGTGGGCCAAGCAGTTCCGCGACGACATCGAGATGGACTTGCGAAACCCACTGAACACACACGGCTACCGCGACATGGCTGACTGGGCAGAGCATCGCACAATGGAGACTGGATGGCAGCACCTCATCTCGATCGCACGCGCCCGAGCCCTTAGACACGCTGAAGCGAAGGGGTCACGCATCGACCTAGAGTACTAGCAAATCGAGGAAGCACGCACGGCGACCATTCGCACGCGATCGCCGGCCAGGCAGACCCTCGCAGACGACCTCAAGAGCACCCTCAGGTCACGACGACGCAGCGCGGAGCGCAAGAAGCTACGCCGGCGCCTCCGCGAGCACCTCGATGAGCAACGTTTCCACGAACTACAGCAGACCGGCGAAGCTGGACAGCGGCGCTCTCGCCGTCGACTCGCGGGAAGTGGTGGAGGGCCAGGCAAACGCTGTCACGTCGACTTTCCAGACGCACGGTCGTCCACGCAGACGAGGACCGACAACGCGCCCCCCCTTGGCGCGGAAGGCGGCGCGGACGCCGCCCCAGTTGACACTCGGCAGTTGATGCGGACAGCCGCTAATAATGATGCGCCGTCCTGCCCCTCTGGCTGGCCATCGGCGGCGATATGCGCAGTGCAACCACGCTACTATACAGCGACGCTTGCGGACCGATGACGCGCTGCCCCAGAGCGGCCCCACCGCACGGGCGCTTCCACTTGCCGATCGCAGCGAGGACAAGAACAACGACGGCAGCAACGAGCACGACGGCACCGCGGCACCCCTTGGCCCTCTCCGCGGCAACGCCATCCTTGCGCAGCCCGCAACAGTGCGACATAATCGACGATTGAATGCATGGTGGATTAAGTTACGTACTTATCGCGTGAGCCACATGAACAAAAAGCCACGCGCTCGCGGTGCGACGCTACTTCGCGGACTCTGCGCGTCTGGAAAGGCATGGGCCGCAGCGCTGCAGATTCACTGGTGCCCCACTTGGTGGTGCCAAGTGCGAACGCGCACACGCGCGATCGAGGTCAGCGGCCATCGCGCTTGGGTCAGCGCCCCAGCGGCGCTTCACGCAGCTTCGCACGTGCCGCGTCACGGCCAAGCGCGACATGACGAACGCGTTCGCGTCCGAGGGTTGCTCATACCTCGATGAATCAGTAGACGAGATCTACCCAACGGGAGATCGGGCCATCATGACACGACGCCGCCGACGCGCAGCCTGCGTCGTCAGCGACGGCATCGACGCGCGGGGCTTCCAGCACGCTGCGGGCTGCTTCACGGGCGACTCCGACGCCGCGATCAAGTTGCGAGCGCCGTTCGCGCCCCCGCGGCCGGTTGGAATCAGTCTCTTATCTCCGACCCGACCACGTCAATGATTGTTGGCCGCGGGTTCTCCGGCACCCACGCGGGCCGCGGCGCCCGCAAGTGCGCCGACCATTTTGCGAAGACGCGCCACTGTCGCGACGCGCAGATGGCTGCGTATAAATACAACATCCCGACATCGTCCTCAATGCCAAGCTGAAGGAGAGTGGGCCGCAGCAGAATGAGGGGGCAAAACGAGGCATGCCCAGTTTAAGTGGCACGGGGTGTCATAGTCACGCGCGCGAGCTGCGCTGCGGCAGGGTGACATTCGACGGTGAAGCGCACTCCTCCACGCTATACCTCGGCCCCCACATGACGGTCAGGACCACGCCGGCCCTCTGCGTTGCGGCTGCTAGAGGCTGGCGAAGCATGGGCCTCGCCTGGAAAGATTGCAGATATGCGGACCCTCTCAGCTGCCACCTGTGGCTTGGAAGCCCGCGCATTTATCTGCGCGCAAAATGACGAAGATCAAGGGCTTCCTCACCTCATATAACCAATAGTCGCTCGACGAGCAAGCCTAGCAATGAAGAACACCAGGGCCTCAAACAGCACCTCTGACACTACGCGTCAAATGACCAGCATGCTCTCCCCACCATGCTCCAACGTGTAAAGATAACGCGGTGAGCATCTGCTTGCAGTGCACCAATTAGCCGGGGCGAGCCGGCTGCTCCATCCGAATCACTTGACGGCGAAGATGGAGAAGGAGGAGATGGTAACGATAATGGCGAAACAATCGTTTGAGCCACCAATAGCAACGAGAGCCCATGGCAGACAGCACTGCGCACGCCGGACACCACCCGAAGAACCAGACACCAAATTATCACATCGAATACAATGGGACAGATTTGGGACTGCCTGCTCTGGCCGAGGAAGATAAGCTCGAAGAGTCTCGGGCCCACCGGGTTGTATCCAGCAGCCCGCAGCACGTGCCACTCGCGCCGCAATTTGCGAGATTGTCCGCCCACTCATTCCAGGACTGGACCGCGCCCCACCTTGCGCCATTCGATGAAAGAAGAGATTTGGTTGTAGATGTGGCGGGCCCTCAGCGCGAGCGCGAGATGCCGCCGCGCCCGGGCCCGCCGCTGAATGACGCCGGCGGCGCGCCCCGAGTCGCGCTCGATGATGGCCGCTGCCGCGCGGCCGCGCGGCCGCGCTCGAGTGGCCCCGACCATTTATTACTGTGCGGCTGGGCCGAATCGGCGCGCGCGGCGAAACGCGCGCGCGCGCCCCGGGGCGCTGACTACGTCGCGCAGAGCCGACGACCGACGCCGACGACAGACGCAAAGCCAAAGTGGTTAGGGCGATTTCGTTACATGAACTATGGATACGGCTGCAAATGCTGCCGCTATCGTCTTAGATGCAAATCCTACGCATCAGGCGCCAGGAACGCGTTGCTCTCGAACCCTCTCATCATGCCCAGCTGCTCGCCAGTGTCTCTGCCAATCTGCTCTGCGAGTCCACGGCCCCGCTCGACCTCCCGCGGACCCCTGCGTGCCCTGATCGAGGAGCACCGACGCGCATTGCGGACCCGTGGCGAGCGCAATTTCTTGAGGGCATGGAGTTCCTGAGCGTTTTCCCCGACGGGATGGCCCGCCTTGACGTCATTGGCGAAGGTATGTTCGACATTTTCCTCCTGGCGCCTGGGCGCAGCGCGTCTATCAAGCGCGCGATTGCCCGCTTGCGCGGGCGGCGGCTAGGCCGGCCCCGCCCCGCCGCGCAGGGCGCCAGGCGCAGCCCCCACGCGCGCGGCCTCTGCGCGCGAAGATGGCGCGTCGCGCCTGGTCGAAGTTGAAACGAAACAAGCGCTTCGGGCTGGAGAACGCGGGCGAGCGCGCGAACCCTCACGAAATGCGACGACAAACCCACGGCCGAGCTGCCGATCGACAGTCGCGAGCCGACATGTTGCGATCATGCGCCTTGCTGCTGCCCGTCGTGCTGGACGCTGTCTAAAACAAAAATTCTGTCGGTCTACATCTTCGACGCGGGCGACTTGCCGCGGCCGTCTTGCCCGGGCGAAAATTGCGAGCTCATTTTTTCTCATCCGCGCCCGAGCTCCAGACCCGCATCGCTGAAACGCGCGCCCCCGGCACCTCGGCCGCGCGTCTTGGACGGGCCCCCCGCGGGGCGCCGGCGCTGCGGCGAGCGCGGCGGGCCGCGCGCCCCCCGCATCGACGGCTCGCCGCTGAGGCGACCAGCCGCGCGGCGACCGGCAGAGCGGCGCGAAGTCCAGGCCGGTCGACCTGGACCCAGTACTGTTCGGGGACACGGATTTGAGGAACATCCAGCGCAAGTTCCCCGCGGCGACGAAGCCGCCGCCCAGCGCGGCGACGCGGCAGCGCCAGACCGACACAATGCTGATCAGGACGACTTCGCCTCGCCAGGCGCGGGAAGCGTCGCGGCGACCAGGGCGCGAGCGCGAGCGCGGGCAGGAGGAAACACATTTTTTTATATAAAAAACTCGATCCGCAGCAATGCGCCACAGCAGCAGATCAACGCGGACATGGCCAAGATCGGGGCGATCAGCGCCGAGGCGTTCGCAGGCCCCATCGAAAGCCTCAGTCAGGAAGTCGCCGCCGTCGGCGGGCTCGACCAGCAGAGCCTCGAGACGATGATGGACGAGATCCAGCACGTGGAAATGAAGCAGATCACGAGGCCCGCCCCGCTGGCGAAGGCGAGCGACGCGCGCGACCAGCCGCGGCGCAAGCTGCAGCTGAGCTTCAACGCGCAGAACGACATCGACTTCACTGTGATCCACGGCGCGCCCATCCAGACGGGCGCGAGCTACAGACCAGGCTATGGGGCGACGGCGCACGTGGAGCGGATCTTGCACACGCAGCTTGTGAATATAGTGGGCGCGATCATGCGTTGAGACTTCCACTGGACGCAGCTTGGTTGCGCGCAGTGGTCCACGTGAATTCCGCAGAATGCGTTTCCTCGAGGCATGGGAAGCCCACGCGCAGCATTACAGAGTGCACCTACAGCGTCCCCTGTTGTCCAGGGCGTGGGAAGCCCATTGCATCAGCCACTGCGCGCGGCCACATCTGCTCCTCTGGCGCCACCGAGTGCGTCTACACCGTCGGCAGCTGTTCAAGCCATAGGATGCCCTCACTCATCACAGAGTGCGTCTACAAATGCTGGAGTTGTTCTGGGCGTGGGAAGCCCGCCACCATCATCACAGAGCGCGTCTACACCACCAAACGTGGCATGAGAATCCCGCGTTGTGCATCTACGTGCGCGACCACACCCACACGTGTCACGACGCGCTCGCGCAGTCTGGCTGATCTGACAGCTTTGCCGCTTGCACGCGCCCGCGCCGTTGGCGAAAAGCACCAAGTGAGCGAGCACCCTGCGCCCGGCGCTTCTTCGGGGCCGCCCTGACCCCGCCCTGTCTGCCCCCCGGCATTCCGCCGCGGGCCCGAAGGAGCACCTTCCGAGGGGGCGAAGGTGTTCCGAAGCGGCTCCGTAGGTCGTCTGTCCCTCCCCGCCCTCGGCCTCAGCGCCAGCTGCATTCCCACCGTGGCGCCCCTTTCTCCAGCCCCTGTCTCCAGGCAAAGCCCCGGGATTGACTCGCGCACGGCGGGTGCCAGAATGAGATTTGTGAGTGGGAGGAGGAAGAGAAGGAGGAGGAGGAGGAGGACTAGCGTAAGCCCAAGACTCATCGACGATGTTGGAATTTACTCTCCCTCCAAGCCCCCTCGTCGCATGCCCCTACAAGGCTAGGGTTCATTTCCACGGAAGGAATTGCCCCGTCGGGAGGCATCCGCTGGAATATCTTAAAACGCGCCAAAACACCGTTCGCATGGCGTCAGGGCCACGGCTCAACATGACTATTGCGTTCTGACGATCCTGAATCGTGCCAGAACGCCGTTCCTGGGACTTCGACACCGCGAATCAACGCAAATGTTGCGCCAGGCAATCCTGAATCGCCATATCAACAAGCGATTGCACGCTGCGCCGCAGCGCGAGCCACGTTTTGAAAGCGGGGCGCCCTCCATCCGTGAAATTCTTACAACTGATTAAAACAAATGCGCGCGGCGCTGAGGCGAGGTCCACATTTTGAAAACGAGCCGCCCTCAATCCGCGAAGCTCTGGCAGAGGTTGAAAAGAATGCGCGCGGCGCAAAGGCGAGAACACCTCTTGAAAGCGAGCCACCTTCAATCCACGAATATCTTGCAAGTTGTTGGGAATTGCGCGCGGCGCTAAGGCGAGAGTCACAGTTTGAAAACGAACCGCCCTCAATCCGTGAAGCTCTTGCGATTGTTAAACAAATAATGCGCGCGGCGCTAAGGCGATAACCACATGTTGAAACCGACCCGCCTTCAATCCGCGAAAGTATTGCACATGTGTAAGGGGAGTGTGCACAGCGTTCAGGCGAGAATCACATGTGAGAAGGGACCCGCCCTTAATATGCGAATCTGCTGCCAGTGTTTAAGTTTGAGTCCCATACATGGTAAGACAAAGTAAGGCGAAACGCTTGGCCCGCCTTGCCCACTGGCTTCGGGGTGGAGGAGGAGGAGGAGAAACAACAGGTGGACGAGGCGTAGGAGGAGGAGGAGGACGACGACGACGACCAGTGCAAACCCAAGATCCATCAACGATGTTAGAAAAATAACCCGCCCTCCAAAGTCCCTTCTCATATGCCCGGGTTCGTCTTTACCGAGGGAAGTGCCGAAGACAACCGTGTAAAAAGCCTTGAGCTGTGCCAGCACACCATCCCTGGGACTTCAGCGCCCCAGATTGATTTGCGCCCTGACGATCCCGCATCGTGCCACAGCACCATCCCTGGGACTTCCACACCGCGAATCAACTGGTGCGCCTTGACAGTCCGGCATCGTGAATCTTTGCCACGAAGATTTGCCTATGGTAACTCTTCAAGCGAAGGCGCGCGGCGTTTTGGGCGAGAGCCACATTTTGAAAAGGAACCGTTGTCTGTAGAGCAACAATTTGACAGCGGACCGCCCTCCACACGTGAAGCTCTTGCACATGTTTAAGGCGAACGCGCGCGGCGCAAAGGCAAGAGCCGTCCATCCGTGAAACTCTTGCAGATGGTGAAAACGAACTGGCGCGGCGCTGAGGCGAGAGCCACATTTTGAAAGCGACCCGCCCTCCATTCGTGAAGCTCTTGCACGTTCTCCGCTTAAGGATTCTGACTGGTGACGGGGGCCGTAGGCGAAACGCCCAGCCCGCCGTGCCGCCACGCTTCGGGGTGCGACAGGGAGGAGTTGCTTACAGGTGAACACAGCTGGAGGAGAAGGAGGAGGAGGGCGACGAGGAGCCGGAGGAGGAGGACGACGACGACGACGACGAGGACGACGACAGGCGAAACGCCCAGCCCGCTTTACTGACACGTCTGGGGATGCGACAGGGAGCGGTGGTTTCTAAGGAGCAGGGATGGAGCAAGAGAGCGAGGAGGGAGGGAGGAAGGGAGGGAGGGAGGACAATGCGGAGGAAAAGTGGGAGGACGAGGAGGGGGAGGAGGAGGAGGAGGAGGAGGAGGAGGAGGAGGAGGGTAAGAAAGGTGGGTGAGGAATTGATGGAAAGGGCAGGCGAGCACGACTCTTGCGACGGTGCCGCCGCCGTGCCCCTGTTCGACGCCTGGAGGGTCGGAGCGCGGGCGCCGGGGGGCGAAGACAACTTGCAGCCTCTATCAGCCAACTATGGGGTGAGAGGAGGAGGAAGAGGAGGAGGAAGAGGAAGGGGAGGAGGAGGAGGAGGAGGAGGAGGAGGAGGAGGAGGAGGAGGAGGAGGAAGAGGAGGAGGAGGAGGAGGAGGAGGAGGAGAGGGAGGAGATGGAGGAGGAGGAGGAGGAGGAGGAGGAGGAGGAGGAAAGGGAGCAGCAGAAAGGGGGAGGAAGGGGAGAAGCGGCCCCATAGCAGGTCCTGGCCGTGTTGGGTTTCAGGCAAGATTACACATCTAATCAAAGATAGGAAGGTTTGGGACAGGATAGGCAGCTTGGAAGGCTTGATATAGCCTGAACCAGCGAACCTGGAGCCTTGCAGAAAATTCTTGAGGGGGGCGGCGCAGATCGCGAAACACATGGACACCCCAATTCTCTTGGAGGCTCATTGGCGGCCCCATCTGGCCCAAAACGGTTCCAGATGGGCCCACTTGTCTGCAAACTGGGCCCCAGACGGCCCAAGATTGCCCCAAGATGGGCCAAGATGATCCGAGCGGCAGCCGAGACGTTCCAAGAGGGCTCCAAGAGGGTCCCCGAGAGGGCACTCAGAGTCAAAGATCATTGACCAGCCTTGGGTTTGAAAAAATTGTAGCGTTCCCGCCTTTTCGAGCTTCTGACACTCCAAGATGGCCCGAGAGGCCCCCAAGGTCGCCCCAAGAGGGCCCAGGAGGCCCCCAATACGGCCACAAAGAGCCCCAAGCAGGCCTCTCAGAGGGCGAACACGAACCAGCAGTGTCGATTTCCCCGCTCCAAGAAGCCCCCAGGAGGCCCCCAAGACGCCCCAGAGGGACCCCAAGAGGCGCCAGCGTCGCCACGGCATGAGTCGTTTGCGTGTGGGCTTTCCCCTCTCGGGGGCCCACCGTACTCCCGCTCTGCAGGCTCAGTGTCAGGAGGGAAAAACACATACACACACAGACACAATTAATCTTCGATTCCCCAGGAAATGTAAGAAAATATGGGAAGTGGGGGGGAGGACAAAAACCCAGAACATATGGGAAACTATGGGGAATCCTGTTACTGTAAGTATTTGTTTGTCCCAGGGCCCCTTCACAATGGCAAACCTCCGGGATCAGGCGGACCTTCTGGTTGTTAGGACTCGGGACCTGGTGCGGTGTAGGGTGGCACCCTTCTTGCGCAGGGTGTTGGTGCTGCCCGGAGTTCTTGTTGCCACAGCCGCTGCCTCTGCGTGCTGCTCTATTCTCCATCTGATCCTCTTGTGATAGGCTGCGTAATCCAGGAGGTATCGACCGACCAACTGACCAGGGAGGAACATCTAGGCTCTTAGACGGTGTCTTTCCTCTTTGGGGCGCTGGATGTCTCCGTGGCGGGTGGCTCCGGATACCTCGGAGGGAAGATGTTTAGCTCGGAAGGGGAGGGAGAGGGACAGGGCTAGGTGGGAGGGCGACGGGGAGGAGGCGAGTATTTGGGGCGTCTTGGAGGCCTCCTGGGCTGTCTTGGGGCCATCTTAGGCGTCTTGGAGTGATCATTGGGCGCCTTGGAGCGCCTTTGGGCCATCTTGAGGGCCTATTGGAGCTTTCTTGGCCCGTTCTCGGGCCGTCCTGGGCCCGAACAAATCAAACGAGAAGCCGCAGCAAGCCCCAGGGGAACCGCGCCAAGCCCAGGAAGATTTGGCAATTTGGGCTCCGGGGTTCTTAGAGGCTTAGGGCATTGGGCAATGGACCTGAGGACACGCCCACTCCGTGCCCAAGAGCACAGTGACGGATGATGACGGGCAGGCAGGCGCGATCACCCCAGTTGTGCCTCTTAGTTCTAGGTGTGATCATCGTCGGCATGGTCCTCTTGCTTGTCGTCATCGTTACCATCGGCATCGTCTTCCTGTTGTTGCTGTCCTTCCACAACACACACACACACAGAAACACACCTCATGCGGACTTGGTGGTATGAAGACGGTCCTAGAGGTGCACCCTCGCGTCAGCCTCCGCCGCCTTCTTCTTCTCTCACGCCTCCCCTGCTCCTCCCCATCGCGTCCTCGGCACGTGACGCGGGATATTTCGACATCTGCGCCCCTTTGGGGCAGGTGCCTCGGGAGCCTCAGGAACCTCTCGAACGTTCTCCGCGTCACCTTCTCCTCATCCCCACCTTCCGCATCATGCTCCACACCCTCCTCAACATCAATCCTTCCATTCATTGGCCTGAACACCTTCATCACAATCAGCAGCAATAGCAGCATCATCATCATCCCCTGCTCCCCTTCTACGCCTGCTCACCCTGATGCTGCGAACCATCTCAAGCGCGCGTTTTCCCATCTCCCACGATTCGTGGCCAGCGTGTTTTGCGCATCTCCAGACTGCGACTCTGGATAGGGGGGCGGGTAAGGAGGAGAAGGAGAAAGAAGAGGAGACGGACGGCGACGAGACAGAGGAAGAGCAGGAGGAGTAGGGGAAGGAGCAGAAAAAAGGAGGACAACGGAGGAGGAGGAGCAAGGTAGAGGCAGGGAGGGATGGAGGAGGATGAGTAGCAGCAGCATGGTGGGCATGGATGATGATGATGACGACGATGATGACGACGATTATGATGATGGTGTTGATGCTGATTCTGATTATGATGATGATATGATGGTGATGGTGATGGTGACGGTGATGGTGATGGTGGTGATGATGATAACGATAATGATGGTGATGATGATGATGATGATGATACTGATGATAATGTTGATGATGGTGGTGGTGATGATGACGATGACGATGACGCTGGTGATGATGATGCTGATGCTGATGATGGCGATGGTAATGATGATGATGCTGCTGATGATGGTGGTGGTGGTGATGATGATGCTGGTGGTGATGGTGATGATGATGGTGGTGATTGTGGTGGTGATGATGATGATGATGATGATGTCAGTGATGGTGATGGTGATGGCGATGGCGGTGATGATGAGGATGATGAGGAGGAGGAGGAGGAAGAGGAGGATGAGCAGGGGAGGAGGAGGAGGAGGAGGAGGAGGAGGAGGAGGAGAAGGCGGAGGGGAGGAGGATGGGTCGGATTTTTCGATTCTTCGCACGGTACTTTCAGTCAGTGGGGACCCAGGGCAGAGCAAGGGTTGCCTTGGACCTTCACCAGACACACTCCAGAAGCGCAAGGGCCGCCACCAGCTCCGCAAGCTCATCCGCAGTGTGACCCTCCTTCTCCTCGTCAGTATGCTTTGCAGTCCGTGCTGCATCTCCACGAGCAGCTTGAGCAACGCCACGTGGCGCGTTCCAGACAAGGGCCTCGCCTTCGGCTTGTCTCACCTTCGGCGGAAGGTCGGCGGAGGGTCGGCGGAAGGAAGCGTGTGACGTCGACATTTTTGGACCCAGGGTCTCCAGATTCGGCCAGACATTGGTATGGGCATGCGTCCCTTAATCGACCCCCTTCTGAAGGACGCGTCTAGGGTAGGTGTTGCGGCCCCTGAAAGGCCAACGCCAGCATTCCCGCCAGCCACGCCCCCAAAACTGCACGTACACGTTTGGTGGGCGTGGTACACATGCTTATGTTTGCTACTTTTGGTGAGTACGCCCCCGCCCGACGGGCCCAATGGACACCGAGAGAGCAGGGCGACCACGTCACCGGTGCAACCCATCAGGCAGCGTGCCGCCCTTACAGCCGAGATCTGGCTGGGTCGCCCGCGGGTGCGCGAGAAAGATCCTGTCTGGCGCGCCCTGGCCTGGGCTGCGGCGGCCGGCCTGTTCTTCAAGGGGGGGGCGAAGAGGGCGCGAAGATTATCTTCGCCGCCCTCGAGGGCTCGAGGGCGCGAAGATCATCGCGCATCGCGGGAGGGCATGCGCGAAGTTGGGCGACCTCTGCCTTCCGCTGCAGCCGCCCACCAGACAGCGTCTCTGCGCCCCGCCTCCCTTCACTCTGAGCTGGCCGGTGCGCGTTCCCGGGCACGGCCCCCGGAGGCCCAGGAGGGCCAGCACGCGCCCAGAGACTGCCGATGTCCCCAGCGGTGCGCCGCACCGCTCTTTTACCCCCTTCCTCCTCCAACCCCACCTCTTCCACCTCCTCCTCCTCTTCCTCCTCCTCCTCCTCCTACTCCTCCTCCTCCACCTCCACCTCTTCCTCCTCCTCCACCTCCACCTCTTCCTCCTCCTCCTCCTCCTCCTCCTCCTCCTCCTCCTGCACCTCCTCCTCCTCCTCCTGCACCTCCTCCTCCTCAACCTTCTCCTCCTCCTCCTCCTCCTCCTCCTCCTCCTCCTCCTCCTCCTCCTCCTGTTCTCCTCCCCCGTCTCCGGCTGAGTGTGATCACGCTTGCTGCGCCCAGCGCCGCGCTTCTAGACACTGCGAGCACCGGGCGCCCTGCCTGTGCCAGCCACGTCGTGCGAGCCTAGGCTTCACTCGGGCCTGTCCCTCTACAAGAGGAATACCCAAAAATAGTAAAGAATGGTCGGGGGACGAGTTTTCGATCATGCTTGGACTATTGTTGAGCATCTTTGGGGCATGTTTTATTGTTCGTGCAGAATCCGCCTGTAAGGGACATGCCCGGCCTAAGAGCTCCTCTGGGTACAGTCTCTTCCTCGGGGAGGCCGTCGGCCTCCTTGTCTCGGCGGACCCGGGGCATCCGCCGACCCCGCGCGCCCAGGCTCTTCCTGGGTCCCTGGACCCGCGAATGCGGAGTCGTGCCGCGCGAGCCTCCCGAATCATAGTTCCGTCTGGCATGGCAGCCCAGGACGCCCGAGGATGTCATGAGCGGGCATGGCTCGACGCTGGTCTGAAGCGCTCTTGTCCTAAACCTGCTATGGGGCAGGAGGAGGGAACAGAGCAGCAGGAGGAGGACCAGCTTGACCACTGTGCAGTTCTCGAGGGCTCCCCAGGTCCCTCTGATCCCCCACACTCCTAGGAGGGCAGGATCGGGTGGGGCTGGGACATGGACAAATCCGTTCCACAGCGTTCCCGAGCGCTCTCAGAGAGCTCCAGAACGCTCCGAGAAGGCCGCGACTCTCGAGACATCCTCCAGGGCCGCCGGATCTCAGAGCTTCTCGAGGTATCCTCATCCGAGTTTCTCTTCGTCCTGGCCTCGCCTCGCAGGAAGAGGCTGCTTGCAAGAGCGCCCCCCGCAGCTGCACTGGGCAGGACCGTGTCGAGGCACTGGGTGTCCAGCTGGAGCGACCCCGACGGGCCGCCGGTCGCCACACACCGCGGGAGGGCAGGGGAGGCGGACAAGGAGGAGGAGGAGCAGCAGTAGCAGCAGCAAGATTACGTCGTGATGGTCGTGTCGTACCTCCTCTTACCTCCACTACACTCCTCATCCTCCTCCTCCTCCTCCTCCTCCTCCTCCTCCTCCTCGTCCTCCTCTTCGTCCTCCTCCTCCTCCTCCTCCTCCTCCTCCTCCTCCTCCTCCTCCTCCTCCTCCTCCTCCTCCTCCTCATCTTTGCGCGTGCGTGTACATGACTTCCCCGTGCTGCCGCCTCGGTCTAGTGCTGCTGGCCGCCGGCCGACCCCTATGGCTACACCGCGTCGCCGCGCGCCGTCGGACGCCGAAGAAGAGGACGCAGACATGATCGCGTCGTGAAAAAACAAAAAAAACTCTTCCTCCACTACACAGGAGGAGAAGGTATCGATACCGCTACCGCTGCCTCGTTTTCCCCGTTTGGGGGGCCTCCTGGGAGGCCCTCGCCGCCACCGGCCGCCAGATTCGTCTTCAAGTTCGTGTCAGAACCCACGCAGGGTGGTATCCGTACCTTGTGGTTTCCCCACCACCTCCCCAAGCTTCCGCCAAGGTCAGCGCTCGGCATCCCGCCGCAGGTGGCTGCGAAAGTGCTGCCGACCGTGCGAGACTCAGTGCACAGGCAAGCTGCGCATCGAGGCTGAGGACAGGACGTGGCGCGCCAGGAGCAGCGGCAGCAGCAAAACCAGCAAAGAGGAGGAGGAGGAGGAGAAAGAGGAGGAGGAGGATGACTAACGCCACAGCATCATGCTAAGGTTAGTCTAACGTTAAAAAAGGGAAGAGGAGAAGACCGCATCGGCCTTGTGCAAGCTCTTCAGGTGTGGAACCGACGTGTGTCCACCACTGCGCGCCGCCCTTACGCAGAGAGTGGCTCCCGATCTGTGCATCGCCGAAAACGCAGGGCAGCACGCACGGGAAAGAGTCGGCAGAAACCGGTTTCACAGCGGCCGCCCTTGGAACGCGCAACAGGATGCCATCGACCTGCCCGCGCAATGCCTTTTGCCCCAGCCGAGCCCAGATCAGCTTCGCAGGACACGAAACCCCGAAGGACTGGACGTCTGGGATCCAAATCAGCAAACTCCGAGAGGGTCGTTCTTCCGCCGGCTCCTGCCTGCACCTGATGGCAGTGCCCTGGTCGACCACGCCCGCTAGCTGCAGAGCTCGAATCTCTGTGAAACCTGGACGCTGAAGAGAGCGACGGCCACGATCGTCGGGGGCGGCTAAGAGGGGGGTGATGACTAGGGGGGGGGATATCATGGCGGGGGCCATGATAGTTCCCAGATTTCATGGCGAGTCTTCTTATTTCGTTACGTCCCTGGCCCCCCCGCTGGGCCGCGCACGTGCCGCCGGTCATGATTTGCCCCGTCCCTCTTGGACACCCCCCTCTTGGCCGCTCCCGACATCGCTTCGTCGCGGGCGCCGGCGGCACAGACCTGCGCGACTCGAGTCTGCTGCGCGGCCGCCACCTTTTACCGAGCCGAGCGGTCGCCCAGCTCGGCGCGGGACATGGTCAGCAAGCTTCTCAACCCCCCGCCGGAGATGCCATGCGCGGGGCGCCCAGGCAGCCCCGAGCGCACGCAGCAGACCCCGCTCGATATGCCGCGCCCGCGCTGCCGCTATCGCCGCGGCCGCCGTACCCCGGAGCCACCGGGCCAGGCTGGAGAGCAGTGGCTTCAGCGTCTCCATGGTGTCACGTGCCAGGGGGGCTGACTGCGCGTCGAGCTCCGTTCTGCCCTGCCGTGGCGTGGAGCGTGGCGTCGCACCATGCTCTCGTGCTGTCTTCCCACGCGGCGTCTAGGCACGGGCGGATGTTCGCAGCTGCGCGCCTGCGGGCTCACATTCGCAATCGCCGCCGTTGCCGCCATCATCAGCCAATCCCCTTTATCATTGACGCATGGACATCGACTTCGTCATGGTTGTCACCAGCATCTGCGCCGTCACGGGCATTGCCGTCGTCATAGTTATCATCGCCACCACCGTTCCTACTATCATCATCATTGCCGCCGTTGTGGTTATCGCGCCTGTCCGAATTACCGCCCCGTACCGAAGCTCTCGCGCGCCAGCGCGGCATTTGAGACGCGTTTGGAAGTTCTCATCGGTAAGAACCATCTCGGCCACATCAGCTGCGGCAAACCAGTTGGCCGGTCTGCTCGTGAGTTTGCGCGCGGCTGCAGAGATAAGCCAGCCAGTGCCAATGAACCGCCGCAGTCGTGGCCGCATTTATTATTTTTCAATGCGAATGGCGGATGGGAGGGTGGTGCGTTTGCACCAGCAGTGGATCTGACAGTCCGATCGTGGGGTCAACTAGTTGCAGCACTCAGATTGCCCTCCTAAATCTTGCGCCCCGGATTTCCCCGAACGGTGTTTGGGCGTAGGGTTGAGTCGGGCCTGTCCCTCTACAGGGGGAAGATTCCAGAATAGTCAAACAATAGTCTATTAATTGTCTGCGTATGTTTGAAAATGTTGGGGGGATCTTTAATTTTCCGCCCAACATCCGCATGTAGGGGGACACGCCCGATCTGAGCGTAGGGGCTCTTGTATCAGGAGGGGGAAAAAAAAACACAGACACAATGACTCGTCGACTCCCAAGAAAATATATGAAAATATCGGAAGTGGGGGGAAGACAAAAACCCAGAAGATGTGAGGAAATATGGGGAATCCTGTTATTTGTGTGCATTTATTTGTGTGTCCCAGGGCCCCTTCATTGTCAATGTAGTGCCAGGTTTTCGCCACGCTGCTGCCTCGCGGGCGCCCCGTGGGCACAGCGTTCTTTTTTTGGGGGGGTGGGCACGCCGGGCTGCCGCCACGGTGCCGCGCAGGGCCGCCCCGTGGGCGCATCGTGGGCGCCCCACGCTTGTTGGGATCGAACGCAGACCCCATGTGCGCAATGGGTTGACCCCCTCCTCCTGCACCTCCTCCTCCTCCTCCTCCTCCTCCTCCTCCTCCTTCTTCTCCTCCTCCTCCTCCACCTCCTCCTCCTCCTCCCCTCCTTCTCTCCTCCTCCCCTCGTCCTCCTCCTCCTCCTCTCCTTCTCCTCGCTTCCTCCTCCTCCTCCTCTCCACTCCTCCTCCTCTTCCTTCCCTCCTCCCCTCTCCTCCTCCTCCTGCAACCTCCTCCTCCTCCTCCTCCTCCTCCTCCTCCTCCTCCTCCTCCTCTCCTCCTTCTCCTGCTCCTGCTCCTCCCTCCTCCGCCTCTCCTCCTCCCCTCCTCCTCCTCCTCTCCTCTTCCCTCCTCCTCTCCTCCTCCTCCTCCTCCTCCTCCTCCTCCTCCTCCTCCCTCCTCCTCCGCCTCCTCCTCCTCTTCCTCCTCCTCCTCCTCCTCCCCCTCCGTTGCAATTGTGGCTCAAGGTTTTGAGTTCCCCTGTGGAACAAGTGGATACCGCTAGTCCGCGGCTAGTCATCAGTGTTTTCAACGCACCGCTGCGTGAGTCGCCAGACGACGCAGCACTCTCTTTCCCGCTCTGTTGCCTCTGCCCCAATGCTCAGGGGCTGGTCGATGGCGCCCTCGGGTCACCAGCAACACCGCATCCAGAATGCGCATGCGTGGCTCTGCAGGTGGTGCACGAACGAGAAGACGGGCGAGAGATGGTGGAACATGGCGGATTGCACGTTCTGCAAGTCGTGCAAGGTCGCCAAGGGCGCAGCTTACTTCGGCCCGCGCCCAGCAGGTGGCAATGGTGCGAACGCTGCGCAGGCACCACGGCCGCTCGCGGCCGAGCGCCGTGCTGCTGCCGAGGGAGAGCGTCTTAAGAAGGAGGCCGCCGCCAAAGACCGCGAGATCCAGGAGCTCAAAGAAGCAGTTCGTGGCGTCGCGGCAGTCGGGCGGCGGGGCCTCAGCGATGCAGGTCGACAGCCCTGGCGCCGACAAGCCTGCGGGCCCCGAGGCGGACAAGGCGGTGCTCGAGCGTCTCACCGCCGCCATTGGGGACGCCCCCGACGAGCTCTTGGCTTCGCACAAGGCCGCGATGGTGGCAGAGCAGGAGCGGCTCAGGGCTAAGATCTTGGCCGGTAAGCCGATCGGAGCCCGTCTTCACCTCCTCACCAATCGCTGCACGGCGCTCGAGAAGAAGAAGGAGCGCCAGCTGGCCGCCCTGGACAAGCTGCATGCGCAGATCCAGGAGATCCAGCTGGCCGTCGCCGATGCAGAGAAGGCGCTGCTGGAGACGTCCAAGGAGCTCGTGGCCGCCGAGGCGGACAGGCGCAGCGCCGCGGCGCTGGCGCCGCGCCCTGAGGCGGGCGTCTTCTCTCTCAAGGCGACGATCCCCGCCCTGGACCTGTCAGTCTCCGACGTGGGCAAGATGCTGGAGGCGGTCGGTGCGGACGCGTCTCTGGCCGAGTCTATCCAGGCTAACTTCGCGAAGTTGCGCGAGCTTGATGCTGCCGCAGCGGAGCGAGGACGCACACAGGAGAGAGCTGCCGCGGCTGAGCCGCCCACCAGCGCCGCGGCCAGCAGCGCTGGCAGCGCGCGTGCAGGAGCTGCCGACCTTGTCGAGCATCTTCCTGTCCCCGCTGATGACGGCGACCTGGACGAGCTGCAAGCTTTCTACCGCGTGGTCTTCGACGCCGAGCCCGCTGGCAGCGAGGAGGAGCTACGAGGGCACATCATGCGGTTTGGCGAGCAGCTCAGCAGGGTGTCGAAGAGGCCCCGCGTCGACGCGAAGTAAGCTGTGGGTGGGCGCAGCGCTCCTGCTGCATCTCGTCTGCCCCGCTGAGGCGATGCCGAGGTGTCATGGTGGGCGTGTGCTACCGGTCTACATGCTCCCGCAGGCGGCCGCCACCGCCGCGGGAGAAAGGGCGGGCCCTGGGGCAGGGGGCGCGGCCCTTGCTGCACCATGTCCTGCGTCCTCGGCGTCTTCGGAGCCTGGCGGCGCGGCTATGGCTGGGGCTTCCTGCGGGGCCGCACTCACCCGTGACGCTGAGGGCACGATCAGCCTGGGGCGCCTCAAGCGAGCGGGCAGAGAGGTCAGGAAGGCTCCAGCACATCATCGTGACGGCTCAGGCAGAACATCAGCGCCTCTGCTCCAGCGGGCGGCCGCCGCTGCCGCTGGAGATGGGGCGGACCCTGGGGCAGGGGACGCGGCCCCACCTTGGGCAGTGTCAGCAGGAGATGGGCGCGCGCCCAAGTTCTACCTGCCAGACTACATGTCCCCGAGGTCGGGTGCCGCGGTGCTCGAGTCGTTTGTGGCAGCTCCCCCGCCCAGTCCCTCGGCTGCATGCAGCCAGCGAGGGCTATCACGCGCAGTGTCAGGACGCAGTGAGGTTTCAGTCGGTTCGGGCAAGCCTGGTCCGATCCGCGGTGCGATTACAGCTAACACATCATCCCGCGGCCCGCTGTTAGATATGCTGAGCGCCCATGGGTTTGATAACTACCTGATCCTTGTGCAAGAGCACCACGCGAGAGACGACCGTTTTGCTGAGGTGCAGTCCAAGGCGGCAGCCAAAGGGTTTCGCGGTGCGCGGGCAGAGGCGATTGACACGGGCAGAGGAGGTTCATGCGGCGGCGTAGCCGTGATCGCGCCTGTCCGCGTTCTCGTCTCAGCCCCGCCCCAGCTCACCGACCGCGCGTTGATCCCAGGGCGTCTGGTGGCTGCACATGCCCACTGGGGCCGTGCAGGCGGCATCGTCTTGCTTTCCGTGCACCTAGTGGTCGGAGAGGGTCTCGGAGCCCAGAACCTGGAGATTGTGCAGACGGCCATCGACTATGCCAGGGAACACGGAGGGCGACCTGTTGGACGACTGGTTCCACGCTGCAGGAGCAATCCGTGTGGCGCCGCAGGCGCCGACGTGTGTGCAGTCGCTCCCTGGCACGGTGCGCGACTTCTTCGCATCGCTGTCCCTGGCCCATGCAGTGGGCGAGCTGGCCGTCGAGGAAGGGACCGATCTCTTCCCGCACAAACCTGTTCTTCTTGAGCTAGGCCCGGTGGAGAGAAGTATGTGTCGCCGCGTTCCTGATGAGCCACAGAAGCTTCACGTCGCGCCGAAGATTGGGCGTGCGAGGTTCCCTCCCGTCGACGAGCGGGCCCAGATCCAGAGTTTCATAAGCCACGCTGTTTCTGAAGATGATTTGGCTTCTTGTTGGGGCGCAGTTATCTCAGGCATTGAGGCCGAGCTCTGTGATCGCAACGACATCGTGAAGGCCTCGGAGCGACGGAAGTTTTGTGGGCGTGCTGGCCCACCTTCGTATTCGCGGAAGCCGTTGCCGAGACAAGCTGACCTTCAGCCGAAGGCGGAGCTTGCGTGGCGAGCTGTGGGTCGCTGGCTGCGACAATTGCGCTCGGTTCGTACCAAGTTGTGTCAGCTTGCCTCCGAGTATGCCTCTGACCCCACGGACGAGAGATTTGACCAGGTAGCCAAGCAGTTCTACTTCCTTCAGGGGTTTCTGAAGCGCATCCGCAAGTCGTCCCGGGTGCTGGAGGTGTCGACGGAGTCAATCAGGGAGTTTCTTGTGGACGTGCCCTCCAGCTTCTGCAGGGTTGAGTTTGACGACGCCGCACAGGGTTTCCTTGATGAGATCGAGGCTAAGCTGCTTGAGTTTGGCCACGCTGCACGTGCTGAATGGAAGAAGTGGGTCGAGCAGGCCTTTTGCCAAGGGTGCGGGCGTTGCTCGCAAGTTCTCCCGCGTCCGCGAGGTGCAGGAGCTGATTGCTGAGACGTCGCGGCCACAGCCTTTCCAGCAGGCGGACGACTGCCTCGCGGAGTGGGAGGCGATCTGGGAGATGCACAGGTGCGCTCGAGTGGGCCTTCCTGGAGATCACCATGCCTGGGAGGCTCTGCCTGAGATCTCGGTTGCCGACCTGCGTAGGGCGTGTGCCTCGTTCCCTAATAAGACAGCCGTGGGCCAGCTTGGGCTGAACCCCAGGCCCATGCTTGCCGTCTCTGACCAGTGCTTGCAAACTGTTGCTGATCTTTTCAAGGCCTGCGAGAGGCTTCTTGCGTGGCCCGAGTCTCGGATTCAAACCCGCTCGGTCCGTTTGCCCAAACCCACGGGGGGGGGCATCGGTTGATTGCGCTTTTGAACTCCATGCTCCGCCTCTGGGGGCGGGTGAGAAAACTTGTCTCCCAGGCCTGGGAGAAGGCGAACCGTGGCCCTTCCTTTTGGGGCCAAGGGCCAGGGGCTAGTGCGTCCGACGCCGCCTTTGACCATAATATGGAGGCGGAGGCTGCTACGGCGGTTGGGGAGTACTCTGTGAGCGTGTTCTTGGACATGTTGAAATGTTATGAACCTGTAATCGTGGAGCGACTGTTTGCCGAAGCCAGGCAGGTTGGATACCCGCCTCGGATGATGTGGATGGTCCTTGCATCCTATCGGCGTCCTGGGGTGATTCAGGCGTTCGGTTCGGTGTCGCGGCAGGTCGTGACCAATCAAGAAATCCTTGCTGGATGTAGCCACGCCAACACTATGATGCATGTGCCCCTCCACCGTGTGATCGTTAAGATGAGGGCCCTATACCCTACGGTCTGGCCCAGGGTCCTCATGGACGATTCCAGCTTTCAGTGGGTTGGTAAGCTGTTTAAGTTTAGTGAGATTCGACTCGCCGCGGTTAGATGGTATTCCAGCCAGGTCCTCAAGCTAGGTTTAATCCTCCAGGCGGCCAAGAGTGGGTATGTGGCTACGGCGGTGAGAGTGTCGTCGAACTTGTCGTCGTCTGCTCGTCTGGTGAAGCTCCGCAGCCACGCCCACATGCGAAACCTTGGCCATGAGGTTGTTTTTGCTTTTTTTTTTTTTCTTGAAGGCCTGTGAGGGCCCAAGAGCAGCTACGTCTCAAGAAGGAGCTGCGGCGTCGGGACAAGTTGGCATCCCTCCGTCGTGCTGCGTCCAGCAAGGTGGGTCTGTTGTGGCGCACTGGGCTCATGCCCGCTGGGTCGCACGGGGCTGGGGTCTCTGGGCTCACGGACCCGACCCTCGGGACCCTTCGAACCATGGCGGGAACCTCGGTGGGCGCGAAGCGGTCTGGGTCCTTGACGGCTTGGCTTGCAACTCAGCCCGACCCCTTTTACGACCCCATATTCGACGCGACGGTGCCGTTGGTCCAACGCGATGCAGCTGTAATTTGGGACTCAAGGTTCTCGCTAGGCCGACCCCAGAAAGCGTGGATGGCCGTCAAGAGTCGAATCCTCGAGCGGCCGACGTGGAAGTCATGCCGCGGCCCAATTAGTGCGGTGCTTCTCAGTCTACACCGTGTCGGCTGGTTGATGTCTGCTGCGCATGTGCTGGTGGACGACCAAGGTTTTCATATTGATTTGTTGCGAACCGCGCCGCTCGATGTGAAGGCACAGTTGCGGTCGGGGATCCAGAGGTGGCAAGCTAGGATGATGTTGCCCCACCTCCCCCAGGCTGGGTCCGAGCGTCTGTGGCCCCGAGGAGTGCGAATAGCAGTCCTCAAGATTCGTGACAATGCCCGTCGCGCAGCTCTCCGCTGCTTGATAGGCAACGCTGTATGGTCGCAAGAGAGAAAGTATGGGGCTGGCCTGAGCGACAGCAGCATGTGTAAGTTGTGTGGCAAGAATGATGTAGGCTCTCTTGGTCATCAGATATATGACTGCGACGCTGTGTTGAATCATCCAGCGCCCCAAAGCAACTGTTTCCCCGATGATATTCTTTTGCGCAGGTCTGAGCTCAGGGACACGGGTCGGTTCGAGGCGGGAATGCAGGTCTGGGATTCTCGAGGTTTTGCATGGCCTCCCGCCTGACCCCGTCACTCGTGACCCCGTCCCTGACAAGCTCCCTGTGTGCACGTGGGGTGAGACCGAAGCGCCATGGGGGCGGCGTGTCTATACCGACGGTTCGGGGCTGTGCAGCAGCAGTCCCGAACTTAGGCGGTGTGGATGGGCCGTGGTCGAGCTGGGCCCGCGTGGGCTCCCGATTTGGGCCCGCTTCGGGAGGTTGCCTGGCGGCGCCCAGACGGCGCCTCGGGCCGAGAGGTTTGCGGTTTTCCAGGCGCTTAGAGTCTGCCCCCTGAATGTGCATGTGGTGTCAGACCACCTGAGCGCAGTCTTGGAGGGGCAGTCGTGGGACCCTGGCCTGGCGGCCAGCGGAGGGCGTCACGCCGCTGTCTGGAGGCAGATCTTTCAGTTGTATGACCGCCCTGGCCCCAGGCCGTCGTTCGAATGGTCACCCGCTCACCGCGATTGGGATGTTGTGGTCGCGCCGGGTCCGAGGTCGAGGTGCAATTTTTTTTAGGGAACGCGTGGGCCGACTTTTTTTGCGCGTATCGGAGCGGACTCCCACGCGGCTGCTATGACGCTTGAGAAGGTCCAGAGTGCCGTGGTCACACAGACACGGCAGACTTTCGATGTTCTGTCCAGATTTGCTCAGAGTATTGGCGCGTGCGCCCAGGAGCTCTCGGCCCCGACTCCCGTGCTGCGGCGTGCGCGAGAGCGTGAAGGAGAGAGCGGGCTGGCGCTGCTCGAGCACGATCTGTACCACTTCCCGTCCTCTGGGGAGTGGCGGTGCAAGAGATGCAATCTGCATGCCAAGACCCCCTCCTCCCTCGCCCAGCTCCGTTCTGGCAGCCGCCGCCACTGTGGGCCTAGCGCGTTCCAGGCGTGGCAGGCGCAGGCGGTGTTCGCGACGCGAGATGAGGAGGGGGTGTTTTTTTTTCTTCGGCGCCTGCTGCGCTAGAGGCTGCTGCTCGGTCCCTGGGGTCCGTTTCTGACCTGGCCCAGGCGCCGCCGACTGAAACCCTCGCCGCTCGGTTTGTGCCCCTGGGCCACCAGATGAAGCAGGCGGGCCGCGTGGCCTTTTGTTCGTTGTGTTCACCCCACGTCATCCTCCCAGGAGGTCTGTTCCGTGGGCTTGAGAAGCGCTGTCTTGGTCGTTCCCTGCACCCGTCAACTCGGAGTTCCCAGGCGACCAAGATTAAGCACGCGTCTCGTGGATTCCACCCGCGCACGGGGAAGCCACTTGAACCGATTTAATGTGGGGGGGGGGGGCCTGTCGGGCGCCGCCTCTACCGCCTGGTCGGGGTGGGCGCCGCAAAAAAAAATGATGGCCCCCCCTCCCCCTTTCTGACCAGTGCCGCGCGTTCCTTCCCAGGCCCTGGTACGTCCCTCCCCCTGGAGGGCACTCCATATAGTAGCTGCCCGCGCCTCGGACCTCCCGTCGTGCCAGGTGGTGCGCGCCTCCTCCTCCTCCTCCTCCTCCTCCTCCTCCTCCTCCTCCTCCTCCTCCTCCTCCTCCTCCTCCCCCCTTCCTGCTGGCCAAGCAGGGTGGGGGGACCAGGCCCATCGGCCTCCTCGCCACTGCCGCGCGGCTGGTGGAGCGCGCGCACTCGCATCAGTTCCACGACTGGGAGCGGGAGATTCGACGGGACTACGACTTTGCGGCGCCAGGCGGCGGCTCAGAGGAAGCGATATGGCAGCAAATGTTGTTTGACGAAGGAGCCCAGCCTGGGGAGGCAACGGGCACGGCGGTCCTAGACCTGGAGAAGGCTTTCGAGCACGTCACGGTGCACCTGCTGTGGGCTGAGGCGCCCAAGCATCAGTTTCGGTTGCAGCTTTTGAAGCTCCTAATCTCGATATACACGGCCACGCGTTTTGCGTCGTTCCGCGGCGTGGTGTCGGCGCACTCGGTGGCCACATTCTCTGCGGACATTGCTGGCAGCAGCGAGGGCACGAGATGCCTCAAGCTAGCCATCTTGTCAGTCGTAGACGGGTTGACGCAAGAGCACCCTGCCATGCCGCTGAAGCTATTTGTCGACGATTTAAGCATTCAGGCGCGAGGTGCGGAGGCGGATGTCTCGGCCTCGCTGCATGCGGCCACGACCCAATATATAAAAGAAATGGAGGCCCGTGGGATCCCCGTCTCCAGGGTCCGACCAGACAAGCCAACGGGCAAGGGGTTCATCATGACAGCACAGCGCTCCTTGCGAGCCCGCATCAAAGGTTGGGCCCACAGCCTTGGACTGGAGGTCCAGGCCAGCAGCACGCAGCTCGGAGTTGACTCGGCGGGAGGAGGAGTTGTGTCGCTGCGCGCCAGAGCCGATGCCAGGATGGGGGGGGCGCTCGGCGGCGTAGAAGTAAGTTATCGAGTCTTGGTAAGCAGGGCGCGCGCACCTTTCAGGTCGCGCGCATGGGATTCCTCCCTTCTGTGCTGTATGGGGCGGTCTGCCTCGGAATGGACCCGACTCGGCTCACCCGAGCGAGGGCTCTCATGGCCTCAGCGCTGGGCGGGAACGCAATCGGCAAGGACCGACTGCTGCGCCTGTGGACGCCTCGCTGCGACCCCCTGGTCGACGCTTGCACGAAGCCACTGCTCAAATGGGCGGAGGCTATCTTTGCTGGCAGCCATGAGGAGCCCATGGCTGCGGGGTGGCGCAGAGCTGTTGCGGCGGCCGCTGCCGCCAAGCCTGGGAGCAACCCCTGGAGACAGATAAAAGGACCTGCCTCAGCCGTCTGGGCCACTCTCCGTCCCCTCTCGTGGACGCGGCCTGCCCCTCAAGTTTTCTCCGACCATCTCGGGCAGCAGTGGGGGTTGCGCAGGAAGGCACCACAGTGTCTCAAGAAGCTGGTCTGGTCCCGTCTTGAATTCGCGGTGATGACCTCTTGGGCGGCCTCCAGGGACCTCGGGATCACCCGTCCTTTCCTCGAGCCGATTCGGGCTCTCCTTCGACGAAAGGCTAACCGATCGCCGCAGAGGCGATCGGCTATCCTGGCCTACATGGGCCGCGATTTCTGGGCCCAAGAAAAAGTCTGGCGCGCGGGTTTCGGGGGCGACAGGTCCTGTCAAGCCTGTGGCGCTGAAGTCGGATGTCAGCACCATCGTTTCTGTCTGTCTTTGCGTTTCTGTCTTTGCCCAGACCGAGGAGCAGCGAGAGCCACCGTCGCCGAGGATGAGGGCCTCCAAGGGATCGTGCATCGTGCTGAATCCTCCTCCTCGGACTCCCCCCTCTTCTCCCGTGGGCTTCACGAGCACCCCTTGGAGGACCCGCTATCTGATTGGATTTCTGCCCTGGAGGAAGAAAATCCAGATTTTGCGAATCCCCCGCTGGTCTCAGGGCGGGCATACTCCGACGGATCGGCCAGAGGCCCACCAGGGCTAAAGAGTTTCGGTTGGGGCTACGTCTTCCTGGACCAGGACGGGGGGGCTGTCAAGGCCATGCGGGGTACCCTCCCAGGGCTGCGTAGCCTCGCCTCCGTCCTCCGTGCCGAATTGCATGGATTGCTCAAGCTGCTGGGTAGCGCTCACCCGCCTTTGAGGGTAGGGATCGACAATAGTTCAGTCATTCGAGGCCTCCGTAGGGGTCCCCGCTGGCGCTGCAGCCCTCGGAGGCCGCACGCCGACCTCTGGGGCAGGATCTGGGCCCTGCTCCAGGACACTTTCAGCCAGGAAGGTGATTTCCAGGCCGTCAAGGTAAAAGCCCACGCTCGCGGGCCAAAGGATGACTCGCACGAAAGCCGTCTCGATTTTCAAGGGAATCAATTGGCAGACAGCGAGGCCCGCCTTGGGGCCGACATGCAGGAGGTTCCCCCGTGGAAGGCCCAGACCTGGACCACCCGCTCGGCGGAGGTCCAGGCGGTGCTGTCTCTGGTGGCGGGGGTGACGGGGCTGACGGCGGATTTCGGGGATTCCACGGGGAGGCCTGCCGCGGGCTCCAGCGGAGCCCGCCGACGGCGGCAAGGGCCGCCCGAGGGGGCCCGCGCTCACGTCCTCCTCTGGAGGAGGGGGGCGTGGCGATGCGCGACGTGTGGCCGCAAGGCCTTCTCCAGCAAGACCAGGCGTGCGTTGGCGCGCAGGCCCTGCCAGGGTAAGATGAGGGTGGATCGTCGTTGGGGAGTCGGGCTGGGGCGGGGGGAGGGGGAAGGAGACATCTCTCCCGCCCTCCGCGGTGCGGCCCTGGGGCACGAGCTGCACCGCGTGGGCCAGTATACCTTCTGCGATCGGTGCGGTGTCTTCTCGAGCGAGAGGGGGTGCAAGCTCCTGGGTGCCTGCGGAGGGGCCCCAGCGAACCCCACCGCAGGGTACCGCCTCTCGCTCCTGCGCCGAGGCAGAAATCCTTACGCAGTGAAGGTCTCCCTGGAGGCGGTACCGCGCTCCCTGGTACAGGAGGAGTGCGCCGCCTTCTGGGAGTGCCTCATGGACTGAATCAGGATAGAGGCGGGATGGCACCCCGTGGCGGAGTGCCCGCCTATCCTACTCTCTTGTGGCGAGCTGGGGCGGGGACCGCCAGGCATCGTTCTTGCAGCAAAAAGCCTCCTCCTCCTGCCCCTCCCCCTCCCCCTCTTTTCACTCCTCCTCACCTTCCCTCTTCCTCCTCTGTCCTACCCTCCTCCTTCTTCTCCTCTTCATCTTCCTTCTCATCCTCCTCCTCCTCCTCCTCCTCGTGCTCCTCCTCCGCCTCCTCCTCCTCCTCCCCCTCCTCGTTCTCCCCCCATGCAATTGTCTCCTTCTCCTTCTCCGTGTTCTTGCTCCGTTCTGCTGCTCCCCAGAGGCCGGGGCCCCTGCCAGGGGACCCGCGCCAGGTGCGGCACGTATGCTCTGCGTGCGCCCAGTGTTCCGCGTGCTCCTGCCGCGCAGGGTGCGCCAGCCACTGGGAACGAGTAGGGGCTCTCGGGCCCGGCTTGGAGCCTTCTTGGCCGATTTGGGAGCCATGTGGAGGTTTCCAACACTCACCGATTGCGTTCCACTGCTCGCAAAGTGCCTACTCGCAAACGTCCGAAAAAAGCCCACGTTCGCCTCGATGTAATATATCGTGAATCCCCCACGGCGGATCCAGGCCATTTGCGAGTAGTGACTTTGGGAGTAGTGGAACGCGTTTGCCTAAAATCCCATCGAAAACAGAAAGGCGAAAATGCAGCAGCCATTGAAGTGTCAAACCAGTCGGTCGATCACCTGCGCCCATAAGGCAGGTGGGATCTGCTGGCACGCCAGCCGTCCCTGTACGATGCCAATACAGAATGGTCGCGGGGCGGCCGCGCATGCTCCAAATGTGGAGTGGTGGCCCTCATGGGGTTTGTATGATTCCGGGTTGGCCGCCGGCCGAGTAGGGGAGGGGGTTGTAGATTCATAGGGAACAGTGATGAACCCGTCCCCGAAGGGGAAGCAGGGGGCTGAAAGAGGAACATCCCTAGACCACCTACGCCCTGAGTGCTGGTAGGATTTAGGTTCGCGCGCATGTGCACAGCCATCAACATCCATCCAGCGGCGAAGAGGCACAGCACACAACACCCTGGGGAAACCAGACAATCACGACGGTACCAACACCGCGATACCAGCGATGCCACATGGTATACAACAGCCTTGGACAAGGAATAGTGGGATTCGCAGGAAGATTGTGTTATCAGCACCTCTGGAATTCACCGTGGAGGAACTCTGAGGCTGATCAGATGAGCGGCCACGGTCGCCCCGCGTAAGCCGCTAGCCGGACAGTCCTTCCTGGGGCCGTTGGACCCTTCGCACGTTGTTAGTTCGTTCCTCGCTTTCCTCCCCCTCCTCCTCCTCCTCCTCCTCCTCCTCCTCCTCCTCTTTCTCCTCCTCCTCCTCCTCCTCCTCCTCTTCTCCTCCTCCTCCTCCTCCTCCTCCTCCTCATTCTCCTCTCTTTCCTCCACTCTGCAGGCGTGCGCGTGGAGCAGCCCGCTGCAGGGCGCGCTGTGGTCCGTGCTGGCCGAGTTCCTTGGCCAGGGGGGGGGGGCGGGGGCGATGGAGGGGGGCGAAGGGCGGATCGGTACGATCGACACGGGTCGAGGACACGGCCACTTGCAGATTTGGTGCTCGCGCTGTCAATGATCTGCTCTCCCAGGGCTTCGCAGCGTCGTCCGCACCCTGCTTCTGCATGTCCGAGCTCCGCAGCTGCCTGCACGCCCTCCCGTGCTCAGCTGCGCTCTTGCTCTTATGGACACTGCGCAGGCCTGACGAAAGCTTGAGTGGTCCCTTCCAATGTGTGGGTCGAGGAAGCGCAAACATGGATCACACGCTGGTCGTTGAAAGCAGGTGTTTGGGGATGCCCTAGTCCCACCCTACTTTGGGCGCCTTCCCACTGCACGAGTCTGGCGCGTTCATTCCTCTTCCCACCTCTGCAGGGGGCGGGCGGGAAGCCAATCTATTTCCAACGCATTCCTACTCCATGCTTGTACCTACTTCTTCCCACCGACGGGTAAGGCGCACGGATTGGCGAAGGGCCCCGTCCCCATACGAACGAAATCGGCGCGCGCTGTCGCGACATGGGGCGGCACTGGCCTCACACGTCGGGGGCACCTTCCCCGAGCCAGGGACCTGGCGCCCACGCGCCCGATCCACGGACCGCTAACCCATGTCAGCGTGCGCCTGAGACATGGCTACGCAGAGAAATGGGCACGAGACGGGGTCGAGGGGGCCGAGGGGCGTGGCTTCGAGCGTCGCGGGTCGAGGTGCCCCCCCCCCAGCCCTCTTGCACTCGGTTGGTCGAGGGTCGAGGCGCCCCCTCCCCGGCCCTCCTTCCGTTGGCTCTTCCCTCGCGCTCCGTGGGGCTCTCTGCTGCTCCCCCCCCCAAGACTGGCAGCGGCTCCTGCCCGCTGGGAACAGGATTCGCTGTCGGCGTCGTCGCGGGCGTTGTCCGCTGGACTACAGTCGGGCCTTTGAAGAAGGAGCCCTTCTCGCTGCGGAGGGGCTCGATGGCCCTTGATTGTTGTACAGTTTGCCGTCGATTTTCCTGAGGTCTTCCATGGCAAATCGACTGTTTAACTCATGGGAAAAAGGGGCCTCGCTCCTTATTTTGGGTTCCTTATGTCAACGCCCGGACTGTCCAGTTAAGTCGGGCCTGTCCCTCTACAGGAGGAATATTCAGAAATAGTCAAACCGATCATATGGGGACGATGTTTCGATTATGGGTTCACCATGTTTGAGCATGTTTTGGCTATTTCTTATTTTTCTCAAAGAATCCGCCTCTAGAGGGACATGCCCGACCTAAGACTACAGGTCACTGGCCCAACAACGGCAACCGTCGGTTCTCGACGACATTCGCTGCTGGGTATCGCGCTCATTTTTCTCCATACCCATCTCGGGCGTCCAAAGCGGAGGGCGGCATCGAGGACGGGGGTGCCGGGCAGGGCTAGGACCAGGATGAATATGTCGCCCCAGAGCATTCCCCGGAGCGCTCTCAGAGCGTTCGGGGGCGCACCAGAGCGGCCCCGCGGCGTCCGATGCACCTCCCAGAACCGCCGCACCGCAAAGAACACCAAAGGTGTCTTGGTCCTGTCTTGTCTCGGCCCCTTGGCTTCGATTCCGAACGTTCTCTCACAGGTTTTCGGGGCACGGGGCGGTTGCCGTTGGCTGCGCCTGCGGGCGTCCCGGGGTGTGCAGGCGTCGTCCCGACCTGCAGCCTGAGGCCCGCGATGTGGCCCGAAGGATGCATGGAGCGTTCCTAAAACGAGCCTTGCCTTCGAGGATCGAAAGAGGTGCATCTCTTCCTCGGCGGAAAGCGGCGCCAGGCCGGCGGAAGGCGGCGGAAGGAAAATTAGGCCGCCTCCGCCGGCGGAAGACTGGCGGAAGGCGGCGGAAGTAAGAGAGGCGCCCCCAAGAGATGACAGTGCGCTTGGGCTCAGGGTTTCCGGAATCGGAGCGGAGGGTTCGGGTTAAGTCGGGCACGCTCATCTACAGGAGGAGCATTTAAAAATAGTCAAAAAATGGTCGGGGGGCGGATTCTTCTATTATGTTTAGATTTGTTCGAGCATGTTTGGAGTATGTTTGATTTTTCGTTCAGAATCCGCCTGTAGGGGGAAATGTAAAACAGGGCTAGGATCGGGATAAATCGCTCCAGAGCGTTCCGGAGCGCTCTCAGAGCGTTCCGGAACGCTCTGGAGCGGCCGCGGCGCCCAATGCATCTTCCAAACCCGCCGATTCTCAGAGATTTCGAGTTATTCCGATCCGATTTTGTCCCGATCTTCGCGTCGTTTTAACATGCCCGACCTGAGGTTCGGGGAGGGAGAGATCGGAGCATTGGTCGAGACAACGGCGGCCCTCTCTGGCGTCTCGAGTTCCCTTCGTGCTCCTTGAGGCTCCTCGCCGCCACGGCTGGCGCCGCTTCGAAAACCTGGTCGGGGGACGGGCCCCGGGAGGAGTCCGACAGCTCCTTTCCTCGCCTTGGCCCAGTGTTAAGTCGGGCGTGTCCCTCTACAGGAGGGATATTCAATAGTCAAAAAAATAGTCTGGGGACGATTTTTGCTATTTTTGAATATTTGTGGACTAAGTCTGTTTTATATTTCGTTCAAAATCCGCCTGTAGGAGGACATGCCCGACCTAATGCCCATCCCTGGGGCTGCTAGGGTGGAAGGTCAGCCCAGCGCTGCGCCCTATTCCGAAAGAACGCTGGCCCAGGCTAGGAGGCCACCTGCGAAGCCTACCCCACCACCTCACGATTTCGAAGGGGGGAGGTGGGGTTCACTTCGTCCGGGACCTCCCGAGGGAAGCGAACCCCACCTGCCCCCTTAGAACTCGTGGGGAGGTGGGGTACAATAGGGTTCGCCTGTGGCCTCCGACAGGTCTCCTGGGCGGACCGTCTCCTAAATCATCGGCTTCACTCGCGCCGGATCCCGTCCATTCCGGCACGCTCGGAGCTTAAGAGACGGGGGTCAACGCAAACGGGGGTCAGCCAGGGCACCGGATCCTGCAGGATCCTCCGAGGGAAGTGAACCCCACCTGCCCCCTTAGAAATCGTGGGGAGGCGGGGTACAATCGGGTTCGCCTGTGGCCTCCTACAGGTCTCCTGGGCGGACCGTCTCCTGAATCATCGGCTTCATTCGCGCCGGATCCCATCCGGCCCAGCACGCGCGGCCCGCTGGCCCCCGCCCCTCCCACATCTGGGGCAGGAGGCCGCGGGGGACGGGGCGGGGATCGCGCACTGCCTTCGGCTTTCGCTTGCCTCTCGGAGGCGACGATGGGGGCTAATTAATAGCCCAAGGGGGGAGCACTACGTGTATCCAGGGGTGCCGATGATCTATGTCGTCGACAAGGCTCCCGGGCGAATGCGTGTAATGCCCGCCCCATGGGCTCTCCGCCCCTGTCGTCGCCGTCGAGTCTTTGATGCCCGATGCTTCTGCCTATAGCCCTCGCGCTGGACCTGCTGCGGCCCCTCGGCGAGAGCTGCAGGGCCCTCGGGTGGCTGGCCAGTGATGGAGCGGGCTCCACGAAAGAACCACAGGCCTTATGATGTCCCACCCTACTTTAGCCCGGATCACCAGAAAGAATCTCGAGCACCAAGAAAGCACCGAAACTCGAAGGTTTTCACGTGTCAGGCCTTGGGAGACATTCGTTCGACACTGTTTCGCAGCAAAAAAGCACCGAACTCGAAGGTTTTCACGTGTCGGGCCTTGGGAGACACTCGTTCGACACTATTTCGACACTATTTCGACACTTTTCCGGGTGCTCGAACTTATTGATGGGATGCGGTGCTTAAGTACGATGGGAGCAAAATAACACAGGCCTACCAGTCATGCGTTCTGGGCTCGCTGCTTGACCAAAAAGTGTTCCCGCGAGGTACGGGCCACCCTTATCTGTGACCCATTGCGAGCGGGTCCGCTCGACGCTGGCGTACAGGACACCCCCGCCGGGATCCACCTGGCGGCAGACATGCCTTGAATTCTGAGCCCCAGCCCGCGACCAAGAAGCCTGAGCTGCAGGGGTGGGGCTTTCACACGTGGTTGTCCATCTCGGGTTAGGTCGGGCAGGTCCCCCTACAAGCAAATTCTGGACGAACGAAAAATAGTCCAATCGAATGCCAAAATTATTTTCGAACATTAGCCCCAAAACGTCCCCATGTTTTTACTATTTTGGGATCTTCCCCCTGCAGAGGGACGTGCCCGACTGAAACCTCGGGGGCGCGAAGATCCGTGGCCCCGCTTCGCGGTCTGGGCCGCAGCGCGGCCCTTCCCCGGTGCCGCCCGAGAGCGCCCGAGGACCGTCGGGCAGGTCGTTCGGCACGCCCAAGAGAAGGAGTCGGCGGCCTGCCGGCAGGTGCCCCACTGGGGTGCCTTCTGGATCCGACGCAGGCAGCTATGCACCACCACCGTGCCAGGCCGGGGCCGTCCCGGGCCCCAGGATGCTGCGCCGAGCCTCCTGGCCTCGGCCAGGAGGGCGTATACACCGTGCCAGGGCCAGGACGGTTCTGGCTTGGCACGGTGGTGGTGTACAGATGCCTTCTGCGCATGATCCCCTGATGGCCCCAGGGGCCCACGGAAGCTCTGGGGTACCCCAGGGCCCTCAAAGATCGACGGAGCACGTGCCCCATGCGTTCTTATCTTATGTCTTATCGCATGCGTCCATTGTGTTTCGGCCGTGCGCAGAGTCGCTGTATTTCGGCCACGCGCAGAAGGAGGGCAGGGGGAGGGGGGAAGGCTTCCTAGAAGCACCCCTGCTTCTGAGAAGGCGCGGGCCTGATCTGTAGATCCAGGGTCAGCGCCTTCTCAGAAGCAGGCTCCTCCCAAGAAGCCGTCCCCCCCCCCTCCCCCTGTCCCCCTTCTGCGCGCCGTCGAGTATTCCTGTGCTCGTGCATCGCGCGGCGGGGCGCACGAAGAGGGCGGCGGAGGCCCAGGAGGCGCAGGCAAGTGCGGGAGGCTAGTCGGGCTGACACGTCTGGGCGGGGGAGGCGGCGAGGAGGGCGCGTTGCCCGCGGTCCTCGACCTGGCGGGCGACGCCGCGCTGATGCAGCGCGTCGTCGCCAGCGTGGCGGACGAGGCGCACGGGGGAGCTGCGGGGCCAGCGCAGGATGTGGTGCTGCGCTGTGGCGCCACAGGTTTGCGTGCTGCCCGCAGTGGTGCTGGTGTTGACACAGTGGGTGTGGCAGCGAAGGCGCGGAGATGGCGACGGCGATGCAACTGCGCTGCTGCTTCTGCCTGTGCTGGCGATGACGACCGGCATTGACACGCAGGAGCCGAAGCTACCATGGCGGCTGATCCAGAACACGTGCTCTCTCCCATGCGCTTTGTGTGCGCGCAGCGTGATGGAAGCCGGGTGTCGCCGAAGCGAGTCTGATCGAGGTCACACGTGCGCGAGGGTGATGTTTACGGAGGGTGTGCGTGCTGTGTCCTGAACTTTCTCGCGTGACTCAAGCAGGCAGCGTGTCGTGAGGTTCTCTATTCCTTCCGCTTTCCCGCTCCCTTCCTCCTCCTCCTCCTCCTCCTCCTGCTCCTCCTCCTCCTCCTCATCTTCCTCCTCCTCCATCTTCCTCTTTCCTCTGCCGCCCGCGGTCGGCAGCGCCTCGTCCATGACAGCCGCCAGTATGCTCAGCCCGGTCAGTGTGGACGGCCAGCGCCCGTCGGCAACCCATGCTGAACATGGCTTTTGCTTATGGGGCATTTGCGTGGGGCACCAGCACTTGCACCGAAGGGGCCCCTGTTCGCATCCGAGGCAGTCGCCTTGCAGTGTCGTGGACCTCTCGGAGAAAGAGGAGAACAACTGACAACAACACTTGCCTAGACGGGTGTCTAAGCGTGGGCCCTAAAGAGTGAGCTCTTGCGCTCTGGATGTGCAAATTGTGTGGTGCATACAATGCGTGACACGCTATGTGGTGTAAGCCATGTGTTGCAGCCTGTGGGGCCCAACATGATGCAACCCATGTGGTGCACACCATGTAGTGCACGCTATGTGGTGCAAGATATGGGGTGCAATCTGTGTTATCTTGCTTTACAAGGTGCAACTCACGACTGCAATATATGGGGTGCGATCTGCGTTTGCATCCAGAAGCGTCCGCCAACGCACGAGGCGCCCACGAGGCTCGATCCGCCTCCGGAGCCGTCCAGCCCCCCCGACCAGTACCCCTCCCTGCGTTTTTCCATTGCGTCCGCCTCCACAGTCTCCGGCGCACCCAGATGCTCCAGGGACTCCGTTTTGCATCCCTCCTCCTCCTCCGAACCTGGGGAGCCAAGCCCAATTGCTGTTAAATCATAAGCCCGTCAGTGCAAGCACTGCTTGTGGAGCAACTCTTCCAGAGGTCCGCGCAGATTTCTTGGGTCGGCGCCGCGCACCTCCCCCGGCGCGCGCAGGGGCCCCGCAAGGGCCGCGGGAGCCCGAAAGCGGCGAAAAGCCTCCTTCGCTAAGTCGGGCGTGTCCCTCCACAGGAGGAATTTTCAAAACTAGTCAGAACATAGTCTTGACAATGTTTTACTTGTCAGTAATGTTTTGATGATATTTTTGCTTGTCGTCCAAAATCCGCCTGTAGGGGGACATGCCCGACCTGACTCTGGTGCGGGGGGGCCACAGGGGCCCCCCCCCCGCACTTGCCTGCGCGCTCGGACTCGGCCGCCCCGCGGCCCCCTCCAGCTGCGCACCCGCGGTCGCTCTTGTGCAGGGTCCTGGCCGACTCCGGGGCCCGTCTTGGGTCGGGCACGTCCCCCCTACAGGCGGGGCCCTGAAGAAGGCACCCTTCTCGTTGGGGAGGGGCTCGGTGTTCCTTGATCGTTCTGCAGTTTGCCTTCGGTTCTCCTGAGGTGTAATAAGGAAAATCGAAGTTCAACCTATGGGAGAAATGGGCCTCATTCCTTATTTGGATTTCCTTAGGTCAACGCCCCCACTGTACAGGCGGATTTTGGAAGAAAAGTGAAAAATAGCCCAGACATGCCCCCAGCAGATGGTCAAACAATAGTCCGAACACCGTCCCCTGATTATCTTTGAACGCTATTTTTGAATTCTCGCCCTGTAGAGGGACGTGCCCGACTCCAGGGCTCCCTCGCCCTCAGGGCCCCAGACGCCCGACCTCGTGCTCTGTCCACCCCTCCCCGTGGGCCAGCGTTTCGCCCTGCGCGTCGTTGCTTGCCGGCCTTTCCGGCCCGGCGGGGGGCCTCCTAGAGGCAAGACGTGGCAGCACGACAGACAACAGGCCGCCGTGGCTTCAAACAACGGCGCGTCGCCGCGCCGCTCGTTCCGACGCGCGGCCCTGCGCCTTGGGGAGGGCGCCGCGGCCACCAGGGCAAACGCCTCCTCGGGCGCTGTGGGCTCGCCGTGGGTTTGCCGCGATGCCGGCTGTACCTCCTTGGGGCGCGGGGCGCAGGGTTTATCGTGCGTTTGCCGCGGTGTCGGCGTCGCCCACTTGGGCGCGTCGAGGACAAGCGGCGCGGCGACATAACATCTTTTGTTACTTCTTCGCGACGCGAGGATCGAATGGCCTTCGGCCCATCCCGTCACCGTGCCCGGGTTGTTGGTACGAAGCCTAGTGGATGTGCGCTGGGACCTCGCGGGAGGCCTCCCGGGGGCTTCCTGGAGGCAGCTTGTAGGCCTCTCGGGAGCCGTTTTTGAGTGGGGGCCTCCTTGCGTCCTTGCGGCCTTGGGTGAGGCCTCTTCCAGGCCTCTTGGGGGCCGCTTCTGGTGGGGCCTCTTCGTTTGTGACTTCTCTGTCGCGGCTCGAGGACCTCGGGGCCCCGCTACCCTCACGCTGGCCGCGCGTGCGCGCGCCAGCCGGACGTGGGCTGCATGGGCTTCCTGTGGGGCCTCTTCTTGGCCTCTTGGGGGCCGCTTCTGGTGGGGCTTCTTCGTCTGCGACTTCCCTGTCGCGGCGCGAGGATCTCGGGGCCCCGCTGCCCTCCCGCCGGCCGCGCGTGCGCGCGCCAGCCGGACGTGGGCTGCATGGGCTTCGTGCGCCTGCTGTGCCGCGGCCCGCGCGCCGCCGCCCCGCCCCCGCGGCCTTTTTTTTGTTTGTCGGCAGCGGCGGCGGCCACGGTCCCTCCTCGAGGTCTCGTTAAGTCGGGCGTGTCCCTCTACACAGGGGGAATGTTCCAAAACAGTACAAAATACTCTGGGGACGATTTTTCGACCCTCTTTGGCTATTGTTGTATCCGCCTGTAGGGGGGGGCGTGCCCGACCGAAAGGTTCCTTGGCATCGCTCGGACGCGTGCGTTCTTTTTGTTGGGGGGGGGCCGTCGAGGAGCATCCTGGATCGTCTCGTGGAAGAGGCACGCACGGCACCGAAGAAGTGCAACGGGGCATGGGCGCCCGAGCCGCGGCGAGGTGCGAGGCCGGGGGTCCCCGTCCGCCCGCTGCTGTCGGCGGCGAGCGATGGGGGGGGAAGCGAGAAGAGGGGGGCCCTCTCAGAAGGCCGCGGGGCTTCTCGAGAGGCTCTCGCGCCTTCTGAGAAGTTGACGTGCTTCCGGGGAAGGCGTGGAGAACTGATCAGCAGGCCAGGGGGGTTCTGAGCCTTCTGAGGAGGCCCACCCCGTTTCATTTCCCCCCTCGCTCGCCGCCGATCGAAGTTCGAGGTTGGAGGACCCAGTCCACCTGCTTCTAGAAAGTAGCGAGCACCCACGCCACATTCATCTGTCCGCGCCTCCCCCTCCCCCCTATGTTCAGAAGTTTGCGGTGGGTCTGATGAGTTGCACTTCGACCGCAGGGTCCTCCACGCGTGCCAACTTTGAGTTTGGGGGTGGGAGTGTTCGGTAATTGTTGCCCCCTACCGAATCTCGGCTTTGGGCCAAATGCCGTTCTCACGTTCCAGCCGCAAGCGTCTACGGACACATCGGGTGTCGCTACGTCTGAAGATGCAGCCTGGGTGGATGCGTCACAGACCAGGCGGCCGTTGCGTTCGTCGCAGCACAGGGTCGGAGAAAGGGTCGATCCGTCTGCGGCACTTCCCTGTTCTGGAGCAGGTCCCACATGGTTACTCCAAGCTCGAGGTTCGAGGACAAGAGGTTCGGGGGCCTTTTTGTGGCCTTTCTCGGGGCCAAGTTCGAGGTTCGAGGACAAGAGGTTCGGGGGCCAAGTTCGAGGTTCGAGGGCAAGAGGTTCGGGGGCCTCTCTGTGGCCTTCCCGGGGGGCTCTCTCGTCGCCACGGCCCGTTTCCCCGCGCGATCCTGCCCAGGGCGCGCCCCGAGGAGCGTCGATGCTCGACGTCGCTGCCGATGTGTCCCTGTCTGGGCCCGGGGGTCAGGAGGAGGAGGAGGAGGAGGAGCAGGAGGAGGAGGAGGAGCAGGAGGAGGAGGAGGATAGGAGGAGGAGGGAGGAGGAGGAGGAGGAGGAGAGGAGGAGGAGGAGAGGAGGGAGGCGGAGGGGGAGGAGGAGGAGCAGGAGGAGGAGGAGGAGGAGGAGGAGGAGGAGTTGTCCGACCCCCCGCGCCCGGACGTCTGGCGCCTCGAAAAAGGGCGTGGCGGGCCGTCGGTCGCCCGAGACCGGCCTCGCGCTTCGTGGCCCTCAGGGGGAGGTGCTTGGGACGAAGAGCTGGCCTTAAGTCGGGAGGAGAAGAAGAGGGGAGGAGGAGTGATGAGGGTAGTTGAAGTGGATGGGAGGTAGGGAAACTGAATAACGCTGGTGAAGGGTCTGGGGATGGGGGTAGAGACATATGAAGAAGATCCGCTGAAGACGACTGTACTTCTAGTACGATGAGGACGACGGCGATGACGATGTCAGCAGGACGAGCACGAAGAGGAGGGTCGGATCAGAATGAGCAGCCGGACCCAAACATCTGACAGAGGTCTGGACCCCCTGCTTTTCCGGGGACCTGCGTTTCACCTCGAGCCGCTTTCAGACGATCTCGGGGCCTGGGTACCGGGCCCCCGGGGGCCGCAGACTGCCACCGATTACCAGTCGTTGTTGTCTTCGCTGCGCGAGAAAGTCCAGCTTTCGGGCCACAGCTCGGCTGCGCGAGAAAGTCCGGCTGCGCGAGAAAGTCCGGCTGCGCGAGAAAGTCCGGCTGCGCGAGAAAGTCCGGCGGCCGATCGGGAAGATCTGGACCCCCCTGCAGACGAGGCGCAGTTGCTGGACGGCCTCCGGGGGCGAAGGGGAAAGCCTCGGGGTCCAGCCGAAGCCCCTCGGGGCACCTCCCCTCCACGGCGCGCGCGCGGGCGCTGCCGCGGTGAGACGCCGCGGCGACGGCGAGAGGGGCAGGCGCCCCGTGAGAGCGCGAGGCGGAAGACGCAGAACACACTCGGAGGGACGCGCGAGCTTGTTGGGCCGGCGCGCTCGGGCGCCGACGCGCGGGGCGGAGGGTGAACGACGGGGGAAGCCCCTGCAGGAGAGCAAACGAGCGGCGCGAACAGGAAGGCACTCGGAGGTGAGCGCGGGTTTCACGGCAGTCGCCGATAGGATCAAGTCGGGCGTGTCCCTCTACAGGAGGAATATCAAAAAATAGCTCAAAATCAATCGGGGGACGATTCTTCAACTATTTTTGCATATTTTTGAAAACAAAGTTATGTTTTGACTATATTTTAATTTTCGTCCAAAATCCGCCTGTATGGGGACATGCCCGATCTAACATTATGATTTTGTTCAGTCCAAGGCCCCAGGGGCCGGGGGGGGGAGGGATCAACGGAGGGCTGAAGACGGGGGGCACTTGTTTCAAGTCGGGCGTGTCCCTCTACGGGAGAAAAACTCAAACATAGCTTGTTTTGTTTAAAAAAAGTAAGGGGGCGATTGCTCTATTACTTTTTGAGTATTATTGTACATCCTCTGCGTCTGTTTTATTTTTTCGTCCAAAATCCGCCTGCGGGGGGGACACGCCCGACCTAGCACCTGTTGTGCACGGCGGGGGCCCCGCGGGGCCCCCTGCGGCCCAAAAGGGGCACGAACGGTGCACGTGCCTTCGCCCCCTGCTCTGTCGCCCCCCCCCCCGCGGCTAGGCAACCCCCAAGAAAGGGGTTCCCGAGGACGAAAGGTGCACGTGCCTTCGCCCCCGTTCTCTGTCCCCCCAAGAAGGGGGCCCCCGAGGACAAAAAGTGCACGTGCCTTCGTCCCCTGCTCTGTCGCCCCCCCAGGCTGGGCAGCCCCCAAGATAAGGGGCCCCCGATGGCCGAGGTCGAGGAAGAAGCCCGCTGGCTGAAAAGAAGGGCTGCCCCTGGGCCTCCCAGATGGGGTCCGAGCAGATGGGGTCGGAGGATCGAGCCGCATCGCTGATGCATCGGCGATGCGGCTCGATATGGAGCCCGATTTTCTTCACGCCGGCGGCGCCGATGCGTCGCCGACGTCGCCGATGCATCGGCGATGCGGCGCGATCCTCCGACCCCATCTGCTTGGACGCCATCTGGGAGGCCTCTATTGCTGAGGCCTTACAACCGGTGCCGCCGACCCTGGACGACGACTGCCCCCACGATGGAAGGGGGCATTCGTGAGGGTCGGGATCAGGTGCTCCCAAGAGTGTCCAGGAGGCTACACGAGGCCTCCAAGAAGTGCCCGAGAACCCCCGCGAATTTTTCGGGGTTCGGGGGTGGCGTGGGGGCCTTTTGGGTGCCTCCTGGGGCTAGCAGGCCTCTATTTCTGGAGTCGCCGATGCACCGGCGATGTGTCGCCGATGCGTCGGCGATGCGGCGCGATCCTCCGATCCCATCTGCTCGGACCCCATCTACCAGGAGGCCTCTACTCAGGAGGCTTCGGCCACTCGTCCAACCCTCAAGAAGAGGGATGACGTCACCGGGTACGGCCTCCTGGGGGCCTCTCCCGGGGGGCCCTTTCGGCGGCCTCTTCTTGGGCCTCCTGCCCGTAGATCCGACGTCGCGATTTTTTCAATGCGGGGTCCCCGGAAGTCTCGGCCCCTTCCCGGGGACCGGTTTTTCATCCTGAGTCGTTTTTCGACGGTCCTGGGGCCCGTCGAGGGCCCCCAGAGGCCGAGAGTTGAGACAAGCCTCCGTCTTGAGTTTTCCAATGCGTTGGATCTCTGGGGTGGGGGCCTCGCCGGGCCGCTTGAGAGACTCCCGGGCGCCCGCGCTTCGTGCCTCGGCGTGTGCCCCGGGGGGGGCCGCCTCCCCCGGGGGGGGCCGCCCCCCCCCCGCGAGCGGCGGCTCGCGGCGCCTCGCCCGCGCGCGCCGCTCCTGCGGCGGAGGCCTGCAGAAGCTCGCGGGCTCCGCGCCGGAGGCGGGCGCCTTGCGCCTGCCCTGGGCCCTTCAGTGGCAGAGGGGGGTGAGAGAGAGGAGGAGAGGGAGGGGGGAGGAGAGGGAGGGGGGAGAGGGAGGGAGGGAGGGGGGAGAGGGAGGGGGAGAGGGAGCGAGGGAGGGAGGGAGGGAGGGAGGAAGGGCGAGCGAGTGGGCGGGCGGGCGGGCGGACGGGCGGGCGGGCTGGCGGGAGGAGGAGGAGGAGGACGAGGAGGAGGAGGAGGAGGAGGAGGAGGATGAGGAGGAGGAGGATGTGGATGTGGCTGGATGTGGCTGCTAGGTCTAAGCTCCGGGGGAAAGCACGAAGCCCGACGCCTCACGCTTTGCAAACCCTACTTGCAAAGGCGCTCATGTTGAACGGCCTCTTTCCCATATAACGAATCAGTCTACCCTTGGCCGTTCTCGTTCGCGATGGTGTATACCGCCTTCACAATACCGCCCCTTCACACTGACCATCAGAAAGAGCTTGGCCTAAAGCACGGCTGACACCCCAGACAGTCCTTGCTCCCGCTGCCTGTCTTCCCCTTCTCGCACGAGTTGATTCCAGCGTTGTAGCTAGGAGATGACTCGCTCGAGACTCTGGCTCCAGCTTCCTTCCACGTTCTGGCAGTGTTGGCGGAGCCGACCAGCTTTCGTCCGCGCCCCGCCGCAGCGACGAGGGAGGGGATCGCCATCGGGCTCTACCTTCACCCCCCGCTTCTCGCAACCGTAATCTCCCGGCGCCAGCGTCCGCTGCCGCTGCCTGCCCCTAGCGTTGCTGACCGTGGCCCGCCCGCACTTTTGGGCTCCGTCTTCGCCTCCAGCTTCTCCACACTCGTCGGATGTAGCTGGTGGCAGCGGGCTCGTCCTTCGACTTGCCTGTCCACGTCGGGCGCCGACTCCGCCTCCAACCTCCCGCGACCCGTCGGGTGTAGCTGATGGCATCGGGCTCGACCTTCGACACGCATGCCCTGACCCCAGCACTGCAGCTGATGACATCAGGCTCGTCCTTCGCCCCTCGTGCCCCAGACATCCCCCGCAGCGCCAGCGTATGCTGCCACGGCGCGCCCCCTTTCTCGCACGGACTGCTCCCAGCGTTGTGCTGATCGTTGCCCACCCGCGCGTTTCGCTCAGCGCCAGCAGTGGCTGCCACTGTGCGCACCCCCTTGCTCGCACGGGCTGTTCCCAGCGTTGCTGATCGTGGCCCGCCCGCACTTTCCTCTCAGCGCCAGCTTCGGCTGCCACTGCGCGCCCCCTTGCTTGCACGGGCTGCTCCCAGCGTTGATGCTGATCATGGCCCACCCGCACTTCCCTCGTAGTGCCAGCGTCTGCCCCCACTGCCTGCCGCCAGCCTGCGGCAATTCAGCCAGAGCCTGCCACTGCTCGCCCTTCCCGCACGCGCTGATTCCAATGCTGTAGCTGAGGACGTCGGCCTGCAGCTTCACCTCCTTGTCCCGGAACCCAGTCAAACCCTGCTGCCTTGTCCCGCCCTTCTCGCACGCGCTGCTTTCAGCGCTGTAGTTGAAGGCGTCGGCCATCGCCTGCTCGCACGCGCTGATACCAGCGCTGTAGCTGAGGGCGTTGGCCTCCAGCATCGCCTCCGTTTCCCGGAGCCCAGCCAGAGCCTGCTGCCATTGCCCGTCCTTCTCACACGCGCTGATCTCGGCGCTGCAGCTGAGGACGTCGGGCCGTATTCCTACTCTCGCCCGCTCGCGGAGTCGGCCCAGAGGCTGCTGCCACGTGTCGCACGTCGCGCACACGCTGATCCCAGCAGAGTAGCTGGTGAAGGCGTTGGGCCCCTGCGCTTCGATGCCAGCGCGCTGTGAGGCATCACCAGTGCGCGCCAGGAGGAGGAGGAGGAGGAGGAGGAAGAAGAGGAGGAGGGGATGCGAGAGAGGCGAGGACGAAAGGCAGGGAAGACATCCTGGCGCCTCTGCATGCGCCTCTTTACTGCTACGCCACGGCTGGCGGAGCCGCTTCTTGACGGCACCATGCTTCTTGATGGCTGGCGGCTTCCCGAAGCACCATCGCAGGCCCACGCAGGGAGGGGCCGCGGAGGAGGAGAGGAGAAGGAGGATGAGGTTTGGTGCAAACCCCAGAAACATCAGCGATGTTGCAATGAGCCCTCCCTCTTCATGGGTCCATACCAGAATTTGTTTTCAGTGTGGGAAGCTCCCCATTTGAAGTCAATCGCCTGAGAATTCGCAATCGCGCCAAAACGCTATTCCTTGGACTTCAGCGCCGCGAATGAACGTGACTGTTGCTTCCTGTCAATCTTAAACCGTGCCGGAACATCCTTGGGACTTCAACACCGCGAGTGGGAGGAGGAAGAAGAAGAGGATGATGATGAGGAGGAGGAGGAGGAAAAGAAGAGAAGAGGAACAGCAGGAGGAGAGGGGAGAGAGGAGCATGAGAGAGGCGAGAGGAGAGATGAGAAAGGAGAGAGGAACATGATGATGCTGATGATGGTGGTGGTGATGATGATGATTATCATAACGATGATGGTGATGATGATGATGATGAGGAGGAGGAGGAGGAATAGTCAGAGAGGAGGAGGAGGACGAGGAGGAGGAGGACGAGGAGGAGGAGGAGGAGGAGGAGGAGGTGGAGGAGGAGGAGGAGGAGGTGGAGGAGAAACGATGGTGAGAAGAGGCGGGAAGGGAGGAGAAGAGAGGATGAGAGGAGGAGGGAGGAGCAGGAGAGATGGCACCGATGCGGACAGAGTCTGCCCTGGGCGCCCCGCGGCAAGCGAATGGTGCGCCGCGCCCCGATGGCTGGGGCGCAGCATCCGGAGCGAGGGGGCGTCCCCTGGGGACGGCTGCGCTGAGGCGACCCTTGGCGCGCGCCTACAGGCGCACGACGCGCTGAGATGGCAGAGGCCCCTCAGCGGCGCGCGGCGCACCACCACTGGGGGTCTTAGCTGCCTCGATACGCTCGTTTTGGGACGCAAGACGCTCGATTTGCTGCCGCGCTGCCGCGCTGTGCCGAGGCTCTTGGACTTGCGCGCGCGGCCTCCTCGCCTGCCGCTGCCTGCTCCTCCTCCTCCTCCTCCTCCTCCTCCTCCTCCTCCTCCTCCTCCCCTCCCCCCCGCTGCTGCTCATCCTCGGTGCTCCCCCCCCGCTGCTCCTCATCCTCGGCGCTGCTCTCAAAGCGTCCGCGTCAATGCGCTGCGTGTTGGCTCGACACGTGTTGGCCCACGCTTTGGCAAACGTGTGGGGCCAGACCAACGTTTCTAGTCTACGTGTTGAGCTCTGTATCAATACGCTGCGTGTTGCGTGCTGCATAACGGGGCAGCTAAGCTGGGGACCCACTGGGGAAGGAGACCTGGGGGGGCAGGGTGGCGCCCCGTGGCGGAACGCCTCCCCCAGAGATCCGACGCTCCAACAAAAGTTGCAGCCGCGGGTCTGGGGCCGTCTTCGGCCTCCGGGGGCCCTCGCCGGGCCTCGGGGCCGTCAAATAATTTCCCAGGACAAAAAAATGGCCCCTGGGAAGTGGCCCAGACCTCCGTCAGTGCTCAAGAGACGGGGGTCAACGCAAACGGGGGTCAGCCAGAGCGCACGATCTTGCAGGATCCTGCGGGGTCAGGGTTGCATTGACCCGGGCTTGGGTGCAGGATCATGCAGGATCTTGCAGGGTTTTTCGTATTAACCCGGGTTTGGGTGCAGGATCTTTCGGGATCCTGCAAGATTCTGCAAGGCCTGATTGATCCAGTTTGGATTGACCCAGGTCAGCAGATCCCCGACTGTGGCCCACGAATCGAAAAAATTGGAGCGGTCAGATGTTTGGATCACCCGGCATACCATGCGGAGGGTGGTCGGCGTTGGGCGTCGCGGGCCAGGCAGGCGCCACCAGTCATGGCCCACACGCTAGGTTGCAGTGCTTCGCGCAGCGTCGCTGCAGCTCGCGCCAGCGTCAAAGCAATCAGCGCGGCTACAGCTGGCGCAGATGCTTGACCCTGTGATTTGATGATTGCCCAAGGCCCGTTCGCATTGTGCGCGCTCTCTTTCAAGCAAAACCCTCTCCTCCTCCTCCTCCTCCTCCTCCTCCTCCTCCTCCTCCTCCTCCTCCTCCTCCTCCTTCTCCTGCCCCTTCCGCCTGCTCTGTGTCCTCGTGCTTCTCCCCTCCTGCTTCTCTTCCCCGCTCCTCGCCCCTCCGTCATCCTCGCACCCTTCATTATCCCCCTTCTGCTCCTCCTTCGTCGACCACTCCCCCTCATCCTTGCATGGTCCAAATCGCGTGGCACTGGACGCTCGTTAAATGAAATCCTCCTCCTCCTCCTCCTCCTCCTCCTCCTCCTCCTCCTATCCTCCCTCCCTCCTCCTCTCCTCTCCTCCTCCTCCTCCCCTCCTCCTCCTCCTCCTCCTCCTTCCTCTCCTCCTCCTCCTCCTCGCTCTCCTCCTCCTCCTTCCCCTCCTCCTCCTCCTTCTCCCGGGCGCAGCGCCGCGGACTGGTCCACTCGATGCGCCTGTGCACTGCGGGCGGGTGGCGCACGATGCCCTTTCCGCCACCGCCCGGGGCGCCCCCCCCGCGGCGGGTGGCGCGCCTGCCGGTCACGCCGCCTCCCGAGCGGCGCGCCGAGGCGCTCAAGCGCGCCGACCGCGGGGGGGCCTGGCGCGTCACCCCTCACACGGGGCCCTCTGCAGGGTGACCCCCCCCCCCCCCCGGCCTCGCTCCACGGGCTCGCGGGGCTCGCGGAGGGGCAGGGTGGGGCCGAAGGCCCCGCCACGCCAGCACCTCGCCCTTCTCCACCTCCTCCTCCTCCTCCTCCTCCTCCTCCTCCTCCTCCTCCTCCTCGTCCTCCTCCTCCTCCTCCTCCTCCTCCTCCTCCTCCTCCTCCTCCTCCTCCTCCTCCCCCTCCTCTTGGTTTGAGGTTTGGTGTTTGGATTTTGGTATTTGGGGCTTATGTCACTGGGGTTTGGGGTTTCCGCTGAGGGGCAGGAGCGCCACCCCTTTTCCTCGAGAGCCACTCCTTGTTGCCCAGAGAGCATGTTTTGTCTCGGAGGGGGACGTGCGCCAGGCTCGGTTGTCGGCCGGACGGATATGAGCTTGCCGCCCGAGGAGCTCCTCGGCCTGTGCTGCCGCGTCATTGCGCTGCGTTGGCGTTTGACATGGCGTTGTTATATAGCCCGTGGTCGTAGGCCGGGGCGCGAACATCCGCCTACACAGGGTGGTCAATGCGGCCTGTGTTTGTGTGTGTGTGTGCCCCGCCTGACCTGCCCTCCGCCGAGTTGTGTCTGTGGCGCGTCGCAGGAGGAGGAGGAGGAAGAGGAGGAGGAGGAGGAGGTGCGTGCGAGTTGCGGCTGCGCTGGTGCGCGCGCTCGTGCCCGTGCCCGCGCGTCCCTGCGTGGGGCAGAGAGGAGCGGGAGGGGAGGCGAAGGGGACGAGACCCGCGGCAGGGGGCGACGCGGGGCGGCGGTGGAGGGGAGGGGTGTCGTCGGCGTCACCCCAGCATGCAGTGGGGGCCCATGCCAGGAAACACCCTGCTTGCCTCCAAGGCTGCCCCAGGTTTCTTGGGTTTCGAGGGTTCTGCTCTGAAGAGCGTGACGTTCCCGCGCCGAAAATCGATGGACGTCTTGGGGTCTCAGGTTTGGGTTTCTTGTGGAAGGTTTCTTGTGGACTGGCCTCCACTGTACTAACATTATATGAGCGTCGCCCCCCCAGGGGCGACGCGCGCACGGAGAAGTCTTATCGTACGTGCGTCGTGGCGAGCGCGCTTTCCGACCACACCGATCGGGAAACGAGATACTACAACAGGGGTATACTACATGTGCGGGTCGCACTCGCGCCTCCAGGGAGGACATCGAGTGTTAGTATGGCGTTGTGCGTCCACTGCCGGAGGACCGTGTCCGAGGTCGGCAACGCACCTACCCCGCCAAGTCGATTTGCGAATCGCGCCTCCTCGGCTCTCGAGCGGGCGTTGCGGCCCCACCTGTTTCGAGAGACTGCGCCCTCCGGGCCTCGCCCGGGATCGCTCTCACCACAGGAGCTTGTGCTGGAGGGGGCCCTGTCAGCCCCCGATCCAGGAGGTAGAAGCGAGCACAGCCAAGACGCCGAAGTACGAACAAGCCACTGGGGCTCCGGAGCCGCGCCCGTCTCCCCAGATCGAGGTCGGGAGCCCCGATTCTTCGCGCCCGAGGCTGGCTGGCCGTGGACAAGACTGCCCCCGGTCCTGCTTTGGCGTTCCTCCTGGCAGCGTGGCGAGCGCGGTGGGGAGAGGAGGGGTGTGGGCGAGCATGGAGACGACGGGGGGGAAGGGTAAAGGGGGCAGGGACGGAATCATTGATAGACGGAGTGGACCCAGAATGGACGCATGCAAAAGAAACAGACTGAGGTACCCAGGGAGGGATGAAGGGGACGCCGAAGTGCCCGAGTTATAGAATTCCCGCACCCTCTCCACTCAGCGGACCGAGCGTGCAGGATGGGGCGGTTATATGTAAGTTCAGTCCCCTGCCAGGTGGCGGCTGCTCTGTCGAAGATCGACCGCTGGTCCCTTGGGAAACCCAATTCGCTTGAGGGCACAATTCTTGTTGTTGATGGTGTTCCTCATATTTCTTCCACATTCTCCCTGCCAGTCTGATTGTCCACAGTCTCCTCTTCCCTCATCATGTGTTCATCCTTCTCCGCCTGAGCCCTCCGCGAAAATGATCTTGGCAGCCAGTCCGAGGACGACATGATGAGGACGAGGAGGAGGATCATGAGGAGGGACCGACTGCTCCAATGCGCTTCCGTCTCTTGCACCCCCTGCCCTCAAGAGCTCCCAAGATGCCCCCCGAAGAGCTCCAATGATGCACCCAAGAGGCGTCCAGAGCGGCTCTTGGGGGCATGTGCAAGCCTCGGAAGCGCATCGGTGGCGGAAATGCGAGAACACAAGAATCACAAATCTCCCTTCAGTATCTCCCTTCAGTTTTACAATGGCTTTGGCCTCTCCAGGGCTTCCCCGGAGTTCTTCAGGGACTCTTGGAGGCCTCTTGGGGCGATCTTGGGTGCTCTTGGAGGCCTCCAGAGCCAACTCGGCAAAGCAGGGAATTCCCTGATCTCCTTTTTTGTTCAAGCTCGACCCCGCCTCCGTTCCCTCCTTGCCCAGGCTTTGGCGTTACCCAGAGTGTGTGTTCCGTTTTCCCCATCCCTCGTTGTCCATGAAATTTGTTTTTTTTGTTTTCTCTCTCTCTCTCTTGTTCTTGGGTGTCCTCCGTCTCCCGTCTACGTCCTTCTCATTTCTCTCCTCCTCCCTCCTCTCCGCTGCGTCATTTGTTCGTCTCTCCTTCACGCCTTCCTCCCTCCGCCTTCCTCATGCTTTTCCGTCTCCCCCATCCCTCATCCTTATCTCTCCTTCACTCCGGTGGGAGGCCCAGCTTGAAAAAAACAGTTCCCTCACATCATTTGTTCTACCATCCCCATCCGTGTCCTCCTGTCCCGGGCTTGGCATGCCCCCGAGTGCGTTTCCAGTTTCCCCATCCCTCGCTGGCCGTTCACCCTGATCTTTCTTTCCTGCTCTTGGTTCTCCTCCGTCTCCCGTTCTACATCCTTCTCCTTCCCCTCGAAAATCAAGGATTGTGGCCTCTTCAGGCCTTCCTGGAGGACCTCTTGGAGGCCTCTTGGGCCGTCTTGGAGGCCTTTGGGGGGCCTCTTGGGCCGCTTTGGGCCATCTCGAGGCCATCTTAGGCCGTCTTGGGCTCTTTCGGAGCCATCTTGGCCAGCTCGGTGACCATCTTGGCCGTTTTGGAGGCCATCTTGAGGCCATCTTAAGCGAAAGCACCGCCGAGAGATGGGTCGACCGGAGCTTCCTGGGTGGCCGGCGGGCTGGGCCGAGACCCACTGGGGAGTTCATCAGGAAAGAACCGAATACCCGCCAGACGCGTGCCACGCCCGCCGTGCACCCCTCTGGCAAGACCACAAGGGGCGGCGGATCGAGTGGCCTTTGGCCCACCCCGCCACCGCGCCTGGGTTGTAGGCCAGAGGCCTCTTGGATGCTCGTGGGAATCTCCCATGTGGCCTCTCGGAAGCCTCTTCGAGGCGGTTTGGGGGTGTCTTGGGGCGTCTCGGGGGCTCTTCGGTTCTGATTTGGGCTTCTGAGGGGCCTCAGAGGGGCCTCTTGGGGGCACCTGGGGGGCACCTCGGGGGCCTCTGGGGGGATCTTGGGGCAATGTTTGCGCGGAGGGCACGAAATATCAGTTCGTGTTCCCCCTCTTGGAGCTTTCTTGGGGGCCTCTTGAGCAGTTTTGGGACGATCTTGGACGCCTATTGGGCCGTCTTGGACGCTCTGAAGACCGAGTCGTCGGTAATGCGAAACCCAAACGAAAGCCAATTCTTATCGTGCGATGTTTGGTCTGTGGGCCGCCTTCCAGGGCCTCCAAGACGGTCCACTAGGCGCCCAGGAGGGCTCCAGGACGATCCCTGAAGCCATCTTGGTCCTTGTTGGAAGGAGGAGGAGGAGGAGGAGGAGAAGGAAGAGGAGGAGGAGGAGAGGAGGAGGAGGAGGAGGAGGAGGAGGGGGAGGGGAGGAGGCCTCTCCCGCCCCGCCTGTGCTCCCTGGGTCTCCGCAGTCTCAGGTCTGACGTCGTCGCACGGGACCTGGAGGACATGGAGAAGGTGTGCAAGGCCTTGGCCCCGGGAAGCGGCACGGGCGGCGGGCGGAGGAGAGCGGGAGCGGCGCAGAGAGGAGGAGGAGGAGGAGGAGGAGGAGGAGGAGGCGGAGCAGGAGGGCCAGGAGAAGGCAGAGTTGGAGGGGAGAACGGCGTGGGTAGGGACACCAACAGAGAGCTAGCGTGACAGACGTTTTTTGGCGATACGTACATGTTATATCTATGGGTATTCGCCAGTGCGGACCCCAAACAGTGGTCTAGCATGCCACGTGGTGCAATCGACGTGGTGCAGCTAATGTTTGCTCGCAGAGAGCTGTCAATCCCACTTCTCGCGCAATCACCCACCGACCCGCAACTTGTTTTGCATAGAACCATGTGGCGGCGATTGCGATGAGTGCTTGGTGTTGGCTGGTGCATTCCTGCGGCTGCGCTAGCCCGCGCATGCTCGCGCGCGGAACGGCCAGCTAGTTTGGTGCAGCCGACGCGGCCGCGGTGGCGCTTACCGCTGGGCACTTCCCAGCGGGCATAGCGGGCACTCCAGTGCGAGTTAGCGACTTGGGCGGGCGCGGTATTATAGCAACGTCGACAACGGTAGACAGCATGATGCTAGTAGCGATGCTGGTGACGACGGTGACAACGACGGTGGCAAGGCCAGTGACGGCGCCGATGCTGGTCACTCCGACGACGGTGACGGCGTCTTCGCGTCGGTTATGCAAGTTTGAGAGGGGGTTCGACCTTCGCGCGCGACCGACGCGCGAGAGTGGCCCGCATGGTTTCATGTGACACGGACCGTGCGCCCCTACCACGCGTGCAAAGGCGTCCGAACCATTTCGACATGCGGCGCGAGAGCCCGATCTTGACATGCGCGCGCAAGAGGCCCGCTTGGTAACATATGATGAGAGTGTTGAAAACAGATGGCATAAACAAATCGCTAGAGTGTAGGCGCAAGCTTTTTTTGTTGAGATGCTTCGTTGCGAAACCATGCGCTGTTTGGTTTTATTGGTTTTCGGGATACCGCTTTTCGAAACCACTGCGGACCCCAATGTTCCTGAAGGATGTTGGCATGCGCGCGCGACGACGCGCGCGTGTGCTGTTCGTTTTCTGTTGCATGGGATTTTTGAAAACGAAAAAAATAGTTATGCGCGAGTGTGCGCGCTTAGTTTCTGTTGCAAGTGATGCGGTGGGGGGGCGAGACCGGCCTGCTTGGGATGGTACGGGTTCATACTTGGGGTCGACGATGGGGCAGAATCGTATGCAACTTGCAATACGAAAAAGAGGTGCTGTTAATTCCGGGGTGGGGGAGATTCTATCCTTATTCTACAGAGGAGGACACACGGTGTGCAAGCCATGTGGTGTAAGTTGTGTGGCCTGACCGGGGTGATGCAGTGTACGTGGTTCAAAACGCGTGGCTCCACCGTGGTGCAGTGCCGCGGTGCATGCAAAGCAACTCAAGTCGATGCCAACTCGTGCAAAACAGCGCCAGTAACGCAATGGTAATGCAATGTGGAATGACGCCACGCAACGCAGAACAATGCACAACAATGCGAAACCATTCAAAGGAATGAAAACACGAACGCCAAGCAATGCCAACCGCTGCCACGCAATGCACAGACATGCGAACCAAGACAAAGCAATGCGAAGCAGGCGGCGACGTGGCGACGGGCGGCGACGCGGCGGCGAAGGCAGCGAAATGGCGGCCAGAGCGGCGGGCACGCCGAGGAGACGGGCGGCGACGGGGCGGCGACGGCGGCGACATGGCGGCCAGAGCGCCGCGCAACCCAAGACGATGGGCGGCGACGAGGCGCGACGGGGCGGCGACGGCGGCTACATAGCCGCCTGACAAACGCGCAGGCCCAATTCCTTAAACGACAGGCGCGAGCCCACAAGTTCAGGCACTGTTTAGGGAATCGATGTATAATATGTATATATATGTAGAGCGAAGTTGAAGGAGACAACCGAACACTGGGGTAAAAAATCCGGACTATGAAGTTATCGACAACGTCGTCGATCCTCTGGCTAGAAGTTCCCAGGTAGAGAAAAGAGACCCATGGCACAAGTCGCTGCCAGCATTTCAGATCGTGCGTTTATACTCGTAGGGTATGCTTGATAATTTGTCCATCCACTCATAGACGTGATTTTGGGTTGAGTCTGGAGGAAGGAGTCTGGAATGTCATAATTCATACGCAACGTCGTCTTCAGAACTTCAAACTATGGTCAATCACGCCAAAGATGGCGAAGAGAACGTAAGGGATGGTCGTAACATTTGCATGTTCGACTGTTCTGGAGCCTCGTATGGGTCTGACCAGTTCCGGCTCGGTAAAACACCCACACCCTCTCCTGATCAGGCTCGAGTCCCTTGGAGAATTCTTGAACACGTTTGCCGTTGCATGCGCCAGCGTTCATTGAATCGATGCCCTCTGTTTCAAGACGGCTCTTGTGAATTGCTTGAACATCGGATGCGCGCAAGTGCTAGGACAACGTGAGGGACTTCATCTGAGGCCGCTCTCCAAAAACTCCACTGATCATCGCGAACACGTTGTGCAACTCGGAGGACCCTGGGGTCATCATCATCTCGATCTCGGAGCTGGATGCCACACTTCGGATCGTAGCCGCACGCCTCGATCCCCAGCTCGTAAACATGCGACTGGACCCCACGGAGTACAAACCGACTGGGCGCAATATTCTCTCTCAGGATGCCTTTCCAGCTATGGGTGGCAGGAGACAAGAGAGGATGAAGTTGCACACGCGTAGCCCACCACCTTCAGCACACCACCACCTGCATTTAGATTTGATCACGGCGTGAAAGATCTCGCCGGCGAAACTCTTGGGCACGGGCTCTACCAGAGGTCCCCCCAAAACCACTAGGGCATTACGCACGCTGCTAGAAGTCGATTTCGGACTTCTTCAGCTTCTGGGAAAGAGGATCTGGACAGCACGATGAAGATTGGACCCTCCTCCTCTGGGTTTGATAGGGGTTTCGGGGTCCGCAGGGTCACACACGAGGCCGAGGTGCTCCACTTCGTTTTGCTCCCCCCGCTCCCACATTAGTCGCTTTCCGTTCTATTCCGCATACCCGATCGAGTCATCGAACTCCTGGGTCACTTGGAGGCCTCTGGAGGGGAGTTTTTCAGCTTGGGGTCCCGACGCCGTCAAATTGCGGTCATCCACGTAGGCCCATCCATGGGCCGGCTCGCAATCCCAAGGAACCAGACTAGCAATCATAGCACCAGAGGCACACGAATCACTTTGAGGGAGCCCACGGAGTACCCACAGGAGCTCGGCAAACCGGTTGCTCACGCAGCAGATCCTAGGACCAATCCATGCACACGCACAGCACGCAACCACTGAGGCAAGCGCTAGCTCGGCACGCAAAGCGGCAGCAGCAAAACCGTGATCATTATAATCATATGCCGTCGGCAGGTCAATGCCAGCTCCATGATCATCATCACCAGCAAGCCAGGGAGACAAGGTATGGACCACGGACACAGCAGCATTGAGGAACTTGAGGAAGAGCAATGGCTAGAGGAAGCAGCTCGAGCAAGAGCAGTGGCTAATATCAAGAGGGAGAGGAAGAGCAATGGCTAGATTATATGCGAGTTGGTTTTCAACAGCTTGAGGAAGAGCAATGAATGGTTAGAGCAGCGAGCCAGATGCGTTCACTTGTTCAAGCCACAGATATTGGCCGACTATCATTTTCATGTTCGTCCGGTGTGCCCACAACTCTGCAGGAAATGATGTTTGCAGCAAAGAGGCTCTTTCCGAGCTTGCCTCCGCACTCAGTGGCAGCTCTGGTTGTATTTACCCACGCGCCATACAGCTCCTGGACGATAGAGGGGCACACGATACTGAGTAGCTTGATTCCTTTAGCGGTCCAGCCGTCGAATCCAGCCGTCGAATTTTTCATGGCTGCCATGAAGGACTCGTAATCTGGGATCCAATCCGAGGGGTGCTCGCTGGTCGGGAAGGGTCTCGTAGACTTGGCAGCCCACTCCTCCCACGCTTCAACTGTCTGGATCCCGAGCAATATTCATTTGGGCACCAAGGGGCTTCCCACGCGTTCCTCATGCCTTCCGCATCGAAGCTCGCTGCTGGGCTAGCTTGCTTGAAGATAGGGGCCGTCGCCTTCCCGATGTCCTGGGACCATTCTCTACAGCGAAAGTTCCAAGCGTTCCTCTTCTCATGCTTCCTTTTGTTAGCCTCGATCGTCACAGCCCGACTCGCTACCTCGAGGGCTCGGCCCTGAGAGGGCCAGCCATCACACGGCTCAACCAGGCCATATGTAATTGCATGTACATAAGCTGAAAAATGACGAGTCTCAAGATTCTGGACCACGCCAGAATTGTATCTGACTTGTCTGTCGAAGGCTCGGTGGAGTCGACGTACCTGCTGAGCGAGAAGCTTGAGGCCCACCTCGAGCATTGGGCGCAGTGCCCGACGAGACGTCCACAGCGCCTTCGGGGGTGCTCAAGTCGCCGTGCCAGCCGAGCGCGGCAGAGAGGCGGGCTCATGAAGGACGCTATCTACCTTTTGGGCGGCGCGCGCTCGACATCATCTCTGCGGGCGCAGACGAGCCCGCGATAAAGTTCAACGTGGAAGGAGGGCGATGCAACGCCAGGGAGAAGCTCGAGATGACGCGGGCGGATCTGGATAAGGCGATTTCGGTGGTCAGCGCACTTGACTGCAAGGTTCTAGCCCGGGCGTCGCCTCGTGCCCGCGAGAAGCTCAACGACTACAAGATCGGGTTTCTCCTGACTGCATTGGAGGCGTGGGGTCGCGCCGCTGCGGCGCTGCGGGCGGGCCCGGGGCCTGCTGCGATGGCTTTGGCGAATGCAGTGAGGGGCTGTCGATCTCACTGTGCAGCGGCGCGGGGGTCGCCGCCCTTCCCGCGGCAAAGCGCCGGGCGCAACGAGGGCGCGAGCGAGTCTACAAGCTGAAGCTCGAGCAGAATCTCGGGACGGAGATCAAGAAGCTGGATCCGACCATGCCGTGGCTGGTGGACGCCGCGGGCCGGGTGATCACGAAGTCCCAACCTCGTAAACATGGAAGCTCTCCGCACAAGGTGCTGGGCGGCTGGAAGTGCCAGATCTGGCGTCGGGTCGCAGCTCGAGTTGCAGATGGCCGAGGCAAGAAGGGCCTGATTTGCCAGAGGCACTTTGGCCAGCAAAAGCGACGCCGACGACGCGCGCTTGGCGATCGACGTCGCGCGCGGACTACAGAAGGCACGGGCGGTGAGAGGGGTGCCCGAGGAGTACAGATGGAACGTTGGGTTGCTCAAGAACATTACAGTGGCGCCGTGGAGGCCGACGCCTTCAGGGACGCCAGTCAACGTTTGGCGAAGCATGTGCATCGCGGAGAGAATGATCGACGCGCGCGGCCCGCCCGACGACTGCAGGAAGCGCAGTGCTGGATGCGGGTCGCACTCGGCAGCGCGCCGCCATCGGTTGGAGACCATTCAAGCGGACCTTTCAACGAGAGAAGCTCGAGAAGTACCCCGAGGCCGTCGAGGCCGCGGCGGCTGCGTCGGCTGCCGGCAGTGCTGCGCCAGGTGCAGGGGGCAGCAGCAGTGGACAGGTCGCGAGTGGCCTCGCACCTCCACGGGCTGAGGGCGCAGCCATGCCAGACTTGGCCCCAGGAGAGGGAGCAGGATCAGTTCTAGCAGCTCCTGAAGATTGTCTCATGGAAGTCGGGAAAGACCGAGTCCGAGGAGCGGCCTCAGGTGGGCCACGACCGACCGGGGAGATCAAGAATCCGAGGGTAGCAGTTGTCGGATCTTATTCAATGTGCGAGTTGGCAGATTGCGAAGAAGGTTACGACGAGAACTTCGATGCCGCTTGGGGCCCACACCCGCGAAGGTGCTCAGAAAGATGCGAGATGCACGCGTCGTGGAATGAGCTGAGAGAGTGCCCTAATAGTGAGTGTGCCTGCGAACGCCTATTCGCTAAGCCACATCGCTTCGATCCAGAGACACCTGGACAACATGGAGGACGAGCAGATCGAGCAGATGGTGGAGGTCAGCAGCGAGCTTCTCGAGAGGGACCAGTAGGCACCGCTCACCACCCGCTATGATTGTTAGACATGCGAACAACTTGATGAAGTGATATATATATATATGTATATATATAGATATTAAGAAAACCATAAATAAAATACATATCAAGCTGGCCGAGACGACGGATTTCAGGCGGTGCAGGAGCATGCGGTGCACGTTGGGGCGAGCACTTCTACGGCCGCAGACGGCAAGGACATCGGGGGCTCCCCCATCGCACGCATGAAGGAGGGAAGGGCTCGGTAGACGTTCGCGGCCGCGCAAGTCAACGAGCACGAGGTCAGGGAGGACAACCGCCAAGCGGCACCGCCTCTGATGATCGTCGGGACCGCGCTTAGTCGAGCAGAATCGACCACTACATCGGCAGGGGGGCACAAGAGGAATATCCAGGTCTGGGGCGCCCGGAAGGCTTTCTTCAACGCCGACTTGGAATGAAGATCCACGTTCATCCAGATCGGGAGCTTTGCCGACCAGGAAGGCGCTCGTTGCGTCTGAGGCCATGGGCGGCGCCTGGGTCGCTTCCAAGACGCGCGCGCGCGGGGCGGGGGCGCGGGGGGCGGGGGGCGCTTTGCAGGGCTATTCTTGACGACTGACGTCGGGGGCGTTCAGTGGAAATTCCGAACGCGGTCTGCCTGCCAGCGAGCCCAGCCGTTCCAGCATTCGACGAGGGCGCCACGGCGATCCGTCATGTCGACGACTTCCTTGCGGAATGTCATGGCGAGCAGCCCGACGAGTTGGGCGGGCTCCTGAACCAGCAGTTCGAAGTCACGACCAGTGAAACATAGTTCCAGGACAGCCTGGACAGACGCGATACCTCAAGAGGATCATCGGCTACATTGTCGAATTTCCCGAGACAGAAGAACTTGGTTTCTTCTGCGCGGGGTGTCCGAAGCACCTGGACTTCGCGGCGCAGCGGGTCCAGAAGAGAGGCGGCAAACCAGCGCCCGCGCCAGATGCGAAAGCTACGGGGCAAGTCAAGTTCGACAGCATGAACCTGCTAGCGCAGCCTTGCATCCGCCATCCGACAGTCCAGGCACGACGCACGATGCAGCACGCGTCGAGCCGGAACGTTGTCATGCTCTCTAGGGTGCAACGATTGGTGCAGCACTTCACAGGGAAACCTGTGCTGGCGTGGCGCTATCCACCCCAGAATGCACCCAGTGGACTACGCGCCGATGGAGATGGCGATTGGGCGCCTACCTCGGAACCGCAACGGAGGTCAACAAGTGGCGGAGCAGTGCGATGCGGAGATCATGCCTTCGAGTGCCATTCAGTTACCCAGAGTACCGTTGTTTCGAGCCCGGGGGAGTCCAGGATTCCCGCGGTCGACAGCGCTACAGCTAAAGGGGTACAGCGCAAGAGGTATCCCATCGAGACCCAGGTGCCGTGCGAGTTGGAAATCTATAGTGACAACGCGGCTGGGCGCGGCATGCGTCGGCGAGCGGGCGCGGGCAAGGCGGGGCACCTCGAGTTGAAATTTATTGGTTTGGCGTCGGGAGCGGCTGCGACTACCAGCCTTAATCTTCCGAAGGATCACGCGGACGATATGACGGCGGACAGTCTCGCGCACTACAGCGAGCGGCCGAAGTCTGAGAAGCATTGTGCATCTCTCAACTTGAGGTTCCAGGGCTTGAGCGCAGTGGCAGCTTTGAACTGCGACGCCGACTGCAGCGGCTCCAAGCGCGACGGTCTACGAGGACGCAGGAAGCTCGGTAGCGGCTTGCCCCCGCGCCGACACAAAGCGGCGACGGGCATTTCTTTAATTGCGTCATGTCACGGTGATGGTTCTCTCCCTGGCGATGCTCGTGCTTGGGTGTCTCTGCGGCTGCCGTGGCAGGAAGCTCTTCGACCAGTTCTCCGAGCCCGTTCAGCACGAGGACGCGGGCACCCCGCTCCGACGACGCAAGAGGCGGAATTAGACGGCGAAGCAGGCGCGCGCAGCATAACGAAGCGCACGACGACGGGCCACGGAGCGAGGCGCGCCTTGCCGAAGACCTTTCGCGCGGTGGATACGCAAGCAGTGCTCAAGGCCAAGTGCCTACCAGTGAGGGGGGTCAAGGGCGACTCGGTGTCCAGGACGATCGACGCGGACGAGATCTTTGATGAGAGGCAGGCCAGGGACATCAAGAGGCCGCGCGTGGAAACCACGTCGCGCGGGCCGTGCCATCACTGATCATGAGCAACCTGGGTGGCCAGGAGAGCGCAGAAGTGGATTGGAGCGGCTAAGCAAGAAGCGCCGAGGCCGACCATGGCGGGCCCTACTTGATCCACTCCGGGGACATGATTGGTGGTCGCAGGAAGCAACGCGACAGGCAAGACGGCCTGACACCCAAGTTAATGGGTAGCCCGCACCCTGACTTACTCTACAAGTGGGATTGTTTGCTTGGTTGCGGTTGGGCCCGCACCAAGACTGGCTCGAAAGCGTCCGGCGGGCTGCCGACCGCCAGCAGGAAGGTGCAGCTGCAAAGACGGCGACACCTGCGCGGGGTCCGTGCAAGGCCTGTCTGACCTGGAGGGTCGGACCCGCTTCCCACGCCCACGGGGAGGTGTTTGGGAAGCTTGTGTTTCACATCGAGGGTTGGTTAAATACAATTAAATCAGAACGGTTTGGGGGTGGACCCGAAAACGTGTAACCCTATGTTTGGCACAAAGAAAGGAGCCCCTCTTCCCTTCCCCCGCTGCCACGGGGAAGGGGGGACTCGAGCAGTCCATGAGGAGATAGGGAGTCCGACACGTAGTGTCATCGGTAGAAGGGGACGCGATATCGCTAGGTAGATTTGTTGTGAGTCTGGTCAGACGTCCATCACAAACCGAGATCTGCACCCAGCTCGCCGTGACACACCACTTGGGGGGTGATTCTACTGCAAGGCACCCAGGCATTCAGGCAGGCACTCAAGCAGGCTCTCCAGGCGGCACCCGGGGGGCGCTTAGGCAGACACTTTAGACGCACTTTTAAGTGGCACGCAAGGCAGGTACTTCCACCGCGGCGCTCACCGGCACTTTGCGCAGCCAGGCACTTCGGCAGGCCATTCCGGAGGGACTGCGGACCGGCATTTGGGGGCAGGCGAACCAGCAAGTTCTGGGTCAGGCATGATGCACACACTCAGGCAGAACTTGAGAAGGGAGGGCACTTATGCAAACGTGCGTCGGGCATACGCGTTACAGGAGCCGTGTTTCGCGCACATGGTGGCGAACCCCCGTTTGGTTCGCCTATAACGGCGCTCCTAGCACGTCGTACCTCGCAAGCTGGACCGTGTAGTTGCTGCCATTCTGTAGGGAGGCAACGCGACGGCGCGAACCAACGGCCCTCCATGTTGCGCTACGGCCCGTCGGGCAGCGCAGCGTCCACCACGCAGAAGCACATGCCGGGTTCTATACGGGATATGCTAGGGCTCGTGGGGCCGTAGGTGGGGTGGTATCGTTTGTTGTCTGGTCCAGCGAAGGAAACCACGCTCTGCGCCCCGCTTCCATCAGGTCGAGTGACGCGGGGGGGACATGGGAAAGTGGTGACACAGCTGGTTCTGGCCCCGCCGCCGCCACGCCCTTTCCTCGATGCAGGCCCTCGCCGCGAAAAGCAGCTGCGTACGGCTGCTTCGCTAGCTGCTCGTTTGGCATCCTCCCCTGTCAGAGTCCGTTCCGATCCGATCGACCCGATTCGATGTCGGATCCGGCCGGCCTGGCCCGATTCGATTCCAGTATTCCGGCGATCTGGTGCTGGCCGATATTTGCATGGTGTTGCTGTGCAGCCTGGCGCAGCCGATCCGATTCATTCTGATAACGTGCCGATGCGGCGAGATCCGAGGCATATCCCTAGGGATACGATTCCTGGATCCGATTTCCCCCCCCGCCTTTCCGCCCGCATCGCCAAGCGACGGCCGCATGGCCCATGCTTCCGCTGGACAAATGAGGACGGGGCTAGGACCAGGATAAATCCGTTCCAGGGCGTTCCGGAACGCTCTCAGAGCGTTGCGGAACGCTCTGAGCAGGCCGCGGCGCCCAAGACATCCTCCAGAGCCGCCGGATCTCAGAAATCTCCGAGTGATCTTCACCCTGTTCTATCCTCGTGCTGGCTTCGTCTTAGGAGTGATGGAGCCCCGGCCCTGCCGCCGCCCTCCTGGAGGAGGCGCTCCCGGGCCCGCGGGAAACGAGAAGCGGCATAGTGGCGCTTGTCCTGTCCATTCGGGGGGGCCCCCAAGCGGTGTGGTGACCCCACCGCGGTGTAAGCCAGCGGAGACCTGCAATCACCGAACGGTGCTGGGACTCGGGCCGGTCTCCGAGGACAGCTCGGGCGACTGGGGCCTCCCGGGCCCCACAACCGTGCGGTGACGGACCGCGCGGTGAGGCCGCCGGGGATTCCGAGGTCACCACGCGGTCCGTCACCACACGGCTTTCCCAGACCCCCGACATCTTGATTTTTTTACAACGTCGCCCCCCGGAAGTTTGGACCCCTTCACCGGGACCGGTTTTTCACCCTGCGTCGTTGTCTTCCGGGGCCTAGCTGGTAGGGGCCTCCGGAGGCCGAACATGGCGAAAGACCTCCCATTGTGGTTTTGTTCACAGCGCGAGGGGGTCTGGGTTTGGGGCCCCGGAGTCCTGGTGCCCCCCCCCCTGGGGGCCGCGCCGGCCCCAGGCCCCAAGCGAATGCAGCCATTTTGGCTCCCGAGGGCGCGCAGCAGGGGGGCGCGCCGCGGGAGCGGCGCCGCCCCACGGCCGCCGCCGCCGCGCAACGCGGAGGCCCAGGCCTTGCACACCTTCTCCGTGTCCTCCTCCCGCCTCAGCTCCCCCCCCCGCCGCTGCCCCAGCTCCCCCTACTCCCTCTTCTCCGTCCTCCTCCTCCTCCTCCTCCTCTCTTCCTCCCTCCTCCCTCCTCCTCCTCCTCCCTCCTCCTCCTCCTCCCTCCTCTCCTCCCTCCCTCCTCCTCCTCCCGCCCCCCTCTTCCTAGTCATCTCCTCATCCTCCTCCTCCTCCTCTCTCTCCTCCTCCTCCTCCTCCTCCTCCTCATCCTCCTCCTCCTCCTCTCCCCGCCCCCCTCTTCCTAGTCCTCCTCTTCCTCCTCCTCCTCCTCCTCCTCCTCCTCCTCCTCCTCATCCTCTCCTCCTCCTCCTCTCCCTCTCCCCTCCCCATCCTCCTCCCCTCCTCCTCCTCCTCTCCTCCTCCTCCTCCTCCTCCTCCCTCCTCCTCCTCCTCCTCTTCCTCTGGGCACGCTCGACCTCCTCCTCTTCCTGGATGTGTTGCCACACCTTCTTCTTCTAGCCAGCCTAGGGGCTGGCTTCTTTTTCTTTTTACCGTACTCGGCGGTGGCGCAAACAGCAGTCAACCTCGGCATCAGAGCTGCCCCGACACGGATGGAGCACGCCTGGGGCAAAGCCCGCGGCGAATTACAATTTGTTCCTCCCCCCTCCTCTCCTCCTCCTCCTCCTCCTCCTCCTCCTCTCCTCCTCCTCCCCCTCCTCCTCCTCCTCTCCTCCTCCCCTCCTCCTCTCCTCATCCTCCTCCTCCTCCTCTCCTCCCCATTCCTATCCTTCATCCCCTCTCGCCCTCCTCATCCTCCTCTCCCTATCCTCCTCGGCCTGTTCTCCTTCTCCTCCTCCTCCCTCCTCTCTCCTCCTCCTCCTCCTCCTCCTCCTCCTCCTCCTCGTCCTCCTCCTGTTTATGACGGAACTCTCCAGGCCATCGATACTCCCCCAGTCAGGCGGGGCAATTCATGATTCAGGAGCCCGCTCAACAATTGGACCGAGCGCAGATCACCACCACTGTATCATGATTGGCGTTGCGGCTTGAGGGTCAGGATGTCAGACGCATGTGGCGCGTTCCATTATCTACGGCATGTTATGCGTCCTGGCACGTCGGTCGGGTGCGCAACAGGTTGTCTCACACACGTGGACTTCAAACGTCAATTATCAGGGAGGCTGGCATGCTTCCGACCATGTAGGTAAACATGCCCCATGCCTTGTCAAGAGGTTGTCGCCGATTCGGCTGTACTCGTTCCTCGCTCCCGGCTAGCCTCGCAAGGCTCCCAGGCCTCGACCCTCTATCCGTCCGGGGCGCAGACGCCCAGCCCAGGGGTCTGGGCCCGGGCCTCCAGGCTGGGCGTGCGTGCCCCGTCCAGTCGGGGACCCAGGCGTTGGGGGCGGTCTCGATGGCTTCTTCGGCCTCGTACCCTGGTGGCGGCCGAGCGCCGCTGAAGAGGAGGGGAGGTCAGAGGAGGAATCAGGTACGGGTACCGCTCGCTGTCCCTCGCCGCCACGGCTGGATTCGCTCTGCAATTCCGGTCAGAATGTGCCCCATGAGAGGTCTGGGGAGTATCTTCAGCTTGTGATTGACAAATCCGTGGGGGGCGCGTGTTTCAAACAAAAGCTTTCTGTGCTCGGGCGAATCGCGGAGGTGGCGCCCGCCAAATTGAAACACAACAGCGGCGGCGCCGGTGATTAGCGCCGACGCCCGGCCGCCGGCGAGAAGGCGACCGAAACAGCACAGACTGGGGGAGGAGGGGGGCGGGAGGCAAGGGCGGCAGAAGCAGGGACCGTGAGCCAGGTCGTGACCTGTCCGAAATGAAAAAAAAAAAAAAAAAAAAACTGTCGGCGCTTGCCCCGCATTTCCCGTGCTTTTTGTCGAATCGATGCGGCTCTTCTGCCCTGGCCGCGAGCAAGGCGGGCTGGACGAAACGGGGGCGTGGCCAAGCGGGGATTCGCAAATCAGCTCACGTTGCTGACTTTCCGAGCGCCTCCTGGCGCCGAAAGCGGCCATGCATCGAGGACTGGCCCCTCGGCGGGGCAACCGAAACCAGCTGCGCACAGCAGGTTTCGCAACCCCCCTTGCCTTCCTCAGCTTTTCGTCCGACCAGAGCAAGGCGGGCAGCCTTCCCCCCCCGGTCTGTCGCGGTCTGCCTGTAGCCGTCGACGGCGACGACGACGAGTAGGCCCGGCGTAGTCGATGACGACGACGACGACGACGACGAGGACGAGGACGAGGACGGCGGACGGCGGACGGCGGACGGCGACGACGACGACGACGACGACGACGATGACGACGACGACGACCACCACGTGCGGATGACGACTACGCCAGAGAGGGGGGGGGAAGTTCGCTTCGGATGTATACGACCCCCAGAACAACTTTTGTACTAAAGGCAATCCTTTTGAGGCTGTCACGCAGGGGGGTACACGATACCTTCGGCGGTGCCCGCGACAACCACTTCTGGCGCGCGCGATGAAAAAATGTTTCGCGCCCCGCAGGGTCTATTCATCGTCGCCCGGCTGCACATGCTGATCACAAGCTGACATTCGCGGTATCGGCACCTTGTTTCGGAGGTTGCTAAAGCTGTCCTTGGCCCGAGGTGCCCGAGGTGGCCCTGGCCAGAAGTTACAAAAGGTGGCCTTCTGGGCCTCGCGAGGGGTGCTCTGGGTGCCGCGGGGGCCTCGTAAATCCTGGGAGCACTTTGGACCAGGGGCACATCTAGCGACGCCCGATGTTGTCCCCCCAGGAGCGGGGGAGGGTGGGACCCAAGCCTGGGCGCTTCGGAGGAGAGCGCACGGCGGCTTTTTGCGCCCCCGACGCGCCAGCCTCGGGAGGCCCGCTCCTGGGCCCAGGGGGCATCAGAGAGAACGCCCACGGCAGAAGAAGGAAAACAGCATTACCTGTCAGTCGTTGGAAATAGTTATTTTTGGACACCTATAGACCCCATTCTACTTCGAGCGCCCCCTTACTTCAAGAACCGATGCGTTTTTGTCTGTGTTTTGTGATTGTCTTGGAGAGCCAGAACCCAATGTATTTGACCCGCTTTCGTGCTTCTTGTTTCCATGTTTTTCTCCCGACTGGCGGGTAATCGGAGACCTGGAGGTCGGCTCCCACACGAATATCGGCGAGCTACCGCCACCCAGGGAAGATGATCCCGATCTCGGCGATGGTGGCAACACTCGAGCTTCTTAGCTGGCCGAAAGGTTGCCACCACCACCCACATCTAATATCACCGCCCCTGGTGGAGACACCCCCTTCGTGCTGGTGTCAGTGCCGGACTGCAGGCCTCAAACAGGACTGAATATTTAGCCGTGCCTAGCCTGATCTGGCCGCTACATTGTCGGTGGCAATTCGTATCCATAGGCCCGTTCTTCCTACGTTTCCCTATTATTCCTCGTCGTCGTCCACCTCCTCCTCCTCCTCCTCCTCCTCCTCCTCCTCCTCCTCTTCCTCCTCCTCCTCCTCCTCCTCCTCCTCCTCCTCCTCCTCCCTCTTCTTTTCCCTGTGAGCCCAACTCTGGAGCTGCTGCTGCCTTTTGCCCTCGTTGCCTCCCCCCGTGCACGGCGCGAGCGGCGGCCACGGCGGCCGCACTCGCCGTCGCGTGTCTATAGGACGAGCAGCGGGCAGGAGCCGCGGGAGGCCCCCCGGGGCCCTCCGTCCTGAAGCAGCGCGAGTCCGCGGCGTCGGAAGGGGGGGGCCCGGGTGCAGGCGGCCATGCCGGAGATGCCCGCCGAGGCGGAGGGCCGGAAGGCCGCGGCCGCCGCGGGGGCCCCGGCCGCCGAGCCCCCGAAGAAGAAGGCGAAGAAGGCCAAGAACGCCGAGGAGCGGTACGGTCGTGGCGGGCACAGTTCGGGTATAGCCAGGGCCCCGGGTAAGGGGACCCGGTGAGTGGTAGGGCCCTGGGGCCCCTCAATTGGCCAGATTCACTGAACCAGGTTTGCCGTAAGTGGTGTTCTTCGGGCGACGGCAATTCCGGTTAGTGGAAATGGGGCGGGGGGGCGCCCCCGGTACAAATCTCTAAACCAGGTTCCACGAAACCCAGTTCTGCCAACGCCCGAACAGTGGAAGCCAATGCCAAGAAGCACCTTGCTTGCTTTCAGGGTGCCCTGGGCTTCTCGAGTTTCGATGGTTCTGCTATGGAAAGCGTGACGCTCCCACACCAAGAAGAGATGGACCCCCTGTGGAAGGTTTCTTGTGGTCGAACTCCTACTGTACGGAAAGAACTGTCACTGGGCACGAAGATTTGGTAAGGCTTCGATTTGCCCCCCCCCAAGTAGTCCCAGCTGGCCTTCACAGGCTCCCCGAGTAGTCTTGTCCCGGCTGGCCTCAGCGCCTCAGCAGACGTAGCCCGGGGCGGTCTTAGCACCTCAGCCTTGGGGCGCGGAGCGCCCCAAGGGCGTCGCGGAGGCGTCGCCCGGATGTTGAGACCGCTCCGGGCTACTCGGAAGGCCTGCTCAGGCCAGCCGGGACTACTCGGAGAGCCTGTTGAGGCTGTCTGAGACTACCTGCAGGGGCTGTCAGTGCGCAGCCCGAAGCGTTCCCAAACAGGAACGGAAATAACGGGCACGACGACCGACAGCATTTCCTGTTGGGTTGAGCAGGGCTCGCTGTCGGTGTCGCCGCGGGCGCTGTACGATTGAGAGCCCAGATCGCCTGCCAAGCAGCGGCCGCTGTCGGTTTGAGCAAACCTTGACGCTGGGCGTCATGCCCAGTGTTTCCGTGCCCATGTCTGGCGTGCCACACGAGGAGAAGAAGGAGGAGCGCCAGATCAGGTTCAGGAACTACCAGGCCAGGACGCCCGAGCTGCGCGACCTCGCGCTGCCCCGCGTGACGTCGGCCGAGATCGAGGACGAGATCGACGCGGAGATCGCGGAGGCCATCAGCGCCGCCGAGGACCAGGAGGCGGTGCTCGCCATCGCCCCCCGCAAGCCGAACTGGGACCTGAAGCGGGACGTGGAGCGGAAGATGCAGGTCCTGCAGGCCCGCACCGACCGGGCGGTGGTGCAGCTCATCCGCCAGCGGATAAAGGCCGCGCCAGCGCGCCCAGGGGGGGGGAAGGCAGAGGGGGGGGCCTGGCCCTCTCGAGGACGGCTCGGAAGGCCACCCGCTTCCTGACGGGCCCGTCCGAGCCCTCTCCTCAGGGGCAACGATAGGGGGGGATAGGCATAGCGGGGGGATGTATCGATCCCCAATCGCCCACTGATCGCCGAGAGGGGCCCGATAGCCCCTGCCCGCCCAGGAAGGTGCGGATCCACCAGCGGGGGCCCGTCGCCGATCTATTGGCGATGTATCGCCGATTCCATGTCGATGCACTCCCCCCCTATGCCAGTTCCCCCCCTATCGTTGCCCCACATCTCCGAAGCCACAGGGGCGGCTTCTCAGAAGGCCCGGGGGGATTCTCAGGAGCCCCGCCGCCTTCGGAGAAGGCCTGCCCCCTCTCGGCCGACTGGTGGCTTCTGGGTCGTCCCTCAGCTCTCCCGCGGCCGTTCCGGACGATCTGGGCACCCCGGGAGCGCGCTTTCGGCAAGGCGAAGCTGCTGGAGGGCTCCCCGCAGCCGGAAAACCCCCAGGAACCGACCCAAAGGCTGTGGTGACCACACCGCGTGTTGCGTCAGTGGGGATTCGAGGTCACCGCGCGGTTTTGAGACTCGTGTCGTTCTCCGAGGATGGCTCCGGCGACTGGCGCCTCCAGAGTCCCAACACCGTGCGAT
>CAUYUJ010014390.1:299965-340396 GCA_963575745.1 Prorocentrum cordatum | reverse complement strand
TGTGTGTGAGTGTGTGTGTGTGAGTGTGTGTGTGTGTGTGAGTGTGTGTGTGTGAGTGTGAGTGTGTGTGTGTGTGTGTGAGTGTGTGTGTGTGCCTGGGCCCCTTTTGATTTTGCACCTGCTCGCGGCTGCTTTTCACGCTTCGGGGTGCCTTCCAGCAGCTGCGCCTCGCCGAGGGCGCTCACGGGGATGGGCTGGGCCGTCCCGAACGGCCGCCCGCGGCCCGAGGCGGGGCCCGGCAATCGGACGACGGGGATCCCTGTCTCGGGAGGGGACGCATCGACCCCCTCCCTCTCAAGGGAGGAAAAATTGGCCACGCGCAGAGGGGGGTTGGAGGAGGGGGGAAGGCCTCTTAGAAGCACCCCTGCTTCTTAGAAGGCGCTGGCCTTCCGCCCTGCCCTGTTCGATTCCTGCCGTGGGGGCGTTTCGGAAACGGCCTCGCGCGTCGCGGAGTGGTTGCGATGGGGGTGAATGTTTTTTGCCCTCGACCCCCAAAGTCGCCCACGGATCGCCGAGGGGGGCCCGACGGCCCACGCAGCCTGGAAAGGGGCGGCTTGATTCAGGAGGGGGTAAAACACGCAGACACAATTGATCGGCGATTCCCCGGAAAAGATCGGGAGTATGGGAGGTGGGGGGGAAGACGAAAACCCAGAAAATATGGGAAAATGTCGGGAATCCCGTTGCTTGTGTCTACTTATTTGCATGTCCCAGGGCCCCTTCAATGATATCGGGGGCCTGTTGCCGATCTACTGTTGATGCATCCCGAGACCATCCGAGACTCCTGCTGTTCCAACCGACTTTAGCCTCGACCACCAGGAATAATTTCGAGCACCAAGAAAGTACCGAAACTGGGGGATTGTCACGTGTCGGGCCCTGGGAGGCGATACTCGTTCGACACTGCTTCGATACCTTTCTTCTGGGTGCTCGAAATTATTTCTGGGATGTGGTCCTTGCGTGCGATGGAAGCAGCATAAGCATTATCGAAAATCTTCGGTAGCGGATGATCTGGGCCGCCGATCCCGACTCGATGTTTGCCTCCCCCCCTTGAGCCAGTGCCCCCCCCCTCGAATGCTGCCCCTCGACTGAGGGTGGGCCCTGGCGGGGACCGGGCGCCAGGGCTTGCCTGCCTGCTCGAGCGGTGGCGGCGGCGCAGAGGAAAGAAAAAGACCTCTCCCTCCTCGTTCTCCGCGTCCTCTCCCTACAGTGGGCACGTCAACGATGAGGTCAGCCTTAGGATGTTCCAACCCATACTTTAGCCTTGATCACCAGAAAGAATTTCGAGTACCACAAAAATACCCACAAACTCTAGGGTTTTCACGTGTCGGGCCCTGGGGGGCACTCTTTCGACACTGTTTCGACACTCTTTCGACACTTTTCCAGGTGCTCGAAATTATTTCTGGGATTTTGTCCGTAAGTACGATGGGAGCAACAGAAGGCCAGCCTGCCAGCAGGTGCCTGCGGAAGGTTTTGACTCCTCATGGCCCTGGGGGCCCACAGGAAGCACGGGGGGCATCCCAGGAAGCTCAAATCTCGACGACAAGCGCGCCCCTAGACTTCTTGCGGCAAGATGTTTCTCACCGTATGTGCCAACTGTACTCCCACTCCCCTTCCGCGGCGTCCTCTCCCTGCGTTTCTCCCCCATCCCCACCCTGCGTTTCTCCGCCTTCCTTCTGGCCCCCTTCCCCGATGCCTGGGGAAGCGGGCCCTGGGCCACATGGGCTTTCCCCATAGGACCAGCCGTTCATCCTGCATTGTTCCCCAAGCAGTGCTTGCACTGAAGGGGTCCTGGCGGAAATTGAAGATTCGGCGAGAGTTCCCCGCCGATGTTGGTAGCCGCCTGGGTTCCTGGTGTCCTGGTCAGTGGTTCCGGGCAGGTTTCGGTGGGTTCCAGGTTCCCGGGCTCCCGGTCGATCTCTTCCATCGAAAACTATCCATGGATTGGGTGTTTCTCTTTGGTACTTTTTGCGGATGGCCCCGCGGCCCGTGGTTCCCAGGACCCCCGAGGACAAACCACCCGGACCGGACAATTGGCGTTTCCTACACGGCCTTGGGCGTTTGCTGCACAGCCCCGCCCTGTTCGATTCCTTCCGCGGGGGCGTTTCGTACGCGGCCTCGCGTGTCGGGGTGGCTATTGTGAGGCAGGGCTGGACCTGAACGGTGTTTTGGCGATTTCGTGGGCCGTTTTTGTTTCGACTTCGTTTTGCGGCAGCGGCAGAGGCGGGTTGAAGACAAAACGAGGGAAAGCGAAAACGACACGAAACCGAAAAACACATTTTACGTTCAGCCCTGTTATGGGGGTGGATGTTTTGCCCTCCCTTCCTCCAGGACCCACCTCCTCGACGCGACCAGGAAGAGGGTGCGCACGGCGCCTCCGGCCTGGACGGGAGCTGGAGATACAGCATGTGTGGCCAGACGTGGATCTCGGCGCCCGCAGCCTGCCCTCCGCACCGTGTGTCCGGCGCGTGGCCTCCGGATGCCACGCGTGATTCAGGCCGCGTGTGTTGCCACGAGCGTGTTTTTGCATTGCTTGGGGCATAATGCTTATTGCTGCCCCCGGCCCCTCCTCCCCCCCCCCCTAAAACGTAGCGCCCCTCCTCCCCCAGTGCGCTCCGGGCACTGCCGCCGTGCGCACGGCGGAGGGGAGGCGTTACATTATACCTCGCCCTGGCCCCTCCCCTGCCCTCCTATAGTGCCCATCATCGCCGAAAATAGAAGAAACGCGCTCCAGGCCATCTTCCCAGACCGTTGACGTCGCGATCTGTTTCGCAGCGTGATTCTCCCCCAGGAGATGTCTGGACCCTTCCTGGGAGAACCGGCTTTTATCATCCCGGAGTCGTGCTTGGACAGCCCCCAGGGGCCCTCGGAGGCCGAGGGGTGCCAAGAACCCTTCCGTCGTACAGGCCTCGGAAAAAAATAGCGAACATTCATGCCACATTCATCTGTGAACGCCTCCCCCTCCCCCCAATGTTCAAAGTTGGCGGTGGGTCTGATGAGTTGCACCTCGACCGCAGTCTCCCCCGCGCGTGCCAACCTTGAGTTTGGGGGGCAGGGGGGTGTTCACTAATTGTTTCCCTCTACCGTATTTTCGGGCCACGGCGCGAGGCTGCCACCAGGCAGGCCCGGGATCGGGATATATGGTCCAGGGTCTGGACCCCCCCCCCTCCCCCCCCAATGGGTATGCCATCTCGGGCCCCCCCCCCCTCCCCCCCGATGGGTCCGCCCCCCCTGTGGATGTGGTGTGGGTGTGGTGTGTTGCTGTGGGTGCGTGCGGGGTGGCGCCACGGTCCTCCTCCCCCCCCCCTCCCCCCCCTGTGGGTGCGGTGTGGGTGTGGCGCGTGGCTGTGATTGGCGTCATGTTGACAGCTCCGGTGCTCGACGTCGTCGCCGCCGCCGCTGGTTGTGCCGTCGTCGTCGTTGTCGTCGTCGTCGTCGTCGTCGTCATTGTCGTCGTCGTCGTCGTCGTCGTCGTCGTCGTCGTCGTCGTCGTCGTAGTCGTCGTCGTCGTCGTCGTCGTCGTCGTCGTCGTCGTCGTCGTCGTCGTCGTCGTCGTCGTCGTCGTCGTCGTCGTCGTCTCCCCCGCCCCCCTCCCATCTGGGGGGGAGGGGGGGTTCTTGTGAAATCCTGGGGCCCATCCCACCCTGGGGGGGGAGGGGGGGGGGCTTGAACCCTGGACCCGGGATCGTATATAGGTGGCTCCCCGGCGTTCCCCAGCGCTCGGAGCGCGTACCAGAACGCTCTGGAACGGCCGCTGCGCACGGTAAAGTGGAGGCCCATGCCAAGAAACACCCTGCTTGCCTCCATGGGTGCCCCGGGTTTCTTGGATCTCGGTGGCTTTGCTATGGAGGGCGTGTCGTTCCCGCACCAGAGATCCATGGACGTCCTGGGGTCTCAGGGTTGGGTTTCTTGTGGAAGGTTTCTTGTGGCCGAACCTCGGAGACCCGATCTATCCCGATCCGGTGTTGTGTCGCCCCTGGCTTCGCTTCATGTCAGGGTCGTTCTCTTGCTCTCCCGCCCTCCCTCCCTCTCTCTCTCTCTCTCTCTCTTCCCCTCCCCCTTCCGGCCAGGAGGCGCCCGAAGGGACCCCCACCCGCGTCGCACAGGGGACCCCCGAGCATTGATGTGAGATCCTGGGCCCCGCGTCGGCCGCCGCCCGGGCCGGGTCTCGTCGAGGCCTGGCCCGGTGGCACTCCGAATCAGCCACACGCAGAGGGGGGGGGGGGAGGGGGGAGGGTTTCGTAGAAGCACCCCTGCTTCGTAGGAGGCGCGGTCCTCATCTATAGAGGTAAGGCCAGCGCCTTGTGATAAGCAGCCTCCTTCCACGAAGCCTTCCCCCCTCCCTCCCGCCCCCTGTCGCGCGCCGCCAAACTCCTGGCGCGCATCGCAGAGCACGCACAGCGCCCTGGCCCGGGCCGCAGGAGCACCTGGGCGGCGCCCCGCCCGACGCGGTCGACAGGCCGACGAGCGGCCACGACTACCTGGAGGCCGCCCGGGCGTCGGCGGCGCCGACGGCGAGGACTTCCCAGACCCAGACAGGCTCGCGCCGTGATTAATGAGAAGATGGGCGGCTGGTGGCCGTCTGCGGGCTCTGGGGCTCTCACTGAGCCCCAGGGCCGTCGATCGTCGGCTCGCGACGAGAAAACCTGTCGGGACTCGCGGAGGCCCCGAGGTGAGCAGATCAAGACACCACAGATCTGGGCCCCAGACGTCCGGCGCCTCGACGGCGTCGGCGACGGCGACGACGACGACGACGATCGGCCTTTAGATCTGGGCGCTTCCAGTTTTTCACACCAGGCATTTTCGCCCAGCTTCGGGCCCCGTGGCCATCACAGCTCGATCTGGCTCGAAAAGTGCGGCAGAGCGATGCGGTGGGGCTCCGGTCGTGATTTTGCGCAGTGCCGCAAGTGTTCGCAGCGCTGGATCTCGGGGGAAGATCTCGCGGCTCGAGGTTGCTGGGCGTTTTCGGGGGCTTTCTCTGGGGCCCTCTCGTTGCCGTGGCTGGGTTCCCCTTGCAGTTCTGCCCAGATTTAAGTCGGGCCTGTCCCTCTACAGGAGGGACATTCAAAAATAGTCAAAAAGATAATCTGGGGACGATTTTTTGATTTTTCTTACCATTTTTGAATATTTGTTGGCTATCTTTTATTTTCCGTTCAAAATCCCCCTGTAGGAGGACATGCCCGACCTAAGCCCAGATCGCACCCCAGGACGGGTACAGCGGGTCGATGTTGCCTCCAATGTTGCGGTCAAGTGGCGCGGAGTGGGCCGAGGATCCCCTTACGGTCCCTCGGCCAACGAAGGTGGCCGTAGGGTTAAGTCGGGCGTGGCCCTCTACAGGAGGAATATTCAAAAACATGTTGAAAAATAGCATGGGGACTATGTTTTCACAATGTTCGAATATGTTGTGATTACTGTTTATAGTCTTTCTGATGTTTCGTCCAAAATCCGCCTGTATGGGGACACGCCCGACCTAACCCTACGGTCCCTCGGCCAACGAAGGTGGCCGCAGGGGGTGGGTGGCCCGTACCTCCACCTCAAGGCACAGGTGTGCCATAGCCTCCAGCTCAAGGCGCCGATTGCTACCTACCACACCTCCCTGGCCTTCCAGAGTGCTACCCAATAGCCCTCCTGACTTGTAGACCTACCTTCAAGTCGGGCGTGTCCCTTAACAGGAGGAGTATTCAACATATTAAAGTATTCAAAATAGTTTCAATAATAGTATGGGGACGTGCTTTGTCTTATATATATATGTATAGATGTATGTATGTACATATGTGTTTATACATATATATATACATATATGGTTATGTATGTATGTATATACATATATACATCTATATATATACATACATTAGTTTCAAATATGCCTGAGTATTTTCTGACTATTGCTTACTTTTCGTCCAAAACCCCCCTGTAGGAGGTCACGCCCGACCTAAACCTACCTGGCCCGCCCAGAACCTCGACAGATATTTAGACGCCAAGGTCCTGTCCTGGTGTTATGGTTCACCCCTCCTGGAAGGTCAGGGCCCCATAGAACTCAGAGTGGCTCGCCTGTCGCCATGACATTGGCACCGATCGAACGTGCGTGTGCATGTTTCCTCGGCGAGGACCATCGAGCAGCACCTTGGATCATCCTGCCAAAAGAAGCGCCCGAAGCCGACAAGCCCGCGGGGAGTGGACTTCGAGCGATGGCAGGTGCCTGGCCTCTGGAAGGGCTGGGCTCGGGCCTCGGGGCCGCAGCGAGAATGGCCGCGAAAAGCTGGCCCTGGTGGCCCTGTGGCAGTGCCCAGATCACTTGGCATCGCTCGGACGTGTGCATTTTTCCTTCGGCGAGGACCATTGAGGAGCATCCTTGATTAGTTGGCGAAAAAAACCACGCACGAAACCGAACAAAACACAGGGAATGGACGTCCGAGCGACGGCGAGATCATTTCGGGCGACGACTGCTGCACAGATGCACTGCTCCCTGGCCAGGCTCACCCTGGACCTTCGGAGCTGTGTGCACGCCCTCCTGGCCGAGCTGACAGCGCGCGGGCCGCATGCACCGCTGCCGGGTTCAGGAGGGGCCTGGCCAGTGAGCCGTGGGCAGGTGCGTAGAGGCTTCGTCGCCCCATCTTTCGTCCCTGGCCGACAGGTTTCGGTGACGCTCTGGACGAACCGGTCGTGACCGAAGTTCGGCCTCCGGGCGAGGATTCCCGTGCCGAGCGAGCCGGCGACGGCCTCGAAATCCGCGCTTGGGCCCCGACGCGCCGTCTCTTCGTTAGCGAAGTTCGACCTCCTCGGATCGCGACCGAAATTCGGCGCGCCATGACTTCGTAAGCCAAAACCTCCGCTCGCGGGTGATGACGGTCTTTTCTGTTCTTGTTGCGGTCTGGCGATGACCATCGGGCTCGCCCCCCCCCCCCGATAACCTCACCCTGTCAGTCGAGCAGGTCCAGACACACAATCCTTATAGGCATTCCCAGACGGCGCCCGCATCGTCGCAGCACGAATACCGTTAGCAGCTGTAACTGGGGGCCGCAGCATTGGTGCGCGCGGGCACCTGCGGGGCTGCCCACAGCGCGAAGTTTAGGTTACCGGCTGGCCCCTCACACCCCGGATAGCCCGGCTTATCGCTGATCCAAAAAGCGGCCTCTTGGTTGGTCGAAAGGTCCGGGCATGCGCTGAGGGGGGTTAGGGGGAGGGGGGAAGGCTTCTTAGAAGCACCCCTGTTTCTTAGAAGGCGCGGGCCTGTTTTGCAGATGTAGGGCCAGCGCCTTCTAAAGAAGCAGCCTCCTTCTGAGAAGCCTTCGCCCCTTCTGCCCCCCTTTGCGCGCCGCCACAATGCCCAGGGCCTGCGTATCAAAGAACCTGGCACTCCAGACTTCTCATGGCACCAATATCGCAGAGCGGATTTCGTTTGAAAAAGCAATAGGATGGGCCCGGAGTATGCTGGAGATTTCGCTCCGGATTTCGAAATGAATTTCGTGCGCAGGAATGAAGACTGAACAGAAATCCACGTGACATTCACTTCTTTTTTCGCTCGCCGATTAGGGATTTTGCATTGGCAGAAATCTACGCAAAAATTCGCTGCAGCACGTCTGCAAGGTCGGTGCAGTGAGACATCTGTTTTTTGACTGCTGCGGTTTTTTGTTGCGCTCCCGCTCCGCCTCGAAGTGTGCTGGCCAGAGCGTGCCCCTGGTCGGCTCCACCAGGGGTAGATCGATGGGAGACGACGGCGGCGGCGGCGACGATGACGACGACGACGACGACGACGACGACGCGGCCACGACGACGGCGAGCGACAGCAGCAGCAACAGCAGCAGGCGACAGCGGCGATGGCGGTGGCGACGGCGGCGAGGACGATGCCGACGGCGACGGCAAAGAAGACGGCGACGACGACGACGGCGAGGATGAGGAAAAGAGCAAAGAGCGCGAGGAGGACGAGAACGAAGAGGACGAGATGGAGAAAAGGAAGGATAGTAGAAGTGGGAGAGAGTGAGAGGGGGAGCGAGAGATAGTGTGTGAGAGAGAGAGAGAAAACAAAAACAAGGGTGGGAAGCTATGCGATGAGGTCGGACGAGATGGGATTAGATCAGATGGGGAAGTTTGGGAATTACACGGTGCGTATAGAACAAGGTCTGGTGAACATGGGAAGTTTCATACGATATCCGTAAGGGCTTCGCCCCCTGCCGTTGGCCTCCTCTCTATCATAATGGGATGTATCAGAGTCGCGTCGGTGCGTCTAGGCGCTGCCTTGGCGCATCTGGGAACATCATGCGGGGGCGGATAGGAATCATCAGCGCAGATTGAGACGTTGGCGTTATCGAAGACGCCTACGGCGAATCACCGCCGCCGCCTGCCTTTTTTGAAACGCCTATGTGGCCGAACGTTGTGGCCAGAGGCCTGCCAAGCTATCGGACCATGCGTTCCCCGAATCGGTTCTGGGCCGACTTGGGCTTTTCTTGGGGTGCTCCAGGGCCGTCTTGGAGGCCATCTTGAGCGTTTTGGAGGCCCCCTGGCCCGTCTTGGGGGCCGTCTTGGGGGCCTCTTGGGCCGTTCTGGGGCCATCTTGGAGGCCTCTTGGGTGATCTTGGGGCGATACTGGGGGGCTCTTGGGCCGTCTCGGGCCGTCGGAAGGCCGAAAAGAAGCAAATGCCAAGATCCTTCAAAAACCTATGGAAAATCAAGGTTTTGGGCCTCTTCTGGCCTTCCTGGAGGCCCTCTTGGAGGCCTCTTGGGCCGTCTTGGGCTAGCTTCGAGCCAACTTCGGCCATCTTGGTGGGCTCCTGGCCCGTCTGACGCCGTCGGAAGCCGATTGGGAGGCCTCTCTGGGCCGACTTGAGGCATTCTTGGGGTGCTCCAGGGCCGTCTTCGATGCCATCTTGGGCGTCTTGGAGGCCTCTTGGCCCATCTTGGGGCCCTCTTGGGGCCGTCGTGGGGGCGTCTTGGGCCGTCATGGGGCCATCTTGGAGGCCTCTTGGGGCGATCTTGGGGGGCTCTTGGGCGTCGGAAGGCCGAAAAGAAGCAAATGCCAAGATCCTTCAAAAACCTACGGAAAATCAATGATGTTGGCCCTTTCGGGCCTTCCTGGAGGACGTCTTGGACGGCTCTTGGGCTGTCTCGGAGGCCTCTTGCGGGCCTTTTGGGCCGTCGTAGACCATCTTAAGGCCATCTTGGGCCGTCTTGGGTGCATATTTGAGCCATCTTTAGATGTCTTGGAGGCCATCTTGGCATCCTGGAGCCCATCCTGGGCCATCTTGGCCGTCTTGGAGGCCATCTTGGGGCAACAAAGGCATTGACGGATGGATTTTCGGGAATCTCCCGGGACCCCGGCGGGACGGGCCGAAGCCCCAGTGGGAGCTCTTTGGAAAAAGAGCCAAAACCAAAAGCCATATTGTTCGGCACGCCAGGCACCCTTGTTGCAAGCAACAGGGGGCGGCGGATCCTAGTGACCTACGACCCATCCCGCCACCGCGCCTGGGTTATGGGCCTGAGGCCTCTTGTATATGTGTTGGGATGTCGTGGAGGGCCTCTCGGGGGCCTCTTGGAGGCCTCTTGGGGACCTCTTGGGGGCCTCTTGGGGCCTCGTGGGGGTATCTTTTGGGCCTCTTGGAGGCCTCTTGGGCGCATCTTGGGCGCTTCTTAGGGCATCTTGGGGCCTCTTGGCGGCCTCTTGGGGCCTCCTGGGAGATTCTCGGGGCACAAGCATAGAACGTTCGGTTCGTGGGCCTCTCTTGGGACCGTCTTGGGGCCCTCTTGGGCCGTCTTGAACGCTTCTTGGGCCATCTTGGAGCCCTCTTGGGCCGTCTTGGGGCCCTCTTGGAGGAGTCTTGGGCTGTCTTGGGGCGGTCTTGGGAGCTTCTTAAGCCGTCTTGGAGCGTCGGAAAGCCGAAAATGCGAGACGGCCAAAATCCTTCAAAAACCTTTTGCTGACAAATCTAAGATTTGGGCCTCTTGGGGCTCTCTCGGGAGGCCTTTTGGAGCGCTCTTGGGGCCTCTTTGGGCCATCTCGGAACCATCTTCGGGCGCCTTGAAGCACTCTTGGCTCGGCAATGCGAGTATGGCGTAATTTGCAAAGGTTTATGGTTTCGGGGACGCGAAATTTGCGTAATGTACGAAGGTCTGTTACCTCGGGAACGCAGTCGTTGCTTAATGTACGAGGGTTTGTGGCCTCGGGGACGCGAACATGATATAATTTACTTGGTGGCCCTACAAAAGGGGCCGGCGATTAAATGGGATAAAATTAGACACGGTAGGACATGACTGCAGAGACCTGCTGGATGTAGCATGGGGACCAGACGGTCTTCAGTGAGGGCACGAGCACGAGACTGAAGCGGGGCTCCCCGGTGCCGAGTCTCATTTTTGTTCGTGTCGCCGGTCCCCCGCGACCCGCCCCACGACCACTGTATTGATTTTCAACACGCGGTTCCCGAAAGTCCCTTCCCTTTGCCCAGGGTCGTTTTTTCATCCCGAGCCGTTTGTGGACGGTCTCGAGGCCTGGCGAGCGCTCTCGGAGGCCGGCAACGGCAAAAATCATCCTGTCTTTTTTCTGTCACGACGCGAGCACGTCTGGGACCTGTCGGATTCGAGCGAATGGGTCCCTTGCAAAGGGAGTCTGAGAAATGTGCGCAATACTTCGTGCAAGCGTTCGTGCGGGATACCCACGCCGTACAGTAATCAGCACGTGGCTGCCACGCGCCATGCACCACAGGATGAACCATTGCATCTATTGCTGCAACCCAATTACGAAAGACCCCAAGCGACGACCCACCCGCAACCCACGCCCCTGTGCGCGCCCGCAACCTTTGGGATGGCAAACCAAAGAAAATCTGTCAGGTGCCCAGGGGCCCCCTTGCCACTGGCCGTCAACTCGCGAAGCGCATCCTGGAACACCGGAGCCAGCTTCGAGGCGTGGAGCTTGCACAAACGGCCTCGCACGCCCGACGTGCCCGGAGAGCGATGACCGCGGTTGCCAGGAACCAAACGAGGCCCACGACCCACCCGCGATGCCACCCGCGACCCACGCCGCTGTCCGCCACGGCGACCCCTGCGGGCGACCTGCTTGGCGACCCGCCCCCCGTCGACGCGCTGCGACCCGCCAGCGACCCGCGCCCGCCCCTCCTCCTCCTCCTCCTCCTCCTCCTCCTCCCTCCTCCTCCTCCTCCTCCTCCTCCTCCTCCTCCTCCTCCTCCTCCTCCTCCTCCTCCTCCCCCTCCGCCTCCTCCTCCTCCTCCTCCTCCTCCTCCTCCTCCTCCTCCTCCTGTTGCGCTGGAACTCCCCAACGCCAAAGAGCTTCAAGAAGCAGCAAAACGAGCACATGACTCCGCCGCAGGTCCAGATGGCCTTCCTTACAAAGCTTGGACTTCCACTCCCAACAGCTTCGAGATCTTGGAAGAACTGGTGGTTAACATCTCGGCCAACAACATCATCCCGCACGATTGGAACCACGCTCTACTAGCCATGCTACCAAAAGGTGACGCGCCTGCTGGTCATGCAGAATGCTTTCGGTCGCCAGACCAACTCCGCCCTCTCGCGATGAAGAGCACCGACGTACAGATTGCCGCCTCCGCCATCAACCGCAAGCTACATCCGATAGTCAAGCAAGTGTCGAGTATCCAACGAGGCTTCGTACCTGGCCGCCAGTTCCTCAACAACATAGTCGAAGCTGACACGTACAGCCGCATCTACAGCACCATGGACAACGCCACCGAGCACATGCCGTGCTTCCTCAGCATGGACATCGCGGCCGCCTTCCCAAGCTTGCTTCACGCCTGGTTATGGGAAGTGATTCGCAGATGGGGGATTGATGGACGCGTCCGTCGCCTCCTCCAGTCCTTCTACGCCTCGCCCATCGCCTTCCTCGAGCTGGGAGGCACGCGTCGACCACTTCTCGTTGCATCCAGCGGAGTAGCCCAGGGCTGCCCGCTCAGTGGCACCATCTGGGCCCTGGTGTTCGACCCCATCCTACATGGAATTCAACGCCACTTTCGTCAGATTGGCCGTGGCATGGCCAGTGCTTGTGCTGATGATATTGGTTGCGTCTTAGCACACTTGCGTGACATGCAAGGCATCCTTCCGCACACCGAAGCGGCCCAATCCTTCGCAGGTTTGATGCTCCAACCTCGGAAGTGCGTGCTCGTCCCTGTTTGGACCAACGGCTACGAAGAGGTTGACGACGCCATGCGCGACACGCTTAGAACGATCAACCCCGCCTGGTCCCAGTTCAAGATCGACGGCAAGGCAAAGTACCTCGGAGTCTACATCGGTCCCTGTGCGGATGATCGAGCTCAATGGGCCGCCCCCGCGGCCAAGTGGTACCATCGTACCCAGATTTTGGGCGACGCCTCCGCTGCCATCCAGCTGAACGTTTCGCTGTACAACTCCTCCGCGATCACTTGCCTCACTTACGTAGGACAACTATTTCCTGCTCCAGAACCCGTTCTTTCCAAAGAAATTCATGCTCTTCACAAAGTTATCAGATCTGCTCCTTCAGCATTCACCAAGCTCGACATCCTCGGCATGACGAACTGGGCGGGCTGCGCCATCCCCACTGGTGTCGAAGTCCTGCTGGCTGCCACGCTGTGGCGCTCTGCTACTTCCACCATGAATGCCTGGCCCCAGCTTCTCGAACTTCACCATCTCGCTGCACTCGATCAGATCCCTCTCGTCCGAGTTGTCCAGGGACTTTGGACTGCGCCATGCTGGGCCTCTGCTACTTCGATCGCGCAACACCTGCGGGCGGCCAAGTTTGGCGACAACTACTCCACCCACAAGGGCACCATCTTCAAGATCATCAAGCGCAGCCGCCGTCACGATCATCTGGCTCACCATCAGCTACGCCACGCTCATGAACTCGCCCGTGCGGCTGCTCATCGGGTCTTGGACAAACTTCGCCGTGCTGACGATGATCCCCCAAAGAGGTCACCGCAGACTACTTACATGATCACGTTGCAGCGCGTGCTCTACGAAGACTCCTTCGACGCCACCATCGCCGCCCGCCTTCGGGCCTGGTTCCCCACCCTCCCGTCCGCGCCGCATGCTGCCAACTCCGATTCACTACGCCTCCAACGATTTCCACCACTTCATCTACAAGTACCCAGCACACCTGATGATGACGACCACGACATGCGCAACGCCGCCAACGAGCTCGAGACCGTCGCGGAATGCCTGCAGCACTGGGCCTCCGATTGGCTTCCCTCGATTTACCTCGCTCAACCACTGCATGAATGGGACGTCGACGATTGGCATGAATGGTGCGAAACCTTTATTCTTCGTCTACTTCGTCGCGACGGTCTTCGTGTCCTCTTCCGTGGCCAAACTGACGCTCAGCTCCGCAGGCGTGCTGAACGTATCTGTACGCAGGCATGGCAATCAACATCGGCTTCCAGACTTCAGACCTCCGCCGCGTTCAATCCTCCCCGCACCGCCGAATTACAGCAGAGGTTCGAACGTGCAGCTAATGAACACCACGCTCGGCGCCGCTGGATCCACGACGCCGGTTTCCAGAACAATGACTCGGACTCCACTCCATTGATCACCGACGACCTCACCAACGCGTACGCGGACGACAACGATTTGACCTCCCTCATCCAGTTACCTTACAACATGAAGCCCGCGTGGAACCGCATCCGCCCGAAGATCGCCGAGTTGCCGCCTTCGCGCTTCTGGCCTGTGATGAAGACGCTTTCGGGCGGGTGGGCCACGTCATACCGTATGCATGTTCAACCTGGCCTTCGTGGTTGTGTTCTTGGTTGCAACCCAAAGTTTCACCCCGACGCCTTCAGCCACTACTTGGTCTGCAAGCGCCTGTGGCACCATGCTGCACTGCCACGCGGACGACTTCACAAATGCGCATTCGCCAGGCTAGGCCTGCATGGCATCAACTTCGACCCGCTCGGGGCCGACGACGACAAGATTGACCACGTGCTCGTGCGTCTTGCAGTGGTCTACAGATTTTACCACTCGATCAAGATCGACAACAACGTCGACAACCCCTACATCAACCACAAGAACTACATGCAGGCCTCGCGGCTCGCCCTGAGGCTTGGCCCGAGCGCGCACGGCGGTGCGCGCCCATTATAGATCGACGCGCCTCTCCCAGGGGTTCGTTCGCTCCTCCTCCTGCTCCTCCTCCCCCTCCTTCTCCTCCTCCTCCTCCTCCTCCTCCTCTTCCTCTTCCTCCTCCTGCTCACCTCCTCCTACTCACCTCCTCCTGCTCACCTCTTCCTCCTCCTCCTCCTCCTCCTCCTCCTCCAGCCTCCTCCTCCTCCACAACCACACCCATGACCCATGACCCGCACCGCGACCCGCCTGAAGCCAAGGCGCCAAAAGCTCAGAGGAGGAAAAGGTGCTGCTGCCGCTAACACAACCCTTCCCTTGTGTTCGCCTGAGCTCTGCGGGGCCTCCCGGGAGGCCCCCCTCGCCGCGGCTGGATGCACTTCAGAGTCTTGGTCAGAACGCGCTCAGACCTTTTGGTTCCCCTCCTCCTCTTCCTCCTCCTCCTCCCCCTCCTCCTCCTCCTCCTCCTCCTCCTCCTCCTCCTCCTCTTCCTCCTCAAAAGGGACGATGTCGGGCTCGGAAAGTGCTCCGATTTTCCATGTTGATCCTTGTAGATCTGGGTCGGGAAGCCTCTTCGTGGCCGAAGCTCGCCTTAGCCAGACAGACCCCTTCGATCCTCATGCATCGTTCCTCATGGCAGCGCGGCTGCTGCAGCTTGCTCTGAAGAAAGCCTGCGCCACTTGTGGGCGCTTCTGCGTTGTCCTTGGAACGGCCCGCCCAGGAAAAACGAGTCGGAGCACCCGGCAGGCTGTTTGTTTGCACTGGCTTCGGAGAGTTCGATTTGCACCCGCGCCCCCTGCGCCCCTCGGGCCCAACCCTCTCTCACAGTCAAAACGCTGAAAGACTTGGCATGGTCGGCTCAGCTGGGACCGGTTTTCGGGCCGCTCCTTAGATTTAGGCGTAAGTGGGAGGAATTATTCAAAAATGGTGAAAAAATGTCTGGGGACGATTTGTGTCTGCGTTTGTCTTTTTGCATATGCTTACGTCTTTTTTTATGTTTAGTCCAAACTCCGCCTGTAGGACGACATGCCCGACCTAAATCTAGATCGGGGGACCGGTTCGTGGCCGAGGCTCGCCGTGGCCTGGAAGGCCAATTTTTTTTTGTGCAGCGTTCTATCTGGTAGCACGATGGCTGTGCAGTGGAGACCCATGCCAAGAAACACCCTGCGTGCCGCCAGGGTGCACCGGGTTTCTTGGGTTTCGATCGTTTTGCGATGGAGAGCGTGGCGTTCCCACACCAAACATCAACGGACGTCCTGGGGTCTCATGGTTGGGTTTCTTGTGGACGCTTTCTAGTGGTCGGGCCCCTACTGTATCATCTCCTGTCTGAGCTGGATGTGTTCGCTGGCCGCAACGTCGGCCAGCTTCGACCGTGTCGCGGCTGCCGTGGTCGTCTTTTTTTTTTGTTGGGGGGGGGGGGGAATCGCGCCAAGCTCGGCCGGAGCTGGGGCCCCGGACGGGCAGGAAACCCTCGAACGCTCACCCGCCCCCGCCCCCTCGAACGCACGCCCGCGCCGAGCAGCTCCCCCCCCCCGCGCCCACGCCCTGGGAGGAGCACCGTGCGAGCGGGTGCCAGCCAGCGGGGGCATGGCCGACTGCGAGCCAATCCTCACGCGGGCGTGGCCGTCCCTCCGGCGCGCGAGACGCGGCCCGTCATCAAAGTATCCCGCTTCTCAGAGCCTTCGCTGCCTCGATAGGCCCGTTGTGATACGCAGCACGTGCCGTTTTCGCAGCGTCCGTGTCGATACGTTGCGTGTTGGATCAACGTATTGCCCCACGTTTTGGCGATCGCATCGCGTCAGATCTACGTTTTCAGTCTACGTGTGGAGCTCCGTGTCCACACGCTACGTGTTGCGTGTTGCGTAGTGGGGCAGCTAAGCCCAGAGCACTTATGATATGGGGCGGTGCGCTGCACTTCGGCACGGTGGCAGCGACCCGTGGGGCAGGGGGGCGACCCAGGGGTCCCAGGAGGCCGACAAAGCACCGCCTGAGGCCCCAGGGAAGACCCAGGAGACCCCCACGACGCCCGACGGCGCCGCCTGCTCCCGGGGAGCCCCAGGAGGCTCCGTGGGGACACCCCGGGGGGGCCCCAGGGAGGCCCAGGGAGGCCCCTGGGGAGGCCCGGGGAAGGCCCCAGGCCGACCCTGGCTCGGGAGGCTCTCGGGGCGGCCCCCGGCGGCCCCAGGCTGGCGGAGATTCCGCCGCGCGAGCGCCTCCGGCGCCGCGGCGCGCCGCGGCAGCGCCGCCGCCGCGGCCTCCGACGCCCCGGCGACGCCGCGGGCCCCCGCAGGCGCTCCGCAGTTGGGCGGAGGAGGACGGCAACAACGCGGCCCTCAGCCCGGAGGCGGCGCCGCCCCCTCTCCTCCTGGGAAGGGGCACGGCGGAGGAGATGGAAGAGGAGGAGGAGGAGGAGGAGGAGGAGGAGCAGCAGCAGCAGCAGCAGCAGGAGCAGCAGGGAGAGGAGGATGAGGACGAGGAGGAGGAGGAGGAGGAGGAGGAGGAGGAGGAGGAGGAGGAGGAGCAGGAGGAGCAGGAGGAGCAGGAGGAGCAGGAGGAGCAGGAGGAGCAGGAGGAGCAGGAGGAGCAGGAGGAGCAGGAGTGGCCGCCGTCACTGATATGGCGGCCTCGTCGGAGGTCAGAGGCTGCGGAGGGCGAAGGGCGAGCCCTCCCTCCTACTTGAGGCTGGCCCTCTTTGTGTATGTCCTGTGTGTGGTGCATGGCCCTCTTCGTGTATGGCCCGCTCTGGGTATGGCCGTCCTGGAGTATGTCATGTTGTGTAACTATACGACCTTCGTGCATGCTCTGCCTCGGAGATTCCCGCGTCGTGCACGACCTGTATTCTAGATGCCCCCCTCCAAGTGCAACCCATCTTGTAGCTGACAAACCTCGTATGTGACATGAGTTGCATGTCCCTTCTCGAGTACTTACTCTCTGGTAGATGGCCGTCCTCATGTACAACATGTTGTGTGCATGTCCCTCCGCCTGCATGTATTTCCCTACCGCGACCTTCGTCATGTATGCATAGTGTTGCGTACGGTTCTCCTCGTATCTGTTAGTCGTGGCCCTTGTCACACTCAGACACGACTTGTGCCACATCGATTCTGGCAGTTTTTGCGTGACCATGTTGTACCACTTGGGTCACCGGTTGTAGCGATGTCGATGTGGCCGCAGTAGTCGCAGTGATAAGCAAATGGCGCCTGGATGGTGGACCACAGGCTCTTTCCATGTATACTTTGGGTTCTCGGGGTGCCTTTCGGGCGCCATTTGGCGACATGTGTATGTGTGTGTGCCTGTGCGTATGTTTGTGTCTGTGTCTCTGTCTCTGTCTCTGACACTGTCTGTGTATGTTGGTGTGTGTGTGGGGGGGGGGGGGAGTGCGTGTGCGAGTGGGGGAGGGCCCAACGGGGCTTCTTGGGGGCGTCATTGGGAATCTCTTGGGCGGTCATGGGCGTCCTGAGATGTTCTGAAGCTCGATGGCGCGCGCGCTGCAATGTTTCAATAACACCCAGCTGCGAATTATTTGAGCATATTGGAGCCCTTTGGGGTGTATGGTGGGCCGTCGTGCAGGGTCGGGGCCACCCCGAGGCCGTATTGGCCCGCACTGGGGCGTGTTCGGCTGCCTCGGGGCCCTCTGTGACTGTCTTGGGATCCTGTCTGGACCCCAGTGGACCGTCTTGTGACTTTCTGCTCTCGGGGAATGTCATGCAACCAGCCCGGGGAGTCACGCGGCGATCTCCAAGATATCCAACGAATTCAGCTCCGGGCATGTCATGATGTTCGAACAGAGGGCTCGAATGATTCGAAAGAAACAGAGCAATACAGAGGATATGCTCCGAGCAATACAATGGATTCGAAGGGAAAAGAGGACACTCACTCCACAACGTGCCTAGTGGCACGGTGGCCCGTGGCCTACTGATGCAACGGAGACACTGGTACCACTGAGGACAGGGCCTGCTCAGTGGTTTGCGGACTCGCGTGGCGAAACCCATGGCGCAGCCAATGGCACAACTTTACATTCAATGAGCCATCGAAATATTTCGCACCTGGCGAGAAGCCTGGCGAAACCAGTGGCGCAACCGATGCCGCACCCACTTTGGTTACGAACGAGGCGGTTGCCCACGGGGTGTTTGGCGCAACTGATGACACAACAGCCGGGCCATCGGACGCTCAGCTTGCCCACAGCATCTCTGGCGCAGCATAGTTCTGGTGCTTTTGGGGGGGCCCCTTGTAGGGGTGTGCCTTGCTGCCTTTCTGTAAGCTTCTCTTCCGAGTGGTGTCCCCGAGGACGTGCGCGACATCGTCGAGGAGGACGTGGAGGTCCAGGAGGCGCTGGAGATGTTCCAGATCCAGAGGCGGCAACCTGTCTGGCTGCCCCGATGCCGCCGGCCGGGCGGAGACGCAGCAGCAGGCAGCGAGGTGGAGAAAGAGGCGAGGAGCGGAGGGCAGATGGAGAAAGGCCACGCGTAGAGGAGGGGGGGAGGGGGGAGGGCTTCTTAGAAGCACCCCTGCTTCTCAGAAGGCGCGGGCCTTCTCTATAGATGTAAGGCCGGCGCCTTCTCAGAAGCAGCCTCTTTCCCAGAAGCCCTCCCCCCTGCCTGCATCCCCTTGTGCGCGCCGCCAAGGAGAGGCAGGGGAGGGGAGGGGGGGTGGGAGGGGGGCGAAAGACCTGGCCAAGGAGCTGAGGCAAGGAGGGGGGGGGGGGGCCTCCTAGTTCCCTTCTTTCGTTGAGTGCTCTGCACTGTAGGGCCCTGGGCCGTTTCAGATTACTCCAGGTTGCCCCGCGCAAGACTTGCACAACATACGTTCCGCCGAGAGTTGAGGGAGCTTCCCCCCTCGCCTTGGCCCCGTGCTGCTCCGGCAGCTTCCACGAGGCTGGCCCGTTCTCTCAGCCGCCTTTCGAATCTTCGGGGCTGTGCGTGGAGTGTTGGTTCAGCGGCTGCGCAAGATTCTCCCAGCAATGTGGCCCGAGTGCCCCAGGCTGACCGATTCCTGGTCGCCGTCTCGTCTGCATACAGTCGGGGCGTTGACCTAAGGAACCCTAAATAAGGAACGAGGCTCCTTTTTCCCATCAGTTAAACATCGATTTCCCATGGGAAACCTAAGGAAAACGCAAGGCAAACTGCAAAACAATCAAGGAACACCGAGCCCCTCCCCAACGACAAGGGTTCCTTCTTCAGCGCCCCGACTGTAAGGCCTGAGTGAGATGCATCTCGCCGCCGATGCTCTGCGTGGGAGGGCTGTCCGCTGCGAGGGAAGGTGGGGGGCAGCGGTGGTCGGGGCAGGGGGGGAGTGGACTGCTGCGTACGGCCACTGAGCCTCGCTACCACTCGCCTTCAGTCGGGCCTGTCCCTCTGCAGGAGGAGTATCCAAAAATCGTTAAAAAATAGTCTGGGTACCATAGTTTGACAACTTTTGTATACTTTTTGCATATTTTTGACTATTTTTATTGTTCGTCCATATTCCGCCTGTAGGGGAACATGCTCGAGCTAACACTCGCTTGGGAAAGCGTGGCGTGCGACCCCCCCCGCCGTGAGGAAAGAGGTCCTGCGAGAAAAGGGGTCCTGGGCTCTTCGCCGCGTTCGGGCCTCTGGGGCCCGCTCCGGGCGCGGCCCCGGGGCAGGAACATTACGTCGGGCCTGTCCCTCTACAGAAGGAATATTCCAAAATCGTAAAAAAACATGTCTGAGAACGATTTTTTTTATTTATTTTAACATATTGTCCAGTGGTGTGTTTGTTGTTTTTGTGTTGTTTGTTGTGCTGTTTTGTTTTTTCTTTGTGGCAACAAAAAACACGCCCGAAATACACCCGTAGGGGGACATGCCCGACCTAACAGAAACAAGACAGAGCCTGGGACGAAGCGCCAGGCACGGAGGAGGCCCGCGGGCCCAAGGTCCGTTTCCCTCAGGCCCTCCTCTCTCTCAAGCTGGCCCTCCTCATGGCGCCAACATCGCAGAGCGGATTTCGTTCGGAAAACGAAAGGGTGGACCCGGAGTGTCCTAGAGAATTTCTTTCCAGATTTCGAGGTGAGTTTCGAGCGGATTTGTTGGATGAAGACCAACAGAAAGTCCACGTGAAACTAACTTCGTTTTTCGCTCGCCGCTTCGGGCAAAAATCCACGCAGAAATCCGCAGCAGCACGTCTGCAAGGCCGGTACAATGACAAGCTGGCCCTTCTTTTTAATTCAGAAGGACAATCATCGGGTTGGGGGGACGGGGCTGCGAGGAACGATCGCATCATCCATATTACCGCGTATGCTGAGGGTGTGTGTGTGTGTGTTTGTGTGTGTTTGTGTGTGTGTTTGTGTGTTTGTGTGTGTATGTGTGTATGTGTGTGTGTTTGTGTGTGTTTGTGTGTGTGTGTGTTTGTGTGTGTGTTTGTGTGTGTGTCTGTGTGTGTGTTTGTGTTTTTGCACAGTCGTACCCTGCATCTTCCCAACCTCTTCCCCCCAACACGATCGTTGTGTTTGTTCTCATGCAGGGTGGGACAAGGTGGCGGGATGGCAGACAACGGCGATGAGAGGGACAGGGAAGCAGGGATGCACGCTCCTAGCCTTCTCGACCCGTGCATGCGAGTGCAAGCAGGGAGAAGGGGAACGAGGAGGAGAGGGGAGCATGACGAGGAGAACAGCAGCACAATGAGGGGCATGAGGAGGAGGAGGAGGAGGAGGAGGAGGAGGAGGAGGAGGAGGAGGAGGAGGAGGAGGAGGAGCGAGGAAGCTGGGAAGAGGAGGAGGAGGAGGAGGAGGAGGAGGAGTCAGACTGGGGGAGGAGAACTGTGAGGAGAGTAGGGTGAATTCGGGAGGAGAAGGAGGAGGGAGGGAGGAGAAAGGACGAGAGGAGTAGCAGGAGGGAGGGAGGAGAAGGACGCGGAGGAGGACGGAGACGAGGAGAAGGATGAGGATAATTACCAGCAGAGGGATCAAAGCGGTAAAGAATGATGTGTCCCACCTCCTCGGGGGAGGACGGAGACGAGGAGAAGGAGGAGGATAGCTGCAGAGGGATCAAAGCGGTAAAGAAGGATGTGTCCCACCTCCTGGGGGGGGCATTTCCGCCCGCGCGAGGCCGGATCAAGGCCAAAAGGAGGAGGAGGAGGAGGAGGAGGAGGAAGAGGAGGACGTCGAGGAGGAGGGGAAGAAGAAGATGGAGGAGGCGGAGGACCCGCTGACCGAGAGTACTCGCCCCGCCACGTTGGCCGAAGTGCCGCGTCCTCATTTTGTGCGCACCTTGCGAATGTCACTCGAAGACTGCTGCTGCGGCAGTCGAAGCTGGTCGAACTACTCTGGTATGTGATAGTTGGCCTCGTGCACCCGGGCTTCCGGATTTATTTGGGAAGCGCTCAGTGAAACAATTGAAAAAATGGGCTACCAGGGCGTAGCGCACTGCCGTGTGAGCACGGCAGTGACAGGTTCCATGAGGATTGGATTTGGCAATTGGAATCCGCACACTTCTGCAGCGATTGCGAGTTGCTGCAGACGGGATTCCCAAGATACGTTCGAATAATGGTGCACGAAAAAATGTCACGTCTGACGATGCCCTTTCCATACTTCCCGTTTTCTTGAGGCACCACGGGCACCTGGATGGTTGGAAGAATGGGGGGTGCCACCTTCTGTAAGCGCTGTATGGCCGCAGGTAAATAACCAGCACTCGATCTTGGTGATGAGAGTGTTTTAGAATACACGCTCACCGACTAGAGCCCCACCAACACCATTGAAGATCGTCAGACAGAGCTCCCTCCAGATCATGATGGTGATGAGTCGACAAGCAATGACCAAGAACACCACCAACCAGATATGATCGAATCTCGTTTCAGGTCCTAGGCGCTCGCCTTCTGCACCGCACTGAGTCTCAAAGTGTCCTTTCACTTAAGAGTAGCTGTCTCTGGTGTGTCGCGCCTCGTAGTTTCGTTTCCCGCTCCCGCGCTGCCGTGCCAACAAACCTGGCCGAGGCACAGGTAACGAAGTGCGCTAATTGGCATTAGCCTCGTTCGGTGTCCATCTGGGGCTTTTGGGGGGGGCGCCCCCCCTCTTTTCCTCTCCTCCCTCAGCCTTCCCTCCTCCGCCTCCCGCCTCCCTCCCCCTCTCCTTCTCTCCCCGCGTGTCCGCGCCAGGGGCCAGAAGCTCGGCGACGCTCGCAGGACGCCGTTTTTTGCTCTTGTGCGTCAGTATCGATTACGCGGTCATAGTTTCATGCCCTGTGCCTTCACGCACCGACGGAGTAATCTCAGCGAAGGGCTGGTAGAATAGTGTGCATGGGACGTCCCCATCGTATCGATTCTGGCCGGTCCGATCCGACTCGATCTAATGTCTCGACGACCCGATGCAGCTCGATGCTTGCGTGGCTCTGTTGTGCATCCTGGGGCGGCCGATGCGGTCCGAATTCGGCTCCGTGCAGATGTAGCAGGATCCGACGCGCACTCCGATCCGATGCGATTTCCCGATTCGATGCTGACCGATCCCCACCGCGTCCCGCTGCGAGCCTGCCGGTGCAAGGCAGCGGGTCGCGACGCCACGTCCACCACCGGGCCCCCCAGAGGTCTCGACCCCTTGCCCGGGGACCGGCTTTTCATCCCGCGCAGTTTTTGTGAATGGTCCCAGGGCCCGTGATGAGAGCCCTTGGGAGACGGAAAATCGCCAAAAACCTACCCGAGCCGATGCGTCCCGATGCTCGCATGGCGCCGCTGTGCTTTCTGGCGCGGCCGATGCAATTCGATTCCGACTCCGCGCCGATGCGGCCGATCCGACGCACATCTCGATTCGAGAGCCGAGTTCCCGACTCGAAGCCGACTCTTCCTGCAATCGGCGTCACCCCTAACATATTTATACTATTACTATAAGTGGGTCGCCCCCCCAGGGGCGACGCGCGCACCGAGAAATCTTATAGTATATGCGTCGGGGCGGGCTCTTTCTGGCCACACCGCTCGGGAAAAGATACAAGATGGGTGTACTACATGTTCGGGTCGGACGCGCGCCTCCAAGGAGGACGTATAGTATCGGTATGCCCCTGTGCGTCCCATGCGACGCGAGGGTGTCAGCCCCCCCGCCGGCGCCAGGCAGCGGGCTGCGACCCCGCGGCAGCTCACGAGCTGCCCGTGAGGGGCCGAGCCCGCCGCCGCCATCGGCGCCCGCGGGGCGCGCAGGAGCTCCCGCTCCGCGCCCCCGGCGGCGGACCGCGCGCAGGCAACTTTCAGGAGGGAAAAAAACACACACTGACACAAGTGATCGTCGGCTCCCAGGAAAATATGGCGTTGTCCATCGGAGGCAGAAGGCCGCATGCCCAACAGCGGCCGCTGCCGGTGTTTGGGGGCACCGTCGGCCGGTCGGCCACGCGCAGAGGCCCAGAACCCTTTGCGCTGCGAGACAGGAGTCGCGGCGGGCGGTTGTTCGTTGTTTTCCGCCTCCGAGGGGCCCTTCCTGGGCACGGAGGGCCGTCCACAAACGACTCGGGATGAGAAGTCGGCCCCAGTCCAGATTTCCTGGGGTCCACGCGTCGAAAAAATTAGAGCAGCCGGACGTCTGGGGAGGGAGGCGGGGGGAGGGGGAGGGAGGCCTCTTTCAAAGCACACCTGATCCTCAGAAGGAGCGGGCCTTGTCTAAATAGAGGTGGGGCCAGCGCCTCGTAGTGGGGGTCAGCGCTAGCGGGGGTGAGGAGGAGGAGGAGCAGGAGGAGGAGGAGGAGGAGGAAGACGAAAACCCAAAAAATATTGAAAAATATGGGGAACCCTGGGATTTGTGTGTATTTCTGTGTGTCCCTGGGCCCCTTTAAACTCCCCCGAGACCCAGGTCTGTGCAGGCACCAAGTTCGATCAGAAGAACCCCTGGAGATCACAAGATACACTGCTGATGCCAGAAGGCAGACAAAAGGGCCATCGATCGGGGGTCAGCTAGGAGCCAGTCTGCATCGTGGCAGGGCTTTCGCGCCGGGCGGTTTCGCCCAGTTCCGGGCCTCTGGGGCCCTCACATACGAGGCAGTCCAGGAAGGGTTAAGTCGGGCGTGTGTCCCTCTGCACGAGGAAGATTCAAGAATAATCCAACCATAGTCAAAGAACGACTTTTCAGGACATGCCCGACCTAAAGGGAGGGCCTCGTCGTCGAGAGGTCGAAGGAGCTGGCACCTCTTCGTCGGTGGGAGGCGGCGGCAGGGTGGCGGAGGGCGGCGGAAGTAAAACAGCAGGGGCGGCTCCGCCAGGGGAGCGCGGCGGGAGGCCGGCGGATGCAGAGATCGCCCTCCAAGAGATGGCAGCAGCTTTGGGTTCCTCCTTCTGCTCCTCCTCCTCCTTCCTATCCTCCTCCTCCTCCTCCTCCGCCTCCGCCTCCTCCTCCTCCTCCTCCTCCTCCTCCTCCTCCTCCTCCTCCTCCTCCTCCTCCTGCGCTCCTCCTGCGCTCCTCCTGCTCCTCCTGCTCCTGCTCCTGCTCCTCCTCCTCCTCCTCCTCCTCCTCCTTTCCTCCTCTCCTCCTCCTCATGCATCGTCCCTCCTCTCCTCTCCTCTCCTGCTCCTCCTCCTCCTCCTCTTCCTCTTGCTCCTCCTCCTCCTTCCTCCTCCTCCTCCTCTTGCTCCTCCTCCTCCTCCTCCTCCTCCTCCTATCCTCCTCCTCCTCATCCTCCTCCTCCGCTCCTCTCCTCCTCCTCCCTCCTCCCTCCTTCCTCTCCTCCTCCTGTCCTCCTTCTCTCCTCCTTCTCTTTGTCCTCCTCTCTCCTCCTCCTCCTCCTGCTCCTGCCTCCTCCTCCTCTCTCTCCTCCTGCTCCTTCTGCTCTCCTTCTCCTGCTTCCTCCTCCTCCTGCTCCTGCTCCTGCTCCTCCTCTCCTCTCCTCCTCCTCTTCCTCCTCTTTCTCCTCCTCCTCCTCCTTTCCTCCTCCTCCTCCTCCTCTTCCTCCTCCTCCTCCTCTCTCCTCTCCTGCTCCTCCTCCTCCCCTCCTCCTCCTCCTCCTCCTCCTCCTCCTCCTCCTCCTCCTCCTCTCTCTGCTCCTCCTCCTCCTCCTCCTCCTCCTCCTCCTCCTCCTCCTCCTCCTCCTCCTCCTCCTCCTCCTCCTCCTGCTCCTGCTCCTGCTCCTGCTCCTGCTCCTGCACCTCCTCCACTTCCTCGACATATGGATCTGGCTCGAGAAATGCCGCAGAGAGGTAGGCTGTAGGGCTCTGGCTGAGATGTTTGCCAATGCTGTTGGTTTTGCTCGCGACGTCGGGTCTCGCAGGCGACTTGTCTCCCCCAATCCCCGAGACGCGCCCGAAGAGGTAGGCCGCTCAGAGAAAGGGGGGAACTCTGGGATACACCCCCAGGGGGCTGTCCGGACGCAGCCGTAATCATCGTGGATGGACGCCCCCCCAGTGTGTCTCCCCGAGTTGGACCCCGAATGTTGCGTCGAATCGATTGCCCCTCAAGGCCTGGGATTGGGATCGCCATGCTCCCCGATTGGATCGTCGGCTTGTTGGCTCGTCAGCTGCTTGGCTGGCTGATTGGTTGGCGCATTGGTTGAGGAGTCGGTCGGTCGGTTCGTTGCTGCTCGCTTTGTCTGCTCGATTGCAGGGGTGAGGCTGTTCTCAAACGTTCCCTTCTGCTTGCCTGCCCGTCTGTCAGCCTCTCCTCGCTCTTCAGGGGTAACGATCGGGGGGGGTCGGCATAGAGGGGGGATGCATCGATCCCCAATCGTCCACTCATCGCCGACAGGGCCCCGATAGCCCCACCCTTCCAAGGCACGTGCGGATTCGCTATCGCGGGCCTTCCGCCGATCTGTCGGCGACCTGTCGCCGACTCAAGGTCGATGTCTCCCCCCATGCCAGGCCCCCCCCCCTCACCGCTGCCCCTCAGCTCTGGCCTTCCTCTTTAGGGCCTCAGGGTTATGAGGTCCCAACCTACTCTAGCCTTCACCACCAGAAAGAATTCCGAGCACCAAAAAAGTACCGAAACTCGAGGGTTTTCACGCGTCGGGCCCTGGGAGACCCTCGCCCGACACTGCTTCGACACTCTTTCGACACGTTTCCGGGTGCTCGAAATTAGTGTTGGGATGTGGTCCTTAAGCACGATGGGAGCCACATAGCCTCAGGGCAGCGCCGCGCCTCGGCGCCGCGGCGTGCTCGCGAGGGCGCGCGCGAGCTCGCGCGGCGAAGCCGGGCGCCGGCCTCGCGGCCGCGCGCGCGCGAGCGGCCCCTCGCCGCGGGAGGTGGCCTCTGGCGCGCGGCAGCTTCGAGCCTCTCGGCGGCCCTCCCACTCACCGGAGTGACCTCTGGCGGGGGCCCACCGGGGTCTCCGCGATCGCTGAGCGCGATGCGCTGGCTGCGGCCTGCGGGCACGGCTTTGGCCGCCTCGCGCCCCCCCGGACCGCGCACCAAAGGTCACCCTTGCCGAGGGTCACTACAGCGTGTGGCCGAACCGCGAGCGGCGCAAGGGCGGCGCTCGAGGTTCGAGGATCGAGCCTACCGTGTTTTTGTCCCGCCCCGTTCGAGCCTCCACGGGTGGCCTCGTCGCCATGGCTGGACTCGCCTTACAAGTCTGGCAAGCCAGAACAGGTCCGGGGTCCGGGGATGGGTTTCTGAACCCCAAATCCTGTCATCCTCGCCTCTTCTCGTCGGAGCACAACCACGACGGACCGCTCTCGTCGAAGTTCTTGGGGGTCGCCTCTCGCCCCGTGGAGCCTCCCGGCAGCTGCGCCGCACCGCGGGCGTTCCAGGGGTGCCCGGATCGCCCCGACCGGCCGCTGGGGACCCAGGTTACCCTGACCTTCCAGAGTGCTAAAAAATGGCCTTCCAGACCTATAGACCTATCTGGACTGCTTTAAGCCTCGACAGGAATGTAGACGCCAAGGTCCTGGTGCTGCTTTTCCCCAAACAGCTTGCTGAACGGGGTGCTGTTGTGATAGAAGCTAACTCCGGCCGAGGGAAGTCGGAGCAGAGACATCCTCACAAAAATTTGATGGTCCCGGCCGTTTCGCTTGAGACATCCTCACAACTCTCGTTTCTGAGTTGGCCGGGATTGGCCGTTTCGCCTGAGACGTCCTCGAAAAGTTGTGCTCCGGGACGCCACGCGAGAGGTGGTCTGGGCCGTTTCGCTTGAGACATCCTCGAAACTCTGAGCCCCGTGGTGCCGTGCGAGAGGTGGTCCGGGCCGTTTCGCCTGAGACATCCTCGAAACTCTGAGCTCTGAGATGCCTTGCGCGAGGTGGTCCGGCCCGTTTCGCCTGAGACATCCTCGAAACTCTAACCTCGGAGATGCCGCGCGAGAGGTGGTCCGGCCCATTTCGCCTGAGACATCCTCGCAACTTCTGAGCTCTGAGATGCCTTGCGCGAGGTGGTCCGGCCCGTCTCGCCTGAGACATCCTCGCAACTCTGAGCTCTGAGATGCCGTGCGCAAGGTGGTCCGGCCTGTTTCGCACAAGACATTCTCACAACTCTGAGCTCTCAGATGCTGCGCAAGAGGTGGTCCGGCCTGGGGGCCCAGAAGACCACATGTTACATATCCTCCCTGGGACCCTAGAGCCCGCCTGAGACATCCTCGAAACTCTAACCTCGGAGATGCCCTGCGCGAGGTGGTCCGGCCCATCTCGCCTGAGACATCCTCGCAACTCTGAGCTCTGAGATGTCGTGCGCAAGGTGGTCCGGCCCGTTTCGCACAAGACATTCTCGCAACTCTGAGCTCGCAGATGCTGCGCAAGAGGTAATCCAGCCTGGGGGCCCGGAAAACCACATGTTACATATCCCCCCAAGGACCCTGGGAGCCCCAGGAGGCCCCAGAGAGCTTCAGGAGGCCGCAGGACGCCCAGGACAGGCCCCAGGGGTCCCAGGAGGCTCCCAGGAGGCCCCAGGAGGCCCCCGATCAGAACGTGTCAAGTTAATACACATCTGGTGTCGATTCGTTGATTTTTCCTGCTCTCGTGCCCCCCCCCATTGTGAGGGGCCCCGACGGCCACATGTTAGACATCCCCCCCTGGGAGCCCCAAGAGGCTTCAGGAAGCCCCAGGTGGGGTCCAGGAGGCCACAGGAGGCCCAGGAGGAAGCCCCAGGAGGTCATCAGGAGGTCCCAGGAGGCTCCAGGAGACCCCCGCAACTCCGCGCGCTCGAGGTGGTCCGGCCCGTTTCGCCTGAGACTTCCTCGCAGCACGTTTCGCCCGAGACATCGTCGCAACTCTGGGGTCCGAAATGCCGCGCGCGAGGTGGTCCAGCCCGTTACGCTGGAAACATCCTCGCAACTCTGGGCTCCGAGATGCCCTGCGCGAGGTGGTCCGGCCCATCTCGCCTGAGACATCCTCGCAACTCTGAGCTCTGAGATGCCGTGCGCAAGGTGGTCCGGCCTGTTTCGCACAAGACATTCTCGCAACTCTGAGCTCTCAGATGCCGCGCAAGAGGTGGTCCAGCCTGGGGGCCCAGAAGACCACATGTTACATATCCTCCCTGGGACCCTGGGAGCCCCAGGAGGCCCCAGAGAGCTTCAGGAGGCCGCAGGACGCCCAGGACAGGCCCCAGGGGTCCGCAGGAGATTCCCAGGAGGCTCCCAGGAGGCCCCAGGAGGCCCCCTATCAGAACGTGTCAAGTTAATACAAATCCGGTGTCGATTCGTTGACTTTTCCTGCTCTTGTGGCCCCCCCCCCATTTTGGGGGGCCCCGACGGCCACATGTTAGATATCCCCCCCTGGGAGCCCCAAGAGGCTTCAGGAAGCCCCAGGTGGGGTCCAGGAGGCCACAGGAGGCCCAGGAGGAAGCCCCAGGAGGTCACCAGGACCAGGAGGCCCCAGGAGGCCCCCGCAACTCGGAGCTCTGAGACGCCGCGCTCGAGGTGGTCCGGCCCGTTTCGCCTGAGACTTCCTCGCAGCACGTTTCGCCCGAGACATCGTCGCAACTCGAGGTCCGAAATGCCGCGCGCGAGGTGGTCCAGCCCGTTACGCTGGAGACATCCTCGCAACTCTGGGCTCCGAGATGCCGTTCGGGATGAAGAGGAGGTGGAGGAGGAGGAGGAAGAGGAGGAGGAGGAGGAGGAGGAGGAGGAGGCGGAGGAGGCATGTTTTAACATGCCATGCCAGCCCGCACTGGACGGGCACGCGATCGACCCTGGAAACCGCAGTGGGTCTAAAAGCCCTGTTTGGGGATACTGCACTCCGGCTATAATTTAAGCTCTCGTGGAAGGTCAGGATATGTGTGGGCCGTGATCCAGACACCCCCGCGCCGTGAAACAAAAAGAATGGACGGACGGCTTCTTCCAAGTCTCGTCTCCTCCTCCTCCTCCTCCTCCTCCTCCTCCTCCTCCTCCTCCTCCTCCTCCTCTCTCTCCTCCTCCTCCCTCTCCTCCTCCTCCCTCCTCCTCCTCCTCCTCCTCCTCCTCCTCCTCCTCCTCCTGGGGGCCTCCCAAAAAAGGCTCGGGACGACGAGCCTGGCCACGCTGTGAACAAAGCAGGGCTGGACCTTCGGCCCCGGCGCGCCGGGGCACCGCCCGCACCGGGCGGCAGGCCGCGAGCCAGAGGCCACTTTTGCCCCAGCGTCGCTCGCAGCAGTCTGCGCCCGTGGCCAGAGACCGTCCTCTCCGGTGCCCAGGCGCCCCTCGCTCTTCCGGGCGCCCTCCTCGGGGGCGGCCAAGAGGGGGGTGATGACTAGAGGGGGGGGGATATCATGGCGTGGGCCATGACATTTCCCCAGGTTTGGTTCGTGGTGCCTCTTCTGATTTCTTTGCGTCCCTGGCCCCCTCTTGGGCCGCGCACATGCCGCCGGCCATGAGTTGCGCCCCCCTCCCCTTCTTGGACGCCCCCCCTCTTGGCCACCCCCGACTTCCCCCTTCTCGTCTTCGCCTCGCCTCGCTCGGGGCCCCTCGACGGCGTGGTGGCCACGCCGCGCGACGAGTCGGTGGGGGTCCGGGGCCCCCGCACAAGTTTGGGACTCGGGTCGCTCTCCGAGGACGTCTCAGGCGACCGGGGCCTCCAAAGCCGCGTGGTGACGGACCGCGCGGTGAGGTCGTCGGGGGGTCCCCCAAGGTCACCACGCGGTGCGTCACCACACGGGTTAGTGGCCCCGGGCTCGCGGCACGGGTTAGTGGCCCCAGGCTCGCGGCGGGGATGCGTGGCGCGCGCTCCGGTGAGGGCCTCGCCGCTGGCGCAGCTGCGCCTTCGGCGGAAGGCGGCGGAAGCAAGACCAGGGCGGCTCGGCCGGCGGAAGTGAAAGTTGCCCTCCCTCACGTAGTGGCGAAGCGTCCTGGCTCGCCTATAGGGCTGCCAAAGAGTGTTCTAAGAACCTCTTGTGGTCTGCACGGAATGTTCCTAGAACAGTTCTGGCTGTGGCTGTCTTGTTTTGACACATCGGGCTCATGTTCTAAGAACATCGTTTTCGTTTGTCAAACATTTTTGAGTTCTAAGAACATGTCGCGGTAGACCTATAGAAATGCCAGGACGGTCGGTCCCTTCTCAAGCAGTCGGACACATCATGGAGCCGGCGTGGTACAGCGCAGGCTGCCTGATTGCACAGATGCCTGTCCTCACAGGTGCTCCACCCAGAACCGGTCTGAGTTCGCCAAACGGCCGCGCCGTGTGCGAAGAGGGCCTGCTCGTAGACCAGCACCGGGGCGGCCTGCCTCGACATCCGCGCTGGCGGCGTCAAGGTTGGCGATCTGTTGCGCGAGGGCTCGCCAGCGGCAGGCCGTCGAATTCCGCGCTGGACCCTCTGGCCGTTGCAGACCCACCCTCTGCGCCGCATGGCATTCTGGTGGGGCGCCACCTCGGGAGTTGCCGCGACCGGCTGCTGCAGGCCAAAGAGAGACTTAGCTGCCCAATTACGCGCGTGTTGAAGCGCAGCACGTAATTACCGTATGCAACACGTCTCACGCTCATGTTGGCCCACACTTTGGCGAACTCATCCCGCAAGACCGACGCGTTCAACCTGCGTGTGGAGCTCCGTGCCAGCGCGCAAGGGGTTGAATGTTGCGTATCCAGAAAGCTGAGCAAAGAGATCGCATCCGCGCCCCATTACCACTTTGCGCCCTGCGTTCGGTGCTCAATGCTTTTGCACAGACCACGACACAGCTATGCTAAAATCCAATCGTGAGGGTGTAGCCTGTGGCTGCGATTCAACCAGATATGCACGGGCAGACGCCACCCCGCAGAAGTCCAACGTGGGGGTTCTTGGACATGCAGAGCGCTTTTCTACCAAGCGCTATCAGTAATCGTCGCACCAGTATGCATTGCCACCAGGCGTAGCAGCTCGCCAGAGGGACACCCTCGCCCCTTGCGCCGCGCAGCTGGTCGTCGACAGCAATGGCCTACACACCACTTCGGAGCACGGCCACCCCCTACCATCGGCATGCCTTGTTCGATGACAGGCTCGGAGCTATCAGAACGCTTGTTCTTCCATGTCGAGATCCATGAGTTTGAGTGCCTGGCACAATCTATTCCGGCACGCTCTCCACATCTTCATGAGGGGTTGGCAGCACCAGATAGTTTCATCTATCTGTTGCTGGCCCCGAGCGGCTTGGTCGGGCCTGCTGGGCCTCGCAAGGCTTTCGCCGTCCTGGCAACACGAAGCACAGTCTGCCATAGGTGTGGGGTCATTCACTATCGGCGCCCCCGCGGGCTCCCACCAGAACCAGGCGCGCGAGCATGAGGCGGCTGCATCCTGAAGAGATCGGGCTGCTACTTTTGTAGTCGGTGCCATTACCCTTTCTTGTTACCTTGCCGCTTGAGCTGCTGGATTCGACAATTCCGCACGTGCTGCAGGTGCTGACATACACGGCGGCGTACGCCGAGCTCGCGACTGCTGGGCCACGTTGTTTATAGAGTGTCTGGACACCTCGCGCTGGACACCTCTACTCTGATAACAAGTACCACAGTTGTTGATATTGTAGTCCATCCTTTTTCGAAAACGATCTTCAAACATACATACGGGCACTGCGTCTGCGTGTACGCACGCGCTCCGTACTGCAAGTACCCTCATTAATATGTTTACGTCCTTGACTACTTACGTTGCGATGGATATTGCTAGGTAACTGCGAGTATGCCGACTGCAAGTGTCAGAAATTCTATTGCAACTCATGTTGTACGTACTTCCCATATAGTACGACTACGATTGCTGCATCAACTACCGTTTATTGCTAAGGCTTGCCACCCCCACTACGACGATACTACTACAACAACTGCTGCTATTCGTAGCTATACTGTTGTTCATTGGTCACTCCTGCCACCACCACCGCTGAGCAAACTGGTCGCGCCACTAATTCTGTTTTCGAAACAGCACATACGGTCGGTCTGGGGAGCATAGGCACTACCACACATTACGACTGCAACAATTATTACGGTTGCGGCGAGGAGATATGATGTTGCTCTTATTGTTCTTCGTCTCACTCCTTGCGCCACTCCTGCACACAGCCTGGCTGATGCTTCCAATGCTCCTCGCCTCCCCCCCCTGGCCCTACCCAGTCACTCTCACGCGCGCACTAGCACCAGCACTCTTGCACGCCCTCCGCCCTGCTCCTGTGACTCTGCCTTGTGCGCATGACTTTGCGGCCTGCGGCTGAGCGGCTGCCACTGGGGGCGCCGTGACCGACGCCTCCGGCCGCGATACAAGGCCGCGTCTTCCGGGACGCTCGGCCGAATCGTCTCGAGAGTGCTGGGCACGCGTGGAAAAAGTTCCGCGGACGACCTGTATGCACCGTACCGCCTTGGCGTCTCCCGAGGCGTCGTCAATCATCGACCCATGAATGGTACGGTGCATAGTTTTTGCCGGCCCTTTGGGCCGAAAAATTGTGCACCCTACCGCGCTGGAGCGGGGCCTGAAGTAGAATCCAAATATGGTGCGGTGCATGGGCGCCGTTCCCGTAAAAGTTATTCCCGCTCCGCCTGTCGGCGAGGCTCAGTATCGTCTGACATATCCCCTCCCCCATTTGGGCCAATGTATCGCAGCCCCGCCAGCGGGATATGCGCCTCGAAACCAGAAGCGATTAAACTATGATCTTGCGTCGAGGGTTGGCCCCCCCCCTGCAGATGGGATGGGTCCCGGGGTTCCTCGGCCCCCCCCCCTCATGGGATGGGTGGACGACGACGACGACGACCACGACGACGACGACGACGCAGACGACGACCACGACGACCACGACGACCACGACGACCATGACGACCACAACGACCACGACGACGACGATGACGAGGGCACCACAGCACCACCCCACACGCACAGGGGGAGGGGGGGGTACCGGGACCCCACACCATGCCACGCCCACGGGGCCAGGACCACAGGGGGGGGCGAACCCATCGCGCGGGGGGGGGGGGCGGGGGGCCCGAAGGCATCAGCATGAGGGGGGGGCAGAGCCTTGGATGGGCGCGCCAGTGGGGATGGGGATGGGCCAGACGGTGCTCAAAGACCGCTCTCCTGGATCGCCCTGCGTCTCAGAGGCGCCCCTCTCGCGCGCCACCCGTGCCATCGCCCCCATGAGTACCAGCGTTGTGCTGTCGTGGGCCCGCTGCTGCACTCCCAAGATTTCCTGAAACGATCGGAAGCCGGAAAGCGTCGGACGCAGAAAACGTCGATAATTGTCTGATGCAGCAGGCACGTCAAATAAGAAACCGGCCTGCCATGCCGGCAGGTGTCCCACGGAAGTTTCTTATCCCCCGATGATTTTTGGGCCCACAGCATTTTTGGAGCACCTTCGGACCCTCAAAGATCGACGAAGCATGTTCCCAATCTTTCTTATAGCGCGATGTCTTATCGTGGGAACACGCTCTGGGGCGTGACAGCGAGGCGCTCTCGAGTGGAGCTTAGTGTTTAGTCGGATCTTTTCACTGGCAAGCGAGTTCAAACATCGTGAAACGGCCCTCCATGCTGCCTAATAAATGTCTTATCGTACGTGTCTGCTGTACTGCTTCAATGCTTTTGGCATCTCTGGGCCTCGGTGGGTGCCTCTTTGGGCGAGTCTTGGCGACATCTCAAGTCCTCGTGGAGCCTCTCGGAGACGTCTTGGAGCCGTGAGGGGTAGTTGGGCCGTCTTGGGCTGGCCTTCGGACATTTTGCAGCTGTCTGAAGGCTGTCCTAGGCCGCCTTGGAGCCCTTGGAGCTGTCTTGGGGCCCCCAACGGCGCCAGGAAGCGAAACTAGGGGACGGCTGCTTGATTCATGTCTGACGAAGCGTGCAACGAAGGTTGGGGGCGGCCTTAGCGGATGATATCCGCCCTACCAGACAGCGAGCACGCATTCTGACACGCCCCAACACGCCGAGGGCACGGTGGGGGCTAAGCGACAAGACGCATTCCCTCCTCCTCCTCTTCCCCATGGGGAGCTTCCCGCAGGCGTCCTGAAGCTGCTGGTGTGTGCGTGTCCAGCGGGAGAAGCAGGCGAGAGAAGAGGAGGACGAGGCGGCGAGGATGACGATTGCCCAGGCCTCCCACATGGGACCAGAACAGATGAGGTCAGGCTGGAGGATCGCGCCCCTTCACCGATGCATCGGCAATGCGACACGATCTGGAGCCCGTTCTTCTGCATCCCGCCGTCGCCGAAGCATCGGCAATCTTGCGGCGCGCCTCCGACCGCATCTGCTCTGGTCCCATTTGGGAGGCCTCCAGGAGGAGAGAAGACGGAAGGGGCGGGAGGGCGAAGAAGACAGGGAGGAGGAGGAGGAGGAGGAGGAGGAGGAGGAGGAGGAGGAGGAGGAGGAGGAGGCGGAGGAGGAGGAGGAGGAGGATAGTGTGAGGAGGGGACGAGTTGGAGGAGGAAGGGAGGAGGAGAGGAGGAGGAGGAGGAGGAGAGAGGAGGGGGGAGAAGAGGATGAGGGTAGAGCCAGGAGGGGGGGGGGGCGAGGACACGGGACGGAGGGCGAGGGAGCGAGGACGCAAGGCTGCGGACAGAGGGTGGAGAAAAAATGGCCGAGGAGCGAAGAGAAAAGAGAAGGAGTCAGGAAAGAGAAGGAGTTCGGGAGGAGGAGGAGGAGGAGGAGGAGAAGGAGGAGAAGGAGGGGGAGAAGGAGGACCTGGGAAGGAGAGGAGGAGAGTCAGCGGAAGGAGGAGGAGGGGGAGGACGAGGAGGAGGAGGAGGAGGAGGAGGAGGAGGAGGCAGGCGAAGGAGCAGCAGGATCTGGATGAGCTCCACGACGATGCGGACAAGGACGACCCTGAAATCCGACGTTGCGAGAACAATAATGCAGCATTGCGAAAAATCGCGACCGGAGCCCGGGGCCCCATCGTTCTGCCGCACTTTTTCGAGCCGGATCGAGTGTATAGCAGCGCCTGGATCTCAGAGGGGAGAAGCTCGGGCGCCGCGTAAGGGGGGGCGATGAACAGGGGCGGTGAGGAAAGGTGCACCATTCTTGCACTTTCGGGGCCCTGAAGGGGCCCCGTGCGGCCCAACAGGTGCACGCAGGGTGCGCGAGGTTCCCTTGCCCAAAATCACGCAACACAGCGCCGAAGAGGCGAAGGACGTAGAGGTGGCTCCCCGGCCCCCCGTTTGTCGCCACCCCGTTTGCCCTCCCGCCCGTGCGTCGCCCCGCCCCCGCTGCGCGCAACGCAGCGCCCCCGCCCCCGTTTGTCGCCCCCCCGTTACGCCGCGCCCAAGATGCCCCGGGAGGACGGCGGCGACCTGCGGGAGCGCGGGAGGGGCCGAAGCCCCTGCGGGCGGCAGCTCCCCCGCGGGCCCTGGTCTGGCGGGCGAGGGCACTCGACGGCGCCGACGACGACGCCGCCAGGGTCCCCTGACGGCGACGACGACAACGACGATGACGACGACGACGACGACGACGACGACGACGACGACGACGACGACCAAGAGGACGACGACGACGTCGAGGACGACGACGAGGACGCCGACGGCGACGACGACGACGACGACGACGACGACGTCGACGACGACGACGACGACGATGGGGACGACGGCGGCGACGACGACGGCGGCGACGTCGCCGACGACGCCGACGACGCCGACGACGGCAGCGCGCCACCCGCCGCCGCGCACGACGGCAGCGCGCCGCTCGCCGCCGCTCAGAAGGAGGGGTGGTGTGCCTGCAGCGGGGCATCCCGCCGGCTCGGGGGGGGAGGGCTAAGTACCTCGCCAGAGGAGCGGGGCCTGGCCCATTCAGGGGGTCTCCCGGGCAATGCTGGGTGGGCCACCGCGTGAGGTCGCTTCGCTATATCATCTTGCGTGGGACTCATCTCTTTTCGTCGCCCACCTGGGGCCAGGACCCACTCCCTCCCAGACAGCCGCCGCCGTGATTCTTGCCGCAACGTGGCTCCCCAGAGGCTCCTTGGCAACGGCTCCTTTAATCCTGAGCAGCGTTTTGGCAGCACCAGGGCCCACTGAGGGCCCTCAGGAGGCCTAACATTGCCATACATGTTGTGGCGGGTTTTTCTTACGGCACGCGGGTGTCAGGGTGTCATCAGCCGAGGGGAAAGGTGGGCGCTAGAGGAGGGGTGCCATGTTCAGTGGCTTCCTCAAGAGGCCGTCGCCATCGGCTCAGCGTCGCGCCCGTGCCCGCTCTCAGTGCCTCCTGCCGCCGCCGCTGCTGCTGCTGCCACCTCTCCCCCTATCCCCTTTCCCATTTTTCTGACCAGGCGTCGCGGGGCCAACTTTCTGATTCTGATGCATCATGCAACCACCCCTCCTCCCCCTGACGCCGTCTCGGGGCCTTGAGGGCATGGCCCAGGCTCCTGGCACTCTGTAGCTGTGCTGGGACGCGCTCGCGCCAGGGGGGGCTGCCCAGCGCGCCGCCTCCAGCAGCACCTCCAGCAGCACAGGCTGGCTGTCGCGCCACCTCGGTGACGGCCTCCCCAGGCCTCGGTGGAGCCCGTGGGTGGGGCACGCCACTGGCCTCACCTCGGCGCCTTGGGTCGGGTATGGCCAGGGCCCCAGGCAAGGGGACCCGGTGAGTAGTAGGGCCCTGGAGCCCCTAAGTTGGCCAGAATCACTGGACCATGTCTGCCGTAGCTGGTGCTTTTCCGGGTGACGGCAGTTCCGGTTAGTGGAACGTGGCGGGGGGGCGCCCCCCAGTACACATCACGAACACAGGTCCCACTAAACCCAGTTCCGCCAACGCCCGATTGGGGCCGGAGAGGAGCGGCAGCGCCTTGGGGCGTGGCAACCGAGCGGAGGTCCGCTGGGCGCCTCCGATGGCGTGGGCCGCCTGCCACCGTCCAGCGACGGGGCCTCCGGCCACGTGCCGTCGAGCTCCGCCTTGGGTCGAGAGAGAGAGAGAGAGGGCCGCTGGGCACACCTGCTGGTGTGGGTGCCTGCCGCCGTCGGGCGGACGGGGCCTCCGGCCACGTGCCGCCGCGCTCCGCCAGGGTGCTCCGCCAGAGGCGCAGAGGTGCTGCACGCCCGCCACCGCGGCCCTGCCCAGTGGCTCGCGGAGGTAGGGGGGGAGAGAGGCAGCATCTCGCCAGGAGCGGGAATCGGCGCACGGCCAGAACAGGCAGCTCGCGCTGCGGCGGGCCTCCCACGAGGCCGCCAGCGACGGTGCGCTCCGGCCGCGCCCCGTCGCGGGCGGCGGGGGCCGCTCCCGCTCGTCACGGCGGTGGCCCCCTTGTCGTCCCGCTCCTCCGCCAGCAGTGGTGCGCTCTGTCCGCGCCTGGTCGCGGGCGGCGGGGGCCGCGCCCACTCGTCACGACGGCGGCCAACTTTCCCCCCCCCTCCCTGAGGTCCCTGAGGTCGTCGTTCATGGCCGAGATGAGGTTGTAGTCCTTCAGGCCCATGCTTGGTGTACCCCACGGGTGGTTTGTGTTTCTGCGGGATGCGATCTTCAGCTCGTCGGGGTCGTAGCTCTCGGCGAACCAGGTGGTTGTCGGAATGTAGGCGTAAATACCAGCAATGATGCCCTCTGTCACCCCCTCTCCCCCTCCTCCTCCCTCCTTTCCCCCTCCCTTTCCCCCTTTCCCCCTGTCCTCCTCCTCCCCTCTCCCCGCCTCGTCCACCTCGCTTCGCTCTTCTTCCGCCTCCCTTGGGCGAGCCACGGCGGCATCGCATCGACACACTCTGTCGGAGGTCCGCGCGTGCCTCCGCATGCGCAGTGTGATCCAGGCGCCCTGTTTCCAGTCTTACGTCGGGCAGGTGCCTCTACAGGAGGAACATTCGAAAATAGTAAAAAAATAGTCGGGGACGATTTTTGTTTTTAGTATGTTTGGGTATGCTTGGAATAGTTGTTGGATAATTTCCCATTGTTCGTCCAAAATACCCCTGTAGGGGGACATGCCCGACCGAATTCTGGTCTGCGCCTCTCGAGGTGATCGGGTGCGAGTGGTACGCCCAAGATACCCCTGCAGGGGGACATGCCCGACCCAATTCTGGTCTGCGCCTCTCGAGGTGATCGGGTACGAGTGGTACGCAGGGGCGGGGGGGGGGCGGGGGGGCAGCCTGCGCGTGCTCGACACGCCGGCGCGCGCCCCCCTGTTTTGGGGCCACCGCCACTTAGGATCAGTGGGAGGGGTACTGGGCTGCGTTGCGCCCTGGTGCCCGGGCCGCGAGATGCGGACACGCTCGTCGCTCGAGGACTGCGCCCATCCGAACGCGACCACCCGCTGGGCTGAAGAGTGCTGACCGCGGGGACTGCTGGCCTCCCGTTCGGCCGCCGGGCCCCGGGACAATGGTGGATTTTTGTTTAGGCCTATTCGGGAGTGTCCGATGCATATCTCAGCAGTTTTAGTGAAATACAAAATGGGCAAATGGGGGCTTGCAGCAGAAAGTGGTATTCCGCCCAATGCTTCCTCAAACAGTGCCCGATCGCCCTCCAGGGCGACCAGGGGGCCATCATCATCATCATCATCATCATCATCATCATCATCATCATCATCATCATCATCATCATCATCATCATCATCATCATCATCATCATCATCATCATCATCATCATCATCATCGTCGTCGTCGTCGTCGTCGTCGTCGTCGTCGTCGTCGTCGTCGTCGTCGTCGTCGTCGTCGTCGTCGTCGTCGTCGTCGTCGTCGTCGTCGTCGTCGTCGTCGTCGTCGTCGTCGTCGTCGTCGTCGTCGTCGTCATCATCATCATCATCATCATCATCATCATCATCAGCATCAGCATCAGCATCAGCATCAGCATCATGATCATCACCATCATCCTCCGCCGGGAAAATCGCTTCTTATCCCCCCCCCAGACCCCGAACTCTATTATCCCCAGGGGTTTTATATCCCAGGTAGGCGGTCATTTTGAGCTGGACTCGTTGTCGGTGCCGCCGCGGGCGCTGTCCGTTCGAGACGAGACATCGCCTACCCGACAGCGGGCCGCTGTCGGAGTTGGACAACATGCCGCTGGGCATCGTGCCCGTGCTTTCTCTACCCATGCCGGGCGCGCCAAACGGCGCCTCGCGACGTGGCCGCCACGCCGCGGGCGGCCGCGCGGCGGCGCCGCCGCCGGCCCGCCACGGCGAGGTGCAGCGCGGCGCTGCACGCATGGCGGAGTAAACCGCAGGCCAAGTATGCGTCGTTGTGCATGCGCATGTACGTATGTTCTTTTTCCAAAAGCACACACACACTGTACACATGCATGTGTATGAATGTGCACGCATGCGCACGTACAAACGTCACAGCAATGCACCCACCGCTGCATTTCCATATCCGCTATTTATTTGCATATGTATATATATATATGTATATATATATATATAGTTGTATGTATATGTATGTATATATGTGGCTGTATGTACACACACGCACACGCTACGCCACTACAGTATATGAGGCCAGCGAAATGTAACATGCATGTGCTCCCAGCGCCTATCTGCAGATATGGTCTCTTCGACTAATGAAAATCAGCTGGTTCTCTGTATGATAAAGATAGGTGCGTGTGTGTACGTGTGTGTACAAGCAAACGCGCGTCGCCGGCCCTCTCGGCCTCGGCTGCGGCCAATGCGGTCGGTCTCGGCGGGACGGCGCAGCCGAGGTCCGCCGCAGAGGAGCGGGGGCGGCCGCGGCCGCGGGGCGGAGGGCGTCCCTCCTCCTCCGCGCCCAGCGATTTTTTGCGTTCCGTGGACTCCAAGCTGCGGGCCCCAAGAATATACGCCACCCACCACCACCACCACCTCCATTCCTCCTCCCTCCTCTACTTTCCTCTTCCCCTCCTTCTTCCCTGGGAGAGGGAAGGGGGTAAGAGAGGTTGTGGTGCTGTATATTTCTTGGCCCCGCATTAAGCTATACTTGCAGCGTTCCTGGTCTCCCCCAGCCCTCCCCTCCCCTCCCCTCCCCTCTCTCATGGGGTGGTGGGCGAGCCGTCCACAAGTTCGCCGACGGCGCCATCGCCCTCCGCTGAGGTCTGCGGCGGGTCTTCTACCCAACCTGCCCTCGCCGCGTAGCGGTTCATCTCGAGACGCTGCCGCTCCGCCTCGTGTCCTCGCGTCTTCCCTCCCGTTCTCCCCTCCATCCCCTCTCGTTCTTCCTTTACTCCCCTCTCCCTGTCCTCCCTCCCTCCCACCTTCCTTGCCTCTTCTTTCTCCCCATCCTCCCTCCCTTCCCTCCTCTC
>CAUYUJ010014390.1:257465-297465 GCA_963575745.1 Prorocentrum cordatum | reverse complement strand
GGGGCTTCGGCAGTCCTCTGGAGGCCCCGCGGGGATCAAATAGTTCGAAGCACAACAACAACAACAACAACAACAACAACAACAACAACAACAACAACAACAACAAATTGCCGACACCCGGTCCTCCCACAGCGACGAAGCCGACACGGCGTCACAAGCGACAGCAGCGGCAGCGGCGGCGATGCCACGGCGACGACAACGACGACGGCGGCGCCACCTTCGTTGGTATGAGAAGGGGAACCTGCTATGGACGGGCCCAGGACCCCAAGGGTTCCCCTGGGACTCCGCGTCCTGCAGCATTTTTGTTGACGACCCTGGGGCCCAGACGGGCCCCAGTGTGCGTGCGCGTACCGAGCTTATTTGCGGGATATGTTTGGCCGCCTTGTCGCCATCTTTCTCTGTCTTGGATCTCGTGTGGGCCCTCCGAGGGCCTCTTCTGGGGCGCTCCTTGGATAGAGAGAGAGAGACTTTTTTACTCCCGGGCAATAATAGGCGTTACCGGGAGGGGGAAGGGGAGCGGGGAGCCGGTGACGTCACGTTTCGCGCGGGCGCCGCCTGGAAATGTTTACAAATAACCAAAGCCAATTCGGAGGTCAGCACGAATCGTGACGTTGCCTGAGGGGGGAGCAGGGGCGATGAGGGGCGGCCAGGGCTGGTAACGGCCGTTATCGCGGAAAATGAAAAAACGTTCTCGAGTGTTTGTGTGACTCTTCGGGACATGCTGGAGCCTCTACTGGATTTTTTTTGCTGTTTCAGGGGACGCCACGAAGCCGCCCAGAGGCGACGCCGAGACGAGAGCGCCATGCCTGAGTAGAAGGCCTCGGAAATATCGATCGGGAGCGGTATTGCCGTTGTTGGGGGCCCGAGCGCCAATGCGAAAGCGCCACTCCTGAATAAGTGAGGAAGTATCGAACAGGAAACATGTTGTGGGGGGGGGGGGGGCGCTAGTTTAGCCGTGAGGCGAAAGCGCTATTGATGTTGGGGGGCTCGGTTGGGGTGGTAGGGCGAGGGTCCCATTTGCGAGTAGAAAGCTAACAGGCATCAAGCGGGAGCGCTGCTGCTAGTTTGGGGAGCTGCTTTCAGCGCCGAAGCTGGAGCGCCACTCCTGAGTAAAGAGTGACGAGGTATCGAGCGGGAGCGTCGCTGTTGCTGGAAGGCAGACTCTTGACGACGAGAGAAGAAGGACACGCTCTTCAATGAAAACAAGAAGGACCGAGCGAGAGAGCTGCTGCTGGCTTGAGATGGAGGTTCAAGCGCCGAGGCGAGACAGCCAATCCTGAGCAAGAATCGAGGACGTCTCCAGCGTGAGCGCAGTTTTTGCTGAGGGGCCGGTTCTCGATGGCGAGGCAAGGGCACCAGTCATCACTAAACTAATGATGTGCAGAGCAGAAGCGTTGTTGCTGGCTTGTAGGGGAGGCTTAGTTTCAGCGCCGAGGCGAGAGTTCCTCTCTTTACTTTTTTACAGCAAGGAAGTCATGGACGGGGGCGTGAGTTTTGTTGGAGGGCCGGCTTCCAGCGGCGAGCAGGAGCGCCAGTCTTGAGTAAAAGCGAAGAGGTATCGAACGGGAGTCTTGTTGTTTGTTGGGAGGCCAGTATCGGAAGACCCCCGAAACGCTCGAGCGTGAGCCTCGCTTTCAGAGAAAAGTAGCCGGCGCCGAGGCGAGAACGCCAAAGCGGATAGATGGGGCCCAATCATGATATGTACGGTGCGAGATGTTTGCTTAGCATGTCGGGCCGCCGGTTCTGGCCTTCCACGCTTCGTCGCGATACGCTAATCACGTCCTGGTCACCAGGCGTCAGCGTCCCGAGTCTTTCGAAGTCTCCCGCCCCGCGGAGCGGAGCGACATGCTGTCCGCTTGCATGGCACAGCGTGTCGCCAAGGGCCGCCGCCGCGACACGCTAAGCAAAAGCTCCTGGCTGCAATCAAAGAAGCAAGCTACCCTCGAAAGAGCCCATTCTGGCGACGCGCTCGATGCCGCCAGGCCCCACATCTCGGGCGGAAAATCGCTCCAGCGCGTTGCGGAACGCTCTCGGAGCGCTGCGGAGCGCTCTGGGACGGCCGCGGTGCCCGATGCATTATTGTGGCTTCGGGTTGCGTGCAGACAGCCCCCTCAGGAAGTCCCAGCTGGCCTCAAAAGGCCCCCCGAGTAGTCCTGGGCGATCTCAGCACCCCAACCCTCGGGCGCTGAGCGCCCCAGGGGCGCTGCCAGAGGTGGCACCAGTGTATTGACACCGCCCTGGACCAATCAGCCCATGGAGTGGTTCATCGTAGAAGGGTGGCTAACACAGAACGGCCCAGAATGGCTGGCATGAGGAGAAAAAAACACGCACTGGAGAAATATGCATGCATAGGTTGAAGGCGGAGGACTCACGGAGAAAAGGCAAGGATTCTTCCGAAATCGGGGGGCGGACAGGCTCCTCGTCCTGACAGTTTTCGACGGCCCCGGGGCCCGGCGAGGGCCCCCAGGCGGCCGAAAATAGCGACCGGGTGGGGGCCCCCCAGCGGCGGAAAGCAGCGAAAGGCCTCCCGTCGTGTTTTTGTTCGCAGCGCCAGGGGCGCCTGGGACGGTCGCCTCTCGGGGCAGCCGCCGCGGCGCGCACGGCAGCGGGCCCCCCATGGCGCGCGCGCGCGGGGCGGCCCCCTGGAGCCACACGCCGGCGGCGGCGGCCGAGCGGCTGCGGCCGTGGCTGGCGCGGCCGTGCGGGCGCGAGGCCGCCTGCGCGAGCCGCGCGTGGCGGCAGCTGTGGGGGCAACGATAAGGGGGGGGGATAGGCGTAGGGGGGGGGGGGGGGGGGACGCATCGACCCCCAATCGCATAGGGGGGGATAGGCATAGGGGGGGGATAGGCATAGGGGGGGGATAGGCATAGGGGGGGGGGAAGGATAGGCATAGGGGGGATAGGCACAGGGGGGGGGATAGGCATAGGGGGATAGGCGTAGGGGGGGGGACGCATGGACCCCCAATCGCCCATGGATCGCCGAGAGGGGGCCCGACAGCCCCGGAGCTGCCCGGGGAGGTGCGGAGTCACCCTCAGAGGCCCGTCGCCGATCGATCGGCGATGCACCGCCGATTCCAGGTCGATGCACCCCCCCCTATGCTTAGGTCGGGCCTGTCCCTCTGCAGGGGGGATATCCAAAAATAGTGAAAAATCGTCGGAGGACGATGTTTGGACTATGCTTGAGTTTTTGTTGGGGGGAGAGCTTCTTTGGAGTATTTTTTTTATTTGTCGTCCCAAGTCCGCCTGCAGGGGGGCATGCCCGACCTAAGCCTAGTGAAAGAATCGTCGGAGGACGATGTTCAAAAATAGTGAAAGAATCGTCGGAGGACGATGTTTGGACTATGTCAGAGTCTTTTGTTTCGGGGGTATCTTTGGACTATTTTTTTATTTGTCGTCCAGAATCCGCCTGTAGGGGGGGGCATGCCCGACCTAAGCCTAGGCCAGTGCCCCCCGCCGATCGCTGCCCCCCGCAGGCAGCTGTGGGGGCGCGGGGCGGAGGCGGCGGCGAGGGGCGGAGGAGGGCCGGTCGAGGCAGCGGCGGCCTTGCCGCGCGGCGCCTTTGCCCCGTGTGGGGCCTCCTGGAGCCGAAGAAGACGAAGAAGAAGAAGAAGACGAAGAGGAAGAAGAAGGAAGAACCGACAGCAACAACAACAGCAGCAGCAGCAGCGAGCACAGCAACAGCAGCAGCAACAGCAACAGCAACAACAGCAACAGCAACACGAACAACGACAACGACAACGATAACGACAACCGTAATAGCCACCAACAGCAATACAATCATCAACAACAACAACACCAACAACAACAGCAACAACAACAGCATTAACAACATCACCAACAACAACCTCAACAACAACATCATCATCGTCACCAACAACAGCAGTATCAGCAACAACAACAACAACAACACAACAACAACATCAACAGCACCAGCAACAACAACAGTAACAATAACAACAACTATCACAACAGCAGCACAACAACAGCAGCAGCAGTAACAACAACACAGCTCACTGCATAAACATACGTTCGGGAACAAGCTGCAGAAAACACATTGAAACACACAGCTTTCGGAGCCTCTGGCGCCGCCCCTGGCGCGCTCGGCGCGCCAGGGAGGCGGGCCAGGCCCCGATCCAAGAAGTCCGCGCGGAGCTCCGAGAGCTTGCGGTTGTGATGCAGTTGTTGTCTGCCGCTACCCCTGGCCTGTGTTCGCCTCCCCAGGTCTCCTCGTCTTGGGCCTCCCCGGGGCTCCTCCTGTGGTCTCTCCCGCCCGTGGTGGGCCTCCCCCGGGGCCTCTCGTCGCCGCGGCTGGATCCGGCCTGGAGAGACGGGCCTTACTAGTCTCGAACGTATCCTTATCCCTAAGATTGACACGCCACCAGGCGATGACAATCTTAGGGATTCGCCATCAAAAGATCAGGGAATCCCTAAGGTTGGCATCGTGATGAGGAGGTGCCCAGCATAGGGATAGGGATCTGTTCCAGGCTGGTAAGGGCCACCCTGATCAGTGGATGCCGTATATCTTTCTGGTCGCGACCGACGAGATCAGCCGCTGCCGAACCTGCTTCGATTTCGGGTATGGGTTGCGACCGATTTGCTCCCAAATCGCTCGTCACCGAGTTTGGCTTGTTTCGGAAAGGGTCGCGATGGGCCGCGACCGCTGTGGAGTGCCGATCGGTCGCTACCAATCGCGAGCGAAAGCGTTGCATCCAATGATCTGGGCAGGACGGACCCTGCGGGAACGGTCTGGGGACCAACTCTGAGCGGAGCTCTGGGCCAACTTGCTCGCATCCTGCGGGGTGCATGTCCGACACACTTGTGCAGGTCGGAAGCCCAACCAGACTGCGGCGGGTCCGCAGTTCCCTGACCTTCCAGAGTGCTAAAGAATAGCCTTCCAGACCTATTATACTTATCTGCACTGCCTAAAACCTCGACAGGAATTGAGACGCCAAGGTCCTGGTGCTATGTTTGAGCCCTCGTGGAAGGTCAGGGTCAGGGCGACCTTGAGACCGGTTTCGTGCCAGGCGGGGGAGGAGGAGGAGGAGGAGGAGGAGGAGGAGGAGGAGAAGGAGGAGGAGGAGGAGGAGGAGGATTAGGGCGACCTCGAGACCGGTTCTGTGCCAGGCGGGGGTGAGCCGCCCAGGCGCGACCCCCCCGGGCGTCAATTTCCCGATCTCCTCCCCGGGGCCCCGCCACGCGGAGCGGAGCGACACGCCATCACTCCTCGCAAGCCAGAGCGCGTCGCCGGGGCCGCCGCCACGACACCTGCAGTCGAGACCGGTAGGACACCCGACACTGGGCACCCTCCCGAGGGTGCCCTTCAGTCGGGCCTGTCCCTCCACAGGAGGAATCTTCGAAAATAGGTAAAAAAAAAAATAGTTGTGGGGCGATTTTTGGATTACGTTTTGAGCATTTAGGGGCATTTGGGGGGGCATCTTTATTCTTCACCCCGAATCCGCCTGTAGGGGACACGCCCGACCGAACTGTACCCTTGCATCCTTGCCTCCTCGGCCCGTCCCCTGACCCCTTGCGACGGCCGGCCCCTCCCGAAGAGCTCCGGCCAGCGCGCCCGCGGGGGGCCCGCATCCTTACTCGATCGGTCTTGCCTGCAAGCAGAAGCTCCCGAGCGTGGGGCCCGGCGGGAGAGAGCCGCCCTCGCCGCGGCGGGAACCTTGAGAGACGCGGGTCAGTGCCAACGGGGGTCGGCCAGAGCGCCCGATCTTGCAGGATCCTGCAGGGCCGGAGGCGCATTGACCCGGGCTGGGGTGCCGAATCTTGAAGGTTCCTGCAGATCCTTCGCGCTGACCCGGGCTTGGGTGCAGGATCTTGCAGGATTCGGCAGGGCCTGGCTGGCCCGGGCCTGGACTGGCCCCGGGCCAGCATGCAGACCCCCGACTCGTCTCGGCGGGCCCTGCTCCGAGATGTGGCGGACGGACCTGGACCCGGAGCGGCGGGCGGACGCGTGGAGGGCGATCCTCGTGGGCGGCCTCGGCGTGCAGTCCCGGGCCGTGCAGGACGCGTACCACGGCCTGGGCCAGGCGCCGGGCCTCTGTTGCTACAAGGGGGGGGGCGAGTGCAGGCGGGGTCGGAGGGCGAGTTTTTGGTGGAAGGGTTTCAGGAGTTTCCGTGTGTTCCTGGAGTTAAAGTAGGGCCTGTCCCTCGACAGGCGGAGTATTCAAAAATAGTCCCAAAAAATAGTCAGGGGATTGTTTGACCATTGTGGGTGCAATTCTAGGGTATTTTTAATTTGTCGCCCAAGATCCCCCTGTAGGGGACATGCCCGACCTAATCCTGGGGTCGGACGGCAAGTGCTTGTGGAAGGGCTTCCGACTCCTGCCGCTCCGATGTGTCCGCCGATACCTCTGCCGAGTTCCCTGCCGACCCGGCTTCGCTCTCCGGGAGGCAGGCGGACCCGCTTCGGTGCGGTCCGCTCCTCCCGCTTCGCCCGCCGCCGTCCCCGCGAGGCGCGCGCCCCACGGCGCCCCTTGGTTCGCCTCTCCCCTGCTCGGTGTATAGGCGTGCTGCGTGCCAGCGCTCTGCCACCGTCGGGCCGGTGCGTCCGGAGGTTCCCGCGTGCTCCTGGATCGCCGAGCGCGTTCCGCTACTCGCAGAGTGCCTACTCCGGATTCCATAATAAAGTAGGGGGGGTCACATTTGGCGGGGGGGTCTGATTTGAGCTGTCTTGAAGGGTTCGAGGGGGTCTGGGCAAAGGGCCGCCCTTTCATGGATGGTCTGGGGGGGTCTAAAACTTCTCGTCTGGGAGGGTTGTGACCCCCTCCCTTTTATTACGAAATCTGGAGTACTCGCAAACGTCAGAAAAAAAACACCTGTCTGCTTCGACGTCATGTATCGTAGATCCCCTCCGCGGGGGATCCGGGCCATTTGCGAGTAGCTTCTCTGCAAGTAGTGGAGAACGCGCTCGTCAGCTGGGGCTTTTAAAGCCCTGGGGTGCTCTCCAGCAGCTGCGCCTCGTCGAGAGCTGGCGGTGCCAGAATCGCCCCGAACGGCCGCCGGAGGCCCGAGCTATGCCCCAGGAACCACTCCAGGCCTCCCGAGGGAGGTCCAGCAGATGGGGTCGGAGCATCGTGCTGCGTCGCCGATGCATCGACCGTGCGGCTCTCCATGTATAGCCCGATGTTCTCCACGCCGACGGCGCCGATGCATTGGCGATGCGGCGCGATCTTCCGACGCCGTCTGCCCGGACCACATGAGGGGGAGGCCGCCACAGGCGCCATCCTCGTACGACGACGTGATCCGGCGCGACCTCGGGCGCACGTTGCCCCAGGAGTCCAAGAGACACACCACCTGCATAAAGCATGAACATGACTTTCGGTGTGGATTTCTTGGATCGGCGTTGTGCCACCCCGCACGCAGATCGGCGGGGCCAGGGTCCAAAAACATAAGAGATTTGCCACAGTTCTGACATTCGCTGCACCCCTCACGCGGATCGGCGGGGTCAGGGTCCAAAAACACAAGAGATTTGCCACATTTCTGACATTCGCTGGGCCTTTGGCGCCGCCCCTGGGGCGCTCCGCGCGCCAGGGAGGGGGTCAAGGGCCGATCCGAGAAATCCACGCGGAGTTCCGAAAGTCTATGTCTAGGTCGGTTCGCGTCGTGTCGACCGGCGGTGACCCCGCCGCCGGCGTTCAACGCTGCACGCCGCCGGCGACCCAGAATCGATAGATGTTCAACGATCTGACTTGTCGGAAATGGCCGATCGTTCAAGTTGAACGATCCCCGCGGTGTCAGAAACCAGCGTCGAAGTCGGCACGACACCACGAACCTGCCGCATGCGGTCGATCCTTCCCCCAAGGAGGCCCTCTTCCGGGACAGGGCCGGCAAGGGCCAGAGCGCGCTCTTCCGCGTTCTGCACGCGCTGGCGCTGCACCTGTCGGACATCGGCTACGTGCAGAGCCTCAATTTTGTGGTCGCGACCTTGATCGGCGTGTTCCCCGACGACGAGGCTCTGGTCTTCCACTGTGCCCAGGCGCTGCTGTTCCGGTACTCGCTGGCCGACTTCTACAGGCCCCGCTTCCCGAAGCTCGGCGTCACCACTTGGCAGTTCGATCGCTTGGTGGAGTGCTTCATTCCACGCGTGCACGGCGGACTGCAGAGGCACGGCGTCACCGCCGAGTACTACGCGGTGCAGTGGTTCCTGACCCTCTTCGCGAGCGACCTCGCGCAGACGCTGGTCCGCCGCATCTGGGACCGTTTCCTCTTGACCGGCTGGGAGGTGATTGCGCAGGTGCTGGCGGCGCGCACAAGGGGGTGGAGGGAGGGGGGAGGGTTTCTTAGAAGCAGGGGTGCTTCTAAGAAGCCCCCCCCCCACCCCCCTCACCGCGTGGCTGAAGGTGGGCCTGGCGTTGCTCTACGAAGTCCAGGATTCGCTCTTGGCCTTCGACGGCTGCGAGGTGCTGACGTTCCTGAAGCGCTTCGCGCGCGCGCGGAAGTTCGAGGCCGAGAGGCTGCTCTGCGTTGCGTCGGGCTTCCAGGTCACCCACCGGATGCTGTCCGACCTGGAGGCCGCCTACGCCTCGGGCGGCGCTGACGAAGTGGAGCTGGCGGCCGAGAAGAACCTGGACACTGGCCACACGAGCTGGCGCGTGCGCCGTCGGCCCGACCCTGTGCCGGAGCGGCGCCTGCTCGAAGGTGAAGGCGGCGCCGACGACTTCATGCCGCAGGCCCTCGGGCGGCCCGGCCGCGAAGAGAAAGCACTCCAGGGCAACGTGCTGCCGTTCATGGTCCACAACCTGGACACTGGGGAGACCACGGTGATGGAGGACGAGTGGGCCCAGTTCGTGACGGAGAGAGAGGAGGCTGCCCCGAGGGGCTCCGGTGGTGCCGGGTCTCCCCGGCGCGGGCAGTCCGAGAGGGTGGCCGGCGGCAGCTTCTGGTCAGCGGGCCAGCAGCAGCAGGCGCTGAGAATATTGGGCCATGCCTGACGCGTCCACTGCACGCAAGTGGCTTTCACATCGCTATGCCTAGCGTCACGCCGTCGCGCCCCAAAAGGGGCAGCGTCTGCGGCTCGGCGCTCCGCTGAGGCGGCCTTCGTTGGAGCGGGGATGGAGTTCGTAGCGGAGCTATGCCCTGGGGCATGAATACGGCTTATTCTGGAATACTCTGACTTCTCCGCCAGGGCTTTTGAGAGTACAACACAAAAGCGATGTCGGCGTGGTAGTCCATGGAGCGCTTGGTGTTGAAAAGGCAGTGCCTGTGGACTCCCTCTGTTGCACTGTTGTTGCTTCCTTGCAAGACCTCGGGGGTGCGCACAGAGACAGGCCCCCAGCAGAGGTGGGCTCCGCCCAGCCTCAGCAGGCCCGCAGGGGTGGGCCGAGGAGGCAGTCGGCGCCCCTTTGGGGTGTTGAGACTGCCCTGGGCTATGCCCTGCGGCCCGTTGAGGCCAGGTGGGACCACCACAAAGGGCTGCATGTGCACAGCCCCATACCCGCGCGTCCCCCAGACATTCGATGTCGGGTTTTTTATTTGGTAACGCGAGCTCCCAGACCTCTCCGCCACACCAGAAGAACCGGCTCATCATTCCGGAGAGTTTTTGCACTTCCACAGGGCTCGACACGGGCTCCCAGGGGCAAGCATTATGAAAAAAGCCGGCGTCTAGTGACAGACGAGCTTGGCCTCGCCATGGTCGCCTCCTCCCCCCCTTCGGGCCCATGAAGTCAGTCCTGCACGGCCTGAAACAACGGTCGCCACGAAGGAAAGAGGTCCTGAGGGAGGGAGCAACCCGACCCCCGTCAGTGGCGTTTGCTGAACAGTGCTGGGCGTTCGCTACACAGTCCTGCCCCGTCCGATTCCCTCCTTCGGGGGGGGGGCACTGGAGAGCCTCGCGGGCAGGGGGGTCTATTTTGAGGGAAGGGTGCCCCTCCTGCCCTCTGGAGGAGAGGCAGGGGAAGGAGGAAGAACCTGACCTTCCTGAGTGCCAGAAAGAGCGCTAGAAAACAGCACTCCAGAACCTATAGACCCATCCGCACTGCCGCAAACCTCGACCAGCTTTGTTCGACGTCGACGCCCTGGCGCTAATTCTTACTGCCCTCCTGGAAGGCCAGGGGAGTGGGGGGGAGGAGGAGGAGGGCGAGGAGGAAGCGAGACGGGGAGGCGCACCGGCCTCCGAGGAGGCCCTCCAGCGGCGTGCGCGCGCGCATTGGCTGCCTGGTGCCCAGGCCGCCCTCTGGGAGCTCCTCGACGAACCTGGGCGGCCGCGGAAGCCGGGCGCTGCCCCCCACCGCCGGCCGCCGCCCCCCGTCGCCGTCGGCCGCCAATGTCGGGCCGCCGGCGTCGGCGGTGTCGTCGGCGTCGACCTGCTGGGAGGAGGGAGGAGGAGGAGGAGGAGGAGGAGGAGGAGGAGGGAGGAGGAGAGGAGGAGGAAGGATGAGGAGGAGGAAGGAGCGGGGGGAGGAGGAAGAAGGAAGAGGGAGGAGAAGCAAGGAGTAGGGAGGAGGAGGAAGAGGAGGAGGAAGAGGAGGAGGAGGTGGAAGAGGAGGAGGAGGAGGAGGAGGAGGAAGAGGAGGAGGAGGAGGGGGAGGGAGAGGAGGAAGGAGCCAGCAGGGGGGGGGGAGCGAGAGGGATGGGGAGGGGGAAGGAGGTGGGGTAGCAGGACGGAGGAGAACGGATTGGGGAGGAGAAGGAGAAGGGAGGATGACGGGGGAATAGACGCAGGAGGAGGCTGATGGTTAGGAGTGAGGAAGGCGAGGGGCGGGGAGGGAGGAAAGGGCAAATATGAGGAGTAAGGACAAAGTGAGAGGGCAGCGGGAGGAGAAGGTGGATGATGAATCACACGACAATGTATGAGACTTAAGATAATAAGTAGTAGCGACATTGAGAAGGATAGTACGATTACTACTACGAATGAACTAATAATAGCAATTCGATTAGCAACGTTACTCACATTAAGAACATTAAGTTGAATAATACGGGATATGCAAGTGATGCGAAAACGAATAATTTACAACGACTAATTATCACAACATTTGGAATGAACCAATCGTCTTACGAATGATAAGAGCAGTCTTATAACATAGTAATACGATTCGTCACATACTGAGTTCGGTCATACTAATAATAGTAACCATACAATAAGACTTAGAATGCGAAGCGTACGAGTAATAGTGATATAGCAGCACCAAGAACAACATTATTAATAGTAGGGATATTCCTAACAACAACAAGCATACTATGAAGGGCTATGCAAATAAAAAGCATGACGATAACTACTCAGGAGCGAAAATATTCGTAATCCTACTACGAATAAAGGGATAAGACACATAAGACAGACGATAAGAAGTGGTGGAGGAGGAGCAAGAGGACAACGGCGATGACTAGGAGGAGCAGGGAGAGGATAGGAGACATGCAACGTCATAAGAGCAGCCAGAGGGAGGAGGGGGGACAGGGGAGGGAGAGGGGCGGGAGAGGGAAAGGGACAAGTTGAGGAGTAGCAGGACCAGAAGCGGCACGAGGCGAGGAGGAGATGGAGGACGGGGAGGGGTGATGGCGATGGCATTCGCCTGCTCAGCTAGTAAGTCTCCAGGTCCATTCACATGGTGTCCTGCGCCATCCCATTTGCACCAGTCGAAAAGGAAGCAACGAACACTGGAACAACTAAACATACACATTCAAAATCTGTGGGCCATTGTGCCCCTGACCATAAACTTCCGGATCTCCGCGCGGATTTATGTGGTTGGCGTTGGACCCCCCTGGCGGCGCTTCTGGCGCCGCCCTGGCGAGATCCGTGCGACAAGGAGGGGGGTCCAGCGCAGGTCCAAGGAATCCGCGCGGACTGTCGAAAGTTTATGTTTACGCAGTGCCGTTGTTCCCTACCTAGGCTCTGCCTAGAAGGGTTCTTACTCTGTTAGCTTAAAGGGGCCGGGCAGTGCGACCCGCCCCGGGCGGTTCCCCCAGCATCCGCCCCGCGGTTCCCCCAGTTACGTCCCCTTAGCTTAGCGTTGCTTATCTCATCTTAGCTTAGCTTATTTCATCTTAGCTTAGCTTAGCTTCATCTTAGCTCAGGTTTATCTTAGCTTAGCTTACCTTCACCTTAGCTTCGCTGAGCTTTAGCTTAGCATGGGTGTAATTCCCTACCTAGGCTCTGCCTAGAGGATTAGCTTAGCCTAGCATAGCATAGCGCAGCGCTGCATTAGCATAGCATCGCATAGCATAGCATAGCATAGCATAGCATACTATAGCTAACCACATCATAGCACAGCGCAGCATAGCATAGCACATCATATCATAGCATAGCATAGCGCAGTTTAGCATATCATAGCATAGCATAGGTTAGCATAGCACAGCGCAGCATGACATAGCATAGCATAGCATAGCATAGCATAGCATAGCATAGCATATCATAGCATAGCATAACATAGCGCAGCATGGTATAGCATGGCATAGCATAGCATAGCGCAGCATATCATGGCATAGCATAGCATAGCATAGCAACTAACGCTGCTTTCCTAGGGGCTCCAACTTCTAGGTAGGGTCGCACCGGGGTAATGTTTCTTCTACGAGCTGCTATCTGTTTTACGGGGGGCCAGCGCGCCCGCCCCGAGTCGCACGGGGGCCTCGGCGCGGAGGCGCCTAGGGGCGCGCCGCACCCTGACTCCGTCGCGTCGTGGAAAGTACTCGGCGCGGAGATCCCCATAGAGTTGTACCTCGTGCTCCTGGCAGGTCTCGCTGAGAGCGACGCGGAGATCCCTATATAGTTGTACCTCGTGCTCCTGGCAGGTCTCGTTGAGAGCGTTTGTCTGTGAGTATCTGGGCGTATACCCGTATAAGGGGGCCCCCCGTGGGGCTGCTGAGGCCCGAGCCTCGCCTCGCCCTGGACACCCTCACGATCTGCGTCAGGAGGAGAGGGAAGCGGTGGATGAGGCGGGTGAGGGCGAGGAGGGGAGTGAGGAGGTGAGCGAGGAGGACGAGGACGAGGAGGATGAGGCGGAGGAGGGTTAGAAGAGGGGGATGAGGAGTGAGGAGAGGAGTGAGGCGGCGAGCGAGGAGGACGAGGACGAGGGGGATGAGGCGGAGGAGGGTGAGAAGAGGGGGATGAGGGCGAGGAGAGAAGTGAGGAGGTGAGCGAGGAGGATGAAGAAGAGGAGGATGAGGTGGAGGAGGGTGAGAAGAGCGGGGGATGGAAATGGAGAAGCGGATGAGAAAAAGGAGGGAGGAAGAGGAAGAGGGGGAAGAGGAGGAGGAGGAGGAGGATGAGAGCATTCTCATCCGACTCCTCCTCCCCCGGCATACCTTCTTTCTAAGAAACAACTCCCCCTGTCGCACCCCCAGACGTGTCGGTAGGGCGGTCCTTGCGTTTCGCCTGAGACTCCTTCACCAAGCCTGATCCTGAAGACTAGAAAATTGGGGCAGCGTCACGGATGGAGGGCGGGACGTGTTCGAAATGTTGTTTCCGCTTTAGCGCCGCGCATATTATTGTTGAGCTCGTGAACAGTTTCAAGGGTGGAGGGAGGATGATGTTCAAAGTGTGATTCTCGCCTTAGCGCCGTGCACATTCGTTCTTTCAAGTTTGCAGCAATATCAAATGCGGAGGGCGGCTCCTTTTCAACATGTTGTTCTCATCCCAGCGCCGCGCACATTCGTCTTAAAACATTGCAGTCGTTAAACGGATTCGAACGATTGAGTCCCAGGAGTGGTGCCCTGGCACAATTTAGGATTGTCAGGACACACCATTCGCGTTGTTTCGCGGCGCTGAAGTCCCAGAAAGGGCGTTCTGGTACGATTTAGGCATGTCAAGACGCAGCAGTCACATTGTTTCGCGACGTTGACGTCCCAGGAATCGTGTCTTGGCACGAGTGGGGATGCCCAAGCAGTTGTCTTCAATGGGGCACTCTCCGCAATGAGCCCAAATTCTTATAATGACTTGTGACGAGGGACCTTGGAAGGAGGATGTGTTGTTACATCGTTGATGCCCTCCTCCTCCTTTTCCTCCTCCTCCTCCTCCTCCTCCTTCTCCTCCCCTTCGTCCTCCTCCTCCGCCCCATCGTCCTCCACGTTCTCCCAGCGCCCCGCTCGGGACATCCTCGCGATCCGCTCTGGTCCCCACACCACACTCTGGACCCCCCCCACACCTGGCAGCAAATTGAGGAGGAGGGGGAGGAGGAGGAGGAGGAGGAGGAGGAGGAGGAGGAGGAGGAGGAGGAGGAGACTGGGCGACGGCGACGACGAGCCTGGGCCATGAGACGGGCAAACCGCTGGAGACATCCCCACGGTCTGAGCGCGAACGGCCGAGCGCCCTGACTCCTTGCGGATGCCCCTTGGGGTGCCGAGGCCAGCGAGCACCTCGCCAGAAGCATTTGTTGAATACATCAGTGCTGAGAGCAGAGACGTCCGAGCACCCAAACAGGCAAACCGCCCGACGCAGGCCCCGCAATCTGGCCGCGAGCGGGCCCGTGCCATCACGACTGGCGGGCCCGCATCGGTGCACGAAAGCGCCAGCGCCTCGCTGAAGACGTCCTCACGATCTGTTTCGAGAGCGGCGGAATCCAAGCACCCAAGCAGGCAATCCGCTTGAGACAGCCCCGCTATCTGGCCGCGAGGGTCCCGTGCAATACCCCTTGGCGGGCCAGGTGCTGAAACCAGCGCCTCGCTAAAGACATCCTCACGATCTGTGTTGAAAGCGGCGAGGTCCAAGCAACCAAACAGGCAAACCGCTTGAGACAGCCACAGAATATGTCAGCGAGTCTGAGTGTGAGTGAGTCGGAGTATGAGTGAGTCTGAACGTTGGGGGGAAGAAGCTCGACGGAAGGTGTTTGATAACGTTCGGCTTCCAAGGGCCCTTACCAGGCCTCGGGGCCATCAAATACGGCTCGGGATGGAACGCCGGCCCCCGGGAAGGGGTCTGGATCTCCAGGGAGCCACGTCGGGAGAAAAGTCGTCAGGGCGTCGGATGTCTGGAAGCAGGAGGAGGGTTCGGGCGACGCTGGGTCCAGCTGGAGCAGGTCGAGGCGGAGCCGAGGGGCTCCATCTGGTGGGCCTCCAGCTGGACCTGTGGCCTCCTCTCGGGCGACGCCAAGTCCAGCACGTGGCAAGTCCAGCTTGACCATCTGGCAGCCTCTCCAGCTGGACTTGGCCGATCCAGCGGAGAAACAACACATTCGAATCTGCCCACCCACCCTAGGTGTGTACAGCCACCGGGCAGCGCGGAATCGTCTGAAGTTATTCATTTCGCTGTGCCCGCGTGGGAATAGGGGCTGTGGCCTCGTACCAAAGGCAACATTATCCGCATGGCACGATGCAGAAAACTGTAAGTTATCCCAGGCGTGTACGGAACAACGCATTTCTTCTGCTGGCCTCGCGGGGGGGGGGTGGGGAACGCCCGAGTAAGCAAAATGAAGGCGCGAGAGCAGGCGCAAGGGATCCAGGCCTCTGGGCAGCAGCCACGAGGTGGAAACACGACGGCGGAAGTCTGGGACTGTACGGATTAAGGGCTGCCCATGTGGAAAATAGGTCTCGCCTCAGCGTCTCGCTGAACGCCTTCGGCGGCGGCACCACGGCCCGCGCCCAAAGCTTTGGCAGCACTCCCAGCCCTGAAGCCCCCCAAGCTTTTGGTGCCCCCCCCCCCGCCACCCCGAGATGACATTGATGCGCTCGCACACCAAGTCGCTCACGGTGCGCCCAGTCTGCAGGCCCGCCCCCGCCGGCATCGGGACGACGGGGGCACGAGGGAGGGAGCAAGGGATCATGGGAGGAGGGAGGGAGGGAGGGAGGAAGGGAGGGAGGGGAGGCAGGGAGGAAGGGAGGGAGGAAAGAAGGGAGCGAGGGAGGGAGGGAGGCGAGAGACGGCGCGTCGCGGTGAGCGGCGGAGGCGCAGAGGGCCTAAGCTTCGACTGGCGGGACACCAGCGCTCTTGGTTTGCCCCAGGGAGGCAGGGAGGGAAGAGGAGGGAAAAGGAGGAGGAGGAGGAGGAGGAGGAGGATCAGGGTTTCCCCAGCCATGGATGAGTAAGTAAGTAAGGAGGAGGAGAAGGAGGAGGAGAGGAGGAGGAGCAGCAGGAGGAGGAGATGGAAGAGTAGGAGGAGAAGGAGGAGGAGGAGGAGGAGGAGGAGGAGGAGAGGGAGGAGGAGGAGGATGAGGAGGAGGACCCGCTCCAGACTCCGAAGACGGGCGGCCCCGACACCGCAGCCTATGTGGCATGCAGGTGGTCGGCGCCGGCCCCCAAACCACTTGCGGAGTCTTGGGCGCTTTTCTTCGTCTGCCAGGGAAAGCCCGCGCCAAAGCAGCGGTGATGGGAACGCGGTCGAAAGGAGGAGGAGGAGGAGGAGGAGGAGGTGGAGGAGGAGGAGGAGGAGGAGGAAGAGGAGGATGTGGAGGAGGACGAGGAAGAGGAGGAGGAGGAGGAGGAGGAGGAGGAGGAGGAGGAGGAGGAGAACGGGGGGGAGGCGGAGAAGGAGGACAGGCGCAGGCAGAAAATGGCGCGAGTCAGCTCAGCGCCCCCACCCCCCACGTTGCCCACGGAGCACGGCGGGCTCCGTTCCTAGGAAGCCAAGGAACGTGCCAGGACGCGGGACCTCGGAGCCCTGACCCCGCCTGGACCAGCCCCAACGGCAGCCAGCGCTTCTGAGTCCTCGGTGGAGGCTAGATAAGTCCACACGGAGTAAATCAGTAAATCCATACGGAGTGTTCGGTCTCCGTCTGGACTGACTCGGTCTGGACTTCGCCTCTCCTGGTAGGAGGCTAAGTCCATACGGAGTAAGGCCATAGCTAACGGAGTTAACGGAGTGCTCGGTCTCCGTTTGGACTGACGCGGTCTGGACTGGGCCTCTGCTGGAAGGCGGCTAAGTCCATTTGGCCACAGTTCACGGAGTGCGCGGTCTCCAACTGGATTGGCTCGGTCTGGACTTCGCTTCTCCTGAAGTCCGCGGGGACTTCACACGATTCCGTACTGGGTGCGCCCCTGCGTCAGCCCAGCGCGTGGCGGCCCTCCCGGGGCCCGAAGCCGCGCGCGGCGGCCCTCTCGGGCCTCCACCTCCCCGACGAAGGCAGTGTGGTCCGCGTGGGCCTGCGCTGGCGGCGCGCCCACCCGGAACGCCCGCGGCGCCGCGTGCCTTCCGGCGCCCGAGGGTCTGTCTCGAAGGGTCCCGGCGGCCCTCCCCCCCAGAGAGCCTTGCTCGGGACGAGCTGGTCGTTGATCTCCGCGACGGCCTGGCCGTAACGCCTGGGAGCTCCGCGGGGCCCGCCCGCGGCGTGGCTGGGCCGTCCGAGGAGAGATGCCCCGCGCGACGTCGTGGGAGGCCCCGCGCCTGCTCCGAGAGGAGAGCGTCGGGGGCCCGCTCGGGCCAGGTCGGCTTCAAGGGCAGCGCGCGCGCACGCCAAATGCTCCCCATCCGCGACCACGGCCTGTCCCTGTAGGCGGGCACGAGCCTTGAGGAGACTCTCGGGGATGGGTCGATCGTCATCCTGCTGCTGCTGCTGCTGGACGGTCTCGCACTCAAAGTAGAGATGGCCATGCAAACCCTCGGCAGAAGGAGGATGAAGAGGTTTTGCCATCAACGGGAGAGCACTCGGTATACGCGCAGGGTGGTGGTGAAACCCCCATGAGCCAACGAGGAAACAGAACGGGGGGCTTCACACGCCCGCAGGACCAGGCATTGACAAGGGGGGCTCCCCACATGCTGTTACTAGAGGTGCATCTGGAAGGCCAGAGCGAGACACCGCCAATGACGACCAATCAATCTCGACCCGCAGCTCGGGAGGATGAAAGAGCTGGCAGAACCCTGAGATGCGACGTAGCGGAAACAATGCAGCATCAAAGAAAATCACGACCACAGCCTTGGACCGCATCTTTATGTTACATGTTTCGAGCCAGTTCGATCTGTGATGATCCCAGGACTCGGGACAGGGCGAAAATGGTTGGTGTGAAAAGCAGGCAACGCGCTCCCAGCGAGCTTTCGGGCCCGAGTTACAAAGAGCCCTCCCTCCTGCCAGCACGCGCGCGCAGGAGCGAGGGGAGAGAGAGGAAAGGAAGGTACTGCCTGGCTACGCCGCTACACTTCGAGGAGCAGGCGCCAGAAACGAGAGAAGCTGGGACCGAACAATTGTGCTCGGTCCTCTCCCTCCTCCTCCTCCTCCTCCTCCTCCTCCGCCTCCTCCTCTTCCTCCTCCTCCTCCTCCTCCTCCTCCTCCGCCTCCCCCTTCCGAAACCCTCCCCCCTCGTCGAGAGCCGAGAGCCCCGGCGGGGGGCGGAGGGGGGAGGGACGCGGAGGACGAGGCTCGCGCCCCTCCCGACACGCGCTCCGGGTGTTCTCTCGCCGGTTTGCCTGCCCGGCGCCCCCCCCGGAAGCAGGGCCAGCTGCAGAGCGCATCGTGCCGCGGTGCGCTCGTGCGCGTGAAGCTCCTCGGCGCCCTCGAGGCGGAGCCGCTGAGGAAAGCTAGGGCCGAAAAAGTTGATGGGCCATTCGCAGAGGGGGATATTGGGGAAGGGGGACTGCTTCTCAGAGGCACCCCTGCTTCTAAGGAGCCTTTGTGCCCCGCACCCATCCCATACCCCCTTTCTGTGCGCGCAGCCAACTTTTTTCGGTCCTGGCGTTTTTCCGTCATTTAGGTCTCTGGGGCTTGTTGCAGGGCCCCAGGACAATCAGAAACGGGGCCCGGACGAAACACGGACCCTTGGGAATGTGTCGGGACATCTCGGGCCGCGAGTTGACAAGGACAACCCCTAAGATCCGGGCTTAGCAAGTTTTCACGCCAGGCGTTTTCGCCCAGTTTCGGGGACCATCACAGATCAAACCGCTTAGCAAAATGCCGCAGGAAGATTGGATCTAGGGCTCCAGTGGTGATGTGTTCGCGAGGTTATGTTTTTGTTCCGCCACGTCGGATCTCAGGGCGAGACAGTCACCGCGGAAGGGTTTGGGCAACTTCGGGCCTCCCGGGGCCGGCATGGTGACCGCGTTCCCGGGAAGGTCGCCCTTACTCCTCCTCCTCCCTCCCTCGCTCCCTTCCTTCCTCGCTCCCTCCCTGCCTCCCTCCCTCGCCCCCTCTCTCATTTCTCGTTCCTCCACCCCTTCCTCCGGCGCGCGCGCGAGCCCGCGCCGAGGTATGGCGTCGAGTGCAGGAGAAGGATCCCCGCTCCGACTCGGCGGAGAGCGCCGCCAGGAGGGAAAGCGAGGACAGAGGGAGGAAGAGCAGGAGAAGGAGGAGGAGGAGGAGGGCGAGGATGGAGAGAAGAAGGGATGGAGGAGGAGGGAGAAAGCGAGAGAGAGAGAGAGACGAATAGAAAGAGAGAACAATGACTTATAGCAAAAGAGGAAGAAATCAAAAGAGCGGGAGAGACAGAAAGAGAGAGGGAGAGATCATATGAAATTTTACACACACACACACACACACACACCTATATACATATGTATATATATATATATATATTTATGTGTGTATCGATATCTATATGTATATAAATTTGTACATATTAACAGAGGTATAGAAACGGGAAAGAGACAGATAGGGAGAGAGAGAGAGACGAGAAAAGAGAGAAACACAGAGAGAGAGGGGGGGAAAGGAACCGCAAAGCGAGCGGGCCGACCAGCGCTGAAGATTCGGACTCGTAGGAGCAATTTCAAGTCGCCATCGCTCGTTTCTGTGATGTTTAGTTTCGGCTCGTGTGGCACTGACATGCGTAACCACACCAGCAACAATAGCAACAGAGGAGGACGAGGGGGAGAAGGGAAGGAAGGACATAAGGGAAGGGAGGAACGAGCTACGGAGAGAGAGAGAGAGAGAGACATGAACGGAAGGGGGAGGGGGAAAGGAAGGAAGGGGACGAAGGAGAAACATACAGATTAATGTACGAGAGCCCTGTTCTACAATATACCATCAGAAAAAAGTGGGCGAGAGACAGAGATATGTAGAGCAATGCAACCACAAACAAACTAGAGAGAGAGGGAGAGCGGGGAGGGATGAGCAAGAGGAGTAGGAGGAGGAGGAGGAGGAGGAGGTAAATAGAGGTGAGAGATGGAGGGGAGAGGATCTGAGGGAGGAGGGGAGGAGTTGGAGGGAAAGGAGGATGGGAGGGGGAGGGACAGGGAGCAAGGAGGAGGGGGAGGAAAGGCGGGCAGAGAGGAGGGAGACAACAGCGTAAGGATAGGGGTGAGGGGGGGGGGAGCGGAGGGAAACGAGAGGGAGACAGGGGCTCATACCCGGTCGGAAAGTGTCGACTTGGGGAGGTCTTGGCCTCTTCCTCCTCTTTCTCCTCCTCCTTCTCCTCCTCGGCTTCATCGTCCTATTCCTCCTCCTCCTCCTCCTCCTCCTCCTCCTCCTCCTCCTCCTCCTCCTCCTCCTCCTCCTCCTCCTCCTACCCCCCATCCTCCTCACCGTCATTCAGCCTCCCAGCTCGCTCGCACACCCGTGACGCGTGACCAGGCCACCGGCCCCAAGCTTCGGAAGCGCAAGCGCAGGTGGATGGGGGAGGGGCAGGGAGGAAACAAGGCAAGGACGGAGGACGAAAAAGGAGCGGAGAGCCCCCCCCTGCCACGGCGGCGAGCAGCCGTCTCCTCGGAGTCGAGGGGCCGCCCCGCTCCCCAGAGAGGGGGAGCGGCGGGGGCGGAGGTGAGAAGAGCGGGGGTCACGCGCGTGGGTGGGCACGCAGGGCTTGTTCTCCTAAGCAGTGGCGGGGATCACGCTGCACGCAGGGCTTCAGTAGCAGTTCAGAGTACTTAGCAGGTATCCGAGGCATCTGGTTCCAAGGTTAGGCCGGCGCTCAAGCACCGTGCAGGTGCGCAGAGGTCTCGCTCTGTTTCCAGACGCTCCGTATATGTGCTGGTCTGCGTAAACGTCCCCTTATTCTTCACGTTTTACCTCTTCCAAATCCCTCTTCCGGATTCCAGTTCATTCTTTTGACCCCCAAGAGGGAAGAGGCAGGGGAGTGAGTGGGGGATGGAGCAGGCCCTGACGTCTTCGCACTGTGAAATACATATATGGCGGCATGCGTTTGGCAGTTCTCGGCTTCCGGGGGGCACTACAGGATGAAGAGCCGGTCCCCGGGAAGGGGTCCAGACCTTTGGGGAGCCACGTTGTAAAGAAATAACGACGTAGGATGTCTGGGGAGGGAGGGCAGGAGGGAGGGAGGAAGATGTGAGGAACAACGGAGGCGAATGTGGGGGGGAGTGGGAGGGAAGAGAGGGAGGGGGGTGGGACGAACCTTGCCAACCCCAGAGTAGGAAAAATATCCGACGCATTTCTATGACACGCGCTGGGGAAACACAGGCGATGACCGAAGGGCCCCAACCATGTGCAGCAGCGTGCAGCGCAGGGTGTGGACGTCTCTTCATACACTGCGCGCCGCGGAGCAGCGCGGATGAGCGGCTGCGGAGAAGGCGCGCAGAAGCGCGGTGAGCTCCCTAGGGGGGGTGCGCGGGCATGAGCCCGCATGCGCACACGCTCACTGGGGGTGTTCGTAAGTGGAGCTTCCTGCCAGTTGGACCGCAGGTGAAAATGTTTAGGGGGACACGACCCTCGTCGGGGGTGCTCCGAAAGGGGGGGGAGGTGCCATGCGCAGCCTGCCACTGGGGCAGTCAGGCGGAGCTCCTCATGGGGCGTGGGTGCGGCCATGCAAGCATCAAGCACCCCCCTTGGGGCCTTGGGTGGTGCTCGCTTTGGGTGCTTCAGAACGTGGCAGGGGCAGGCGAAGTGGGGGGGAGGGGCCATGAGGTCACCGCCAACTGGGCCGTAGGTGGTGCTCCATATGGTGGCTTAAACGTGGCAGGTCCAGGCGAAATTGGCGGGAGGCTGCCACGCGGCCATGCGGTCCTCGCGGTCATGCGGTCCTCGCGGCGATGGTGGCTTAAAAACGAGGCAGGGCCATGCGGTCCACGCCTCTGGAGCTCCCTCTGGGGCCTGGAGAACGTAGCAGGGGCGGGCGAAATAACCGGAGGCCACGTGTGGACGCACCCACTGGGGCCCTCGGTGGAGCTCCCTGTGAGGTATAAGAAGCGCGACAGTGGCGAGCAAAATGGGCGTAGTCAAACATACTAGCCCTGCCATGTGGGCCTTTGGGGGAGCTCTTGTGGGGCCACGAAACGTGTGAGGAGTGTGCCAGAAAGGGCGTGGACACGCAGACGAGCGCGGCCACTTGGGCCTTCTGAGTAGCTCCTATTAGTTCACGAACGTGTGAGAGGTGTGCCAAAATTAGCGTGGTGCGGCATACGAGCCCTGCTACTTGGACCGTCCGCATAGCACCCATGGGGCCACGAAGCGTGCGAGGGGTGTGCCGGAATGCGGAGGGCAGAGCCAGAATGAGGACACAACACAACAGGATGGTTTGGAAATATTCAAATTTCCACGATATCAGGGAAGCTGTGGGTCCGCGTTTCGAGGGCGCGCGCCGATGCCGGCCAGGTTTGAGGGCCCCAGAGGAGCGCCCCGAACCCTCGTGCCCCCCGCCTTCGCCGCTCCGAACGCCGCCAACGTCGGGCGCTCGCTCCCGCGCACACGCGCACCTCCTGCGCAGCACAGCTCGCCATCGTCGGGCGATCATTCCCGATGTGCGGAACCTCCGAGGGCATTTCGAAAGACCGCAGTTACATGGCACGAGCTGTGGGAACACTGTTTTTTCGTCGGAGGCGGGGCGGGGCAATCCACTCCAGCGTGGCAGCGATGCAGGGGCACTACAAAGCGGATTGGCCGGCACGCAGGAGGGGGGGGACGCGGAGAGGTACCACCAGAGGTTCTATCAGAAGGGTACCGCGTGCAGTAAACTCATTTTAGCGCGCAGGTTCCGCCCCTCCTCGCCCTTTGCCCCGATCCCCCTTTGGTCGGTGCGGCCCGGTGTCGCGGCCTGCGCGCCGCCGAAGAGGAGGCGGCGGCGCCGTCGCCAAGAGCTGGACGCGCGTCGCCTCCCTGCCGCCCGGGGCACCAGCAGCTGCCCGTCTATCCCTCCGCGCTCCTCTGGCTCCTGGGCGCCTCTGCGACCAGCGTGCGGTGGGGAACGCTTGCTTTCAGTCGGGCGTGCCCCTCGACAGGGGGGATATTCAACAATAGTCGAAAAAATAGTCTGGGGACGTTTTTTAGTATTTTTTAGTATGTGTCGACTATTTCTGAATATTTCCTAGTTGTTTCAAATCTTTTTTTTCAAGTATTTGTTGATTATGTTTGAATGTTTGTTGGCTCTTTTTTATTTGTCGTCCAAGCTCCCCCTGTAGGGGGACACGCCCGACCTAAGCATACCGTGGGGAGCGCTGGCTTCGCGCGTCGCGCCGCCGGCTCTGGCCCACACCACGCTCCTCGGCGCAGCACGCCGACCGCGTCCTGGTCGCCCCGGGCGCCAACCCCAACGTCCCGGGCCCTGCGCGCATCGGGGGCCCCCAAACGGGGTGGTGACCACACCGTGCGGTGGGTCGGTAGGGATTCGGGGGCACCGCACGGTTTTGGGACTCGGGTCGTTCTCCGAGGACGTCTCGGGCGACGGGGGCATCCGAGGTCCCAAGACCGTGCGTTGACGGAGCGTGCGGTGAGGTCTTGGGGGATTTCGAGGTCACCGCACGGTCTGTCACCGCACCGCTTCGGGATCCCAAAGCCCAGCCTCCCACCCCTCGGAGCCGAGCGACCCGCTATCAGCTGACAGGGCATAGCGTGTCGCCAGGGCCGTCGCCGCGAAACGCCAAGCAAACGTTCTTGATCATACATGGCCGCTAAGGGGGTATGTTCCTGTAGGATAAGAGGTGGTCCTTCCTGCTCAGTCTCATCTTTCTCCCCCTCTTCGTCCTGTTCCTGGATGCCGCTGTGCTACAGCCACGGGGCCATGTGTACACATGTACAGTATACATATATACCTATACGACCACCCTTCAGGTGATAAGGAGGTTCGGGGGACGAGGAACCAACATCTCACTCGATCGGTCTCACTATCGATATCACTATCGATCCCACTATCGATCTCACGATCGATCTCACATTCGGTCTCACTATCGATCTCACTGTCGATATCACAATCGATCTCACCATCATCGTCATCATCAACAACATCAGCATCACCAACATCATCAACATTATCATAATCATCATCATCAGCAACATCATCATCGGGACACCATCATCATCATCACCTCATCACCATTATCATCATCATCATCATCATCATCATCATCATTATCATCATCACTAACATCATCATCGGGACACCATCATCGTCACCACCGGCATCATCAACATCATCATCATCGGACCACCACCATCATCATCATCATCATCGGACCACCACCATCATCATCATCTCATCATCACCACCATCATGAACAACATCATCAGAATCATCATCATCGTGACACCGTCAGCATCATCAGCAGCATCATCATCATCAACATCATCCTCATCATCGGGACACCATTATCATCGTCACCATCTTCATCATCACCATCATCATCATTGGGACACCATCATCATCAACATCAGCATCATGATCATCACCATCATCGGGCAACCATCATCAAAATCAGCATCATCACCTCATCATAATCCTCACCATCAACATCATCATCATCATCATCGGGACACCATCATCGTCATCATCATCACCTTCAACATCAGCATCATCATCATCGGGACACCATCATCATCACCACCATCATTATCAATAGCAGCATCATCAACCTCATCATCATCGGGACACCATCATCATCATCCTCTTCATCCTCATCTCATCATCATCCTCATCATCATCAACATCATCATGATCATCAACATCATCATCAGCAACATCATCATCATCATCATCATCATCATCATCAACATGATCGGGACACCATCATCATCATCACCATTAGCAACATCATCATCAACATCATCATCATCGGGACACCACCATCACCACCACCATCACCATCATCATCATCACCATCATCATCATCAACATCGTCAACATCATCATCATCGGGACACCATGATCATCACCACCATCACCGTCATCACCATCATTATCAACATCATCGATATTCATCATCATCATCATCATCATCGTCGTCATCATCATCATCATCATCATCATCATCATCATCATCATCATCATCATCATCATCATCATCATCATCATCATCGGGACACCGACGGGACACCGGCGGGACACCGGCGGGGCACCGCTCCCCACCGGCCCTCGGTCAGGAAGCATTTGGTCCAGCCGGGCCTCAGCCAGAGGCGGGACACCGGCGGGACACCGCGCCCCACCGGCCCCCGGTCAAGAAACATTTGGTCCGGCCGCGCCTCAGCTGGAGGAGACTTTCTTCTCGCCCGCCCACGCAGCTTCGCCTCGCCCGCACGCACGGCTCGCACGAACACGAAACCGAAACCGATTTCCCGGTAGGGGGTTCTCCGGTCCATTTCGATCTCACCCCCTCACCTCCGATATATATATATATATAGAGAGAGAGAGAGAGATTGACTGGCTGAGCGGAGCGCGCTCGGATGTGAATCGTTTTGAGAAGTGGTGAAATTAGATCATTGTCAGGGTCGAACAGGCACTGAGTGTTCAGTGGCGTACCCTTTTGCACGTGTCTGCCGACCCAGTGTAGAGTATCTCGCCTTACCTTCTATATGTTATATGTTGACAGGCCGCGCTTGCGCCACTGTGGGAGCGCATGCGAACTCGGGAGTTTCACGCGCGCGTGTTTGCGGGCGCGGTCTGATCAGGTAGGGTATTCTGCAGCGGAAAAAGACTGCGGGCCCAAGATGTCCCAAGCTTCAAGATGAGCTACTGGTTTCGCGCGCGCTGATGTATCATGCAGGCCCGAGGTGTGCGGCTCCTACAGCATTACTCTCCAGGCAAGGCGCTCGGCCCTTTGCTTGCCAATCTATCACTAGCGTCTGAGCTGATAGCACAGCTCGCCCCCCTCCCCTCCCCCCCCCCTCAAAGCGCGTGGAACCTTCTTCTCTTTTGAAGTTAGTCAGACTGTGAGCGGGTCTCGTAGCATCACGTAGCCCTCCTCTTCCTCCTCCTCCTCCTCCTCCTCCTCCTCCTCCTCCTCCTCCTCCCCGCCCACCCCCCCTCCCCCCATCCCCCCTTCCATGGACCCCCCCTCCCCCTCCCCCCGTATATTTACAACGGTCTCCAAGCGCATTTATGCTTTGAATGTTTTGTCAATCTGAACGTTGTCGGTGTCTCAACATGGAGCTCCCGAGCTCCCGCTGCAGCGCGGGCCTCCTTTTAGGATCGGCACTGTGGTCCCGTCGTTCGCTCCGGTGCTGGCCACGTTTGTGGACCCGAGTCCTTCATCGTCGTTGTCGCCCCGCTCCTTTCCTCTCCTCCGCCTCGCCCTGATCCTCTCGCTCCGCCTACTCCTGCTTCTGCTGCTGCTGGTATTCCTCCTGGCCCTCTTTTTTCCTCATCATCATCCTCCTCCTGCTCATCCTCATGCTTATCCGCCACCTCCTCCTCCTCCTCCTCCTCCTCCTCCTCCTCCTCCAATGTACACAGCTCCCTTCTGTGCTGTCGCCGCATAGCACTACGGGGTGCTTTGGGGAGTCCTAGGTTTCCTATGACACCAGTCGGCGGATAGAGACACATCAGCACAATGGGGAATCATGGGTGGGAAGTGATGGGTGGGAACGGTAGGATGTCAGACATCGCGCGAGCGCTCCTAGCTTGCCCCCCCTCTCCCCTCACCCCTCGTCCCCCCTCCCTCCCCACCACCCTTGCCCCCTCGCCCTCCCCCCCCTTCCTCGCCCCCTCGAAAGAGGGAGGTGGGAGGGGGGGGGGGCGCGCGCGCAGGGGAGGGGCGGGCGGGGTCGTCGGCGGAGGCAGCGGCGGCGCACGTGCGTGCGCGCGCGATCCGCGGCGCTGCTCCCGTCGAGGAACCCCGAGCACCTGACGGACATGGCGCTCCGCCCCGCTCCGCGTTCCGCCCTGCCCCGCCTCGAGGATCGGGGAGGATAGGAGGAGGAAGAGGAGGAGGAGGAGGAGGAGGAGGAGGCGGGGACGAAAAAGAGTAGAACGAGGGACAGAGAACGACGCGTGGCAAGATGCGCGCGCTCGCGCCACATCGGGCATCCGAGACCTTCCCCCCCATCCTTTTTTCCACCGTGCCGAGCCGCCCTGTCCTGTTCGGCCATCCAGCTGCCGACTGGGACCTAAGTGGGCCTCAGAGTGGCATTTGCGGCGAGAGGAGGCCAGCGGCCAGGCGAGAAGATGGAGGAGGGGAACGAGGGGGACTAGGGAGGAGGAGGAGAAGGAGAAGGAGGAGGACGCCAGGGAGGAAGGATGAGGGAGCCGAGGAGGAGAACCAACGACAAGTCGACGACGACGACGACGACGACGACGACGACGACGACGACGACGACGACGACGACGACGACGGCGGCGACGACGACGACGACGACGACGACGACGACGACCGTGGGCGACCCGCGCCTCGGGGGCTTCGGCTCTCTCGGGCGGCACGCGGGTCCCGGGGCACCCTCCCTGAGGGCGGCGCGCACGTGACTGCAGCAACTGGCTGGCGAGCCCGCGCGGCCACCTCCCTCTCGCCCCCGGTGGCGGCCTATCATCTCGGCGGTTCAAAGGTGGGGTCCTGAGGGATGCGGTCCCAAGAGCGAGGTGCCTCACACAGCGCAGATCCACCTCTGGGCCCCTTCCTGTCCTCAGGGGCCCCCCATCCCTCAGGACCCCATCTCTGAGCCACCGCCTATATCTTCCTCCTGCTGGGCCACTGAGCCACTGATGGTCTGAGAGCCCGGCGGACGCGACCATCCGCCCCCCCTCCCAGGGCCATTCGGCCCTGGCTGGGGTGATCAAGCTAGTGAGCCCCGCGACCTTTATGGTCGAGGCTGCCGGGCGGGCGCGGCCACATCTCGCCCCCGGTTGCGACTTGTTCTGTTCCTGCTGAGCCACTGAGCCACTGATGGTCTGAGAGCCCGACGGACGCGACGATCCCCCCGCCCTAGGGCCATTCGGCCCTGAGGGGAGGGGTGATACTCGAAACGAGTGGGCACGGCGACCCTTCTGGTCGGGGCTGCGGCGCCCGCGGAGCGGGGGCAGACGAAGACAGGGAGGCGAGGGGCCGAAAAGGGGGTGAGGAAGACGAGAGGGGCCCGAGCCGAAGCGCGAAGGAGGAGGGCGGGGAGAAGAAAACGAATGGGCCCCCCCCCAAAAGACAGGAGGGCCAACAGAGCCCAACAGAAGAAGGACGTGCGGGGGAGGGGGCAGAGGAGGGCCGAGGGCGGCGGGGGGGGGAGGGAGGGGGAGGAAGAGGGGGGGCAGAGTGGGCCTTTGCGCGCACGGGGGGCGCCCGCTCCGTGCAGGGAAGCGCGCTCCGTGCCGCGGGTGTCCTCCTCCTCCTCCTCCCCTGGTCTTCTCTCCGTGGGCGGCCTCCTCCTGCTCCTGCTCCTGCTCCTGCTCCTCCTCCTCCTCCTCCTCCTCCTCCTCCTCCTCCTCGTTTTCCTTCCCTCCCATTCCCCTCCCCTCTCTCCACCTCCTCCTCCGCCTCCTCCTCCCCCTCCTCCTCCTCCTCCTCCTCCTCCTCCTCCTCCTCCTCCTCCTCCTCATCGTCCTCCTCCTCCTCCTCCTCCTCCTTCTCTTCCTCCTCCTCGTCCTCCTACTCCTCCTCCTCGTCCTCTTCATCCTCCTCCTCCTCCTGCTCCTCCATCGGGTACGCCAACCTCCTCCTCCTCCTTCTCCGTCTCCTTCTCCTTCTCCTTCTCGTCCTCCTCATCCTTCTCATCGTCATCACCCCCTCCTCTGTCTCGTGTGCCGCAGCCCCTGGGGCAGCGTACCCGAGCGGAGGTGGGGGCGAGGGGGCTCGGGTCGTGAGCTGCGACGGCGCTGTGTTTCCACAACAGCGTCGGATGTCAGGGTCTGCTCATTCTGTGCGCGGCGGCGTGTACATCCGTTCCCCTCCGGCCCGCTGCTGCCGCTGCTGCTGCTCAACCTGCTCGGGGGTGGACAGAACCCGCACCCTGACACGTCGATTAGTGAATTGTCCGTTGTCGGTTCTCGAGAGGGCGCCGCGGCCGTCATTTTCCAGGCTTGCGCCCGCCAGGTTTGGGCCCAAGGTCGTTTCCACTAAGCCAGGTTTTACCAAAAGGGGTTATGTCCATCCCCGACCTGCTCGCTATGCACGCTCGTTGCGTGCGACATCTACACTCCAGACGCTGAAATAAGGACCGCTTTGGGCTCAGGAGGGGCCTTCGTTCATTAGTCGGCGTTCCCTGTAGTAGCACGATGGTTGATTGCAGTTGTGCTAGAGTTGCTGCTGGTTCGTGTCGTGTCCGCGCGGCGGCGACTGCAGCGCGAGCGTTCAAGGTCCAACGCCGCCATTGACCCCGAGTCGGCCGACATCGAGCGATCCGCGCTATCGGAATGCGCCGATCCTTCAAGGTTGAACGACCCACGCGGTGTCAGAAACCAGAACCCAGGTCGTCACGACCCGAATTTGCCGTCGGCTCCCCAGACCTTGTTAGCCGAGAGGGTTGAATAATCAGCCGAGTTGGCGCTTCCTCTTCCACATCTGCACAATCGGCGCTGCGGTTCAAGCATGCCGGAACCCCTCTTCCTCTCGCTCAGCGTAGCTACCATGTCAAAATGCAATGCACCGCGCACGTACCAGTTCACTGGCTGCCAGAAAGAGACTTCAGAGAAGTCGAACGAGGGCCGACTCGCTTGCAAGTGTTCCTCCTCCGCCTCCCCATCCTCCTAGCTCTCCGCCCTCATCCCGCCGCCTTCCCACGCGCCTGGTTCCTGAGGCTCCTTCCAGCCATGGAAGGGACGGTCTGGGGTTGGGTGGGGAGGAGCTCCCCTACTGCTCCGTCATCCCCCCACGCCAGGCACACCCAGCAGACGACGACTACCTCGAATGCGCCCACCCCGCCCCGCGGGGGGGGCGGGGGGCATATCTATCGTACACTGCTCGTGTTCCATCGGCGGTCTCCCGTTCAATGTGTCACTTGTTGTGACGTGCGCCCTACCTGTTTGTCGTGCGCCGTCCTCTTCTGCGTATCCCGCTGTGCGTTCCCGTCGTCGGATTCCCTCCTCCCGCTTCCTTGCTCCTCCCCTTGTCCATTCTCCTCCTCCTTTCACCCCCCCATCCCTCCTCCACCTCCGAAGCTCCTTCATCATCGTCGTTGTGGGATGTGTCTAGCGGGAGAGGGCACTGGATGGAAGCAGGAAGCTCACGAGTATATTTGCGAACTCACACCGTGGACCGCTGTGGCTACAATATGTTGTCACCTGATGTTTCTGCCTAACAGCACATCTCTAGTTGTTGGTGGCGCCTCTCTTTTTCTTGTTCCCTACCTAGGCTCTGCCTAGAAGGGTTCTTACTCTCTTGGCTTAAAGGGCAGGGCAGTGGGAACCGTCCCGGGCGGTTCCCCCAGTATCCGGCCCGCGGTTCCCCCAGTTACGTCCCCTTAGCTTAGCGTTGCTTATCTCATCTTAGCTTAGCTCATTCCATCTTAGCTTAGCTTAGTTTCATATTAGCTCAGGTTATCTTAGCGTAGCTTACCTTCATCTTAGCTTCGCTGAGTTTAATCATAGCAGAGCACAGCATAGCATAGCGTAGCATAGTATAGCGCAGCATAGCATATCATTGCATAGCCCAGCATAGCATAGCATAGCGCAGCATAGCGTAGCATAGCATAGCATAGCATAGCGCAGCACCGCACAGCACAGCATAGCACAGCGCAGCACAGCATAATATAGCATAGCAGAGCATAGCATAGCATAGCAGCAAAGCAAAGGCAAAGCAACAGCAGCGACAGCAAAGCAAAGCAAAGCACAAGCAACGCAAAACAAAGCAAAACAAAAGCAACAGCAAAAGCAAACGCAAAGCAAAGGAAAGACAAAGCACAAGCAATGTGCGACAGTACGATCAGAGAGCCCACCCGGTGAGCGAATGCAAAAACATGCGTGTGTGTGCGAAGGCAAAGCAAAAGCAAAACCAAGCAACAGCAAAAACAAGCAAAAGCAAAGGCAACTACGACGATGAGGAGAAGGAGGAGGACGGCGTTTACCGTTACTACTAATGCTGTTTTCCTAGGGGCTCCAGCTCCTAGGTAGGGTCGCACTGGGGTAATCTCTCTGTATGCGTGTGTCTAAACTTGTACGTATATGTATAAAGTGATATCTCTCTCTCTCTCTCTCTCCCTCTTCCTGTCTTTCTCTCCCTCTCTCTCTCTCTATCTGCAAGGGGTGGTGCCAGACTCCCACTGCTCGTTACGATGCATCTGTCCAGCCTTGGCCTGCAAGTGGGCCGTGCTGGAGCCACTCAAAGCGTGTCCTTCCTGAACAGATGTGTGCCGTGAGCGGCGCTTTGTCAGACAGCAGTCGCTGCTGCAGGCTGACCCTGTCGAGGGCCTTGTCGCCTCTGGTGTGCTAGACCGAGGCCCCTTTCCCTCCGACCCCTCGTTCTCCTTCGAAGTACTCTTGGTGGGCAGCGATTTGGGGGGGGGATTACCGTTGCTGGCTGCCCCGCTTTGCGCCAGAGGAATCCCGCAGCGGGTCTGCCGGCAGGCGCGGCGCAATGGGCATCACAGAGCAGTCGTCGTTCCACATCCCATATCGAGTGGTTTTCGGTCTATCCCGCCGCCGCGCCCTTTTTTACAGAAAGAGTGGTCGTAGAGATCTTGTGCAAGGTCTTGTGCAGGATGTCTTGTGCGGTCTTGCGTTAGCTCTGTCTTGTGCGAGGTCGTGGCCACACTGGCGGACTCGAACTCTCACATCTGTTGGACACATTTCTCTGCACAAGGCGTCTTGTGCGCGTATTGTGCGAGACCGCTTCTCGCTCGACCATGGATTCTTTTAATTAGCCTGGCGAAGGACCCAACCATATGCAGTTGTGAATGCCGCAATTGTGCTGGGTGGTGGCGGACGCATGCGGGCGGTGCCACTGGGACCTTCGGTGGAGCTCCCTATGGGGCCACGAAACGCTGTACTGGGTGGGTGAGACGCGGTCAGCAAGGGCTGTGCTGCGTGGTGGCGGACGCATGCGAGCGGTGCCACTGGGACCTTCGGTGGAGCTCCCTATGGGGCCACGAAACGCTGTACTGGGTGGGTGAAACGCAGGCAGGGAGCAAGGGCTGTGCAGGGTGGTGGCGGACGCATGCGGGCGGTGCCGCTGGGACCTTTGGTGGAGCTCCCTATAGGGCTACGAAGCGCTGTTCTGGGTGGGTGAAGCGCAGGGAACAAGGGCTGTGCTGGGTGGTGGCGGACGCAAGCGGGCAGTGCCACTGGGACCTTCGGTGGAGCACCCTATGGGGCCACGAAACGTGCGAGGGGTGTGCCAGAATGAGGGGTGGAACCGCACGCGGGCGCAGCCACTGGGGCCTTCGGTGGAGCTCCCTATGGAGCCACGAAACGTGTGAGGGGTGTGCCGGAATGGGGGGTGGAACCGCATGCGAGCGCAGCCACTGCGGCGTTCGGTGGAGCTCCCTATGGGGCCACGAGACGTGTGAAGGGCGTGCCGAAAAAGGGGGTGGAACCGCATGCGAGCGCAGCCACTGGGGCCTTCGGTGGAGCTCTCTATGGGGCCACGAACCGTGTGAGGGGTGTGCCGAAATGGGGGGGGGAACCACATGCGAGCGCAGCCACTGGGGCGTTCGGTGGAGCTCCCCATGGAGCCACCCACGAAGCGTGTGAGGGGTGTGCCGAAATGGGGGTGGAACCGCATGCGGGCGCAGCCACTGGGGCCTTCGGTGGAGCTCCCTATGGGGCCACGAAGCGTGTGAGGGGTGTGCCAGAATGGGGGGTGGAACCGCATGCGGGCGCAGCCACTGGGGCCTTCGGTGGAGCTCCCTATGGGGCCACGAAACGTGTGAGGGGTGTGCCAGAATGGGGGTGGAACCGCATGCGGGCGCAGCCACTGGGGCCTTCGGTGGAGCTCCCTATGGGGCCACGAAGCGTGTGAGGGGTGTGCCAGAATGGGGGGTGGAACCGCATGCGGGCGCAGCCACTGGGGCCTTCGGTGGAGCTCCCTATGGGGCCACGAAGCGTGTGAGGGGTGTGCCAGAATGGGGGGTGGAACCGCATGCGGGCGCAGCCACTGGGGCCTTCGGTGGAGCTCCCTATGGGGCCACGAAACGTGTGAGGGGTGTGCCAGAATGGGGGGTGGAACCGCATGCGGGCGCAGCCACTGGGGCCTTCGGTGGAGCTCCCTATGGGGCCACGAAGCGTGTGAGGGGTGTGCCAGAATGGGGGGTGGAACCGCATGCGGGCGCAGCCACTGGGGCCTTCGGTGGAGCTCCCTATGGGGCCACGAAACGTGTGAGGGGTGTGCCAGAATGGGGGGTGGAACCGCATGCGGGCGCAGCCACTGGGGCCTTCGGTGGAGCTCCCTATGGGGCCACGAAACGTGTGAGGGGTGTGCCAGAATGGGGGGTGGAACCGCATGCGGGCGCAGCCACTGGGGCCTTCGGTGGAGCTCCCTATGGGGCCACGAAACGTGTGAGGGGTGTGCCAGAATGGGGGTGGAACCGCATGCGGGCGCAGCCACTGGGGCCTTCGGTGGAGCTCCCTATGGGGCCACGAAACGTGTGAGGGGTGTGCCAGAATGGGGGGTGGAACCGCATGCGGCGCAGCCACTGGGGCCTTCGGTGGAGCTCCCTATGGGGCCACGAAACGTGTGAGGGGTGTGCCAGAATTGGGGGTGAACCGCATGCGGGCGCAGCCACTGGGGCCTTCGGTGGAGCTCCCTATGGGGCCACGAAACGTGTGAGGGGTGTGCCAGAATGGGGGGGTGGAACCGCATGCGGGCGCAGCCACTGGGGCCTTCGGTGGAGCTCCCTATGGGGCCACGAAACGTGTGAGGGGTGTGCCAGAATGGGGGGTGGAACCGCATGCGGGCGCAGCCACTGGGGCCTTCGGTGGAGCTCCCTATGGGGCCACGAAACGTGTGAGGGGTGTGCCAGAATGGGGGGTGGAACCGCATGCGGGCGCAGCCACTGGGGCCTTCGGTAGAGCTCCCTATGGGGCCACGAAACGTGTGAGGGGTGTGCCAGAATGGGCGTGGGAGGGGGAGGAGGGGGGAGGAGGGAGGGAGGAAGGAGGCGGGAACGTGGGGCACCGTCTCTTCAAAACGAGGACCCAACACCACAGGATGGCTGGGAAAGGGGAGGAGGAGAAAGGAGGAAGGAACGCGGGGCGACGTCTCTTCAAAACAAGGACCCAACACCACAGGATGGTTGGGAAACATAGCAGGTCGTGGCCAAGAGGCCTCCTAGCAGCCTCTTCTGAGGCCTCCTGGGAAGCCTCTATGTATGCCTCTTGGGGGCCCCCTGTGGGGCTCTTGGAGGTCTCTTGGGGGGCCTCTTGGGGGTCTCTGGGGGCCTCCTGGGGGGGGCTGCTGGGGTCTCTTGGTAGGCCCCTTGGGGGCCTCCTGGGGACTCTTGGAGGTCTCATGGGGGGCCTCTTGGGAGTCTCTGGGGGCCCGTCGCAGGCCCCTCGCGGGCCCCCCAAGGGCCTGCTCACGGCCTCGCGGGCCATATCGGAGAAACGGGTTCGACGTGCAAGTGTGCTTTCCCCCTTGTTGTGCCCATCTTGGGCCGTCTTGAGGGCATCTTGGGCTTCGGGGGCCGTCGTGGGGCGATCTTGGGAGCCTCTTGGGCCGCCGTGGACGCTGATCATACCAAACATCATAGTTTGCGAAAAGCATATCTTTCATTTTGGGCATGGCAATGATACTGGTCGCTTGGTTCGGCCCCCTGGGCCTCCAAGACGGCCGAAGAGACCCCGAAGATGGCTCCAGGACGGCCCCGTTTGACCATCTGAGCGCACGCTCAAGGTTTAGAGCCTCACCCACACTCCAGAGGCCTCTGGGAAAGGCCCGCGGGAAGACGCATACAGCACGCGAGAGCGCCCCGAACACGGGGGCTTGCAGTGCCTACGGCACGGAGGCGGACGGCGGGAAGCGTCTCCGCGGGTCGAGAAGCGTGAACGTCTCATATCAATGAACAACGTAAGCGTTACATGTTGCCAGATCTCATAGAATCTGTGGTCGGCGGGTGACGGGAAGCGCCGTCTCAGAACGAGAGGGGGTTGAGAGGTGTTCGGTTATGCGGAGCGAATGCGAATCAAGAGTCCTAATGTCCCCTGGGCGCCGACTGCGAAAGGTTCGCAGTGTGCGAATCCGCCAAACAAAAACATTGTGGAGCAGTTGCGGTTGCTCAAAAGTGGCGTCTCGCCTGAGCTGAGACACCCTCCAAACGATTTATATTGAATGCCTGTATTTAACATACATTGATGTATGTGTATAGGTGTTGGAGGAGCTGTTTCACAACGCCCTTCCTATATACACACATATATATACATATACATGACACGATCGCTGCCGGCGCATCCAGAACATGGAGATGCTACAATCAGCTATAGTTGCGCCTCGTGCCCGGCAAATGAAACTCTTGTTGTAGACATTCTCAACCCATGAGATGTTGAGACGGCACGTGTCCGTAGTGTGCTGGTTATGAGGGCCTTCAAACCAGCCCAAGAGGTAACAGCAACATCATTGGACAGTCAGTTGTTGTTCAACACTTGATCCGCGACAAGCGTTTTCGCCTGAAACATCATGTTGCCTCAACGCCGCGGAGGTGAGGCATGCACGAGTCAGGCTGTGGCGGGGCACCCTTGCAGCAAGGTCTGGCCTTGAAGCCTACTCCAGACACGCGACATACGTGGACAACAACATACACACAGTACGTCCCCCGCCCCCCCCCCCCTCCCCCGCCCAGTACACACTCGGCACACGCACCGTGCTTCTTCCCCCCCCCTTCCCGCCTGCCCAATACACACCAGGCACACGCACCGTACGCTAACCGATGAAACCAGCGAGAACCACCTAACACAGGCTGCTATGGCAGTTGCCTAGATGTTCGCGGGAAGCCATGCGAATGCATTCCATGTGCACCCATTTCGTTTTGGTTGCAAGTCCTCGCGCGCGCATTCAAGACCAGCTACAGAGAAGTGGTGTTTCCCATAATTGTTCGATCAGGTGTTCCTCGGAAGGCAAACATTGGTTGGAACGCGTATTTCTTTTCAATGTAGTTCTCGTTTCGGAGGTGTCCGCGTATGAGTTAATTTCATATGGAGCGTGCCAAGACGTGCCTTCCACAAGGCTGCCAAGAGGGCTCCGAAAGAACCCCCCGCATGGCGCAATATAACCCAAGAGTGCCCAATTATGTCCCAAGGAGAACGAAAGAAATATAGCCCTCGACTGCCTCAACCACACAGCACTCGACACACCGCACACGATCACATGTTTCACAAGACGCAACACATACACACTATGCACAGCACACAGCACACATACCACATAACGCGTAACCGCCCTTCAGCAGACAGCGCACGCATCACATACGTCAAACACACGCGCAGATCACACATAACAGACAACTCGCACCTCACAGCCCACAACACACACACAACTCCTCAGACGACATGTACACACACACACGCACAGCAGACAGACAGACAGACAGACAGACAGACAGACAGACAGATAGACAGACAGACAGACAGACGGACACACACACACACACGCAAAGCCCACTCACTCGCGCATGCGCAAGCAATCAAGCACGCACGCGCTCACAACGCACAGCGCTCCCCCTCTCACACACACACACACACACACACACACACGCACACACATTCACATACACACACACACACACACGCCACACACACACACACACGCACACACAGACACATACGCGTGCACACGCACATACACCACGCACGCGCAAGCGCACACATGCCACGACAGACAAGCACGGTTGACCAGCACGACGGACGATTTCTCACGAACCCAATGGCAAAAGCGACAGCTCCCGCGCTGCTCTGGGCAGGTTTCTTGCGGCTGTGATGCCGCATCGTTTTCGACCAATTATTCGCAGGTGGTCTTGTTTTCCTTTCCCTCCCCCCCGTTAGCAATCTTACCAGCGCAGGCGGCAATCCTGCCAGTCTCGCCTAAGAAATGTCCAGGGGTGCGTTTCGACCAGAGCTTCGAGTGGGAATACAGCCGCTGCGACGGGAAGCCCCTGGAGAACCCCAGATGAGCGCCAAGAGCGCCCAAAAACCTCGGACCTTGAAAATTGAAACCTCGAGAAAGGAAGACCCTGAAATCCGACGTTGCGACAAAATTACAACATCACGACAAATCACGACCGGAACCCTGGGCCCCATCTTGCTGCTGCAACTGTCGAGCAGGATCAATATGTGATGGTCTTGGGGCCCGAAACCCAGCGACAACACCCGGTGTGAAAAATGCAACAGATTTTTGGGGAGGAGGGCCGAATAATCAGTGTCCGACGAGGACGACGACGACGACAACGAGGACGACGACGACGACGACGACGACGACGACGACGACGACGACGACGACGACGACGACGGCGGTGGCGGCGGCGGCGGCGGCGGCGGCGACGACCAAAACGGCCACGGCGGCGGCGGCGCCTGCGGCGGCAGGCTGCCGGGCCGCGGGCACGAGCCCAGAATTTATCAACGTCCAGAGGCTCTTCGAGTGGGCCGACCAGAACGGGCGCGCCGCCCCGCGCCTGCTGCGGCGGCAGCGGCGCCGCCGCCGTCGAAGGTGTCGGCGCCGCCGCCGCCGCCGCCGCTGGTCGAGCGGGCCGTCGCCAGCGGGAAAGACGAGGGGAGGGGGGCGGAGGAGGAGGGGAAGACGGGGGGGGGGAAAGCTCCTGGGAGAGCTTGTCGGGGGCCTCTCAGAGGGGCATTCTTGGGGCCTCTTGGGGGCCTCCTGGGGGCCTCCTGGGGGCCTCCTGGGAGCCTGTGGGGGCCTTTGGGGAGCCTCTTGGGGCTTCTGGGTGCTTTTTGGGGTCAGAGGCCTCTTGGGGGCCTCTGGGGCCTCTTGGGTGCCTCTTGGGGGCTTGCTGGCGGCCTCAGGGCCCGAAACAAGAAGTACACTCCTGCCACGCGGCCCGTCTCCCCCTCCCTCCCCCCATTCTCTTTGTGATGCAATGCTTCACTGCGCAACGCCACGCCATGCTATGGGATGCTACGCTCTGCCGTGATCTTCTACGCCATGCCATACCGTGCTCTACCATGCATTGCGCACCCTCTCGCGATCACTGCCCTGCTCGACATCCGACGGTGCGAAACAATGATATCCACGCCATGATAAGAGATGGGAGGGAGGGTAGGACGTCAGATATGACGCGATCGCACCTAGCTTGCCCCCTCCTCCTCTCCCCCGTCCCGCTTTTCTCCCTTGCCCCGCTCATCCTGCCCAACGTCCCTCCCCCCTCCCCTTCGCTCTCCCCATCCCCCCTTCCCTAACCCCCTCTGCGCTCTCCGCCCTCCCCCTATCACTCCTTTGCCCTCTGTGTCCCCTCTCCTTTGTTCCCCTCGTGCCACCTACTCCCCGCCCTCTCCCCTCTCCTCATCCTTCTCCGCTCATCCAATTCCCACCCTGCTGCTTTCTGCTTCCACCGCCAGCTATCCTGTCCCTTTCGCCTTCCCCTTCCCCGCTCCCCTCCCCCATGCCCTCCAAGCCTTCCTCCACACTTCGCCCTCCGCCCCGTTCCCCGCAAGGTATCCAACGTCAATGCTTTCCCAGAATTGGCGACCCGACCCATCCCAGCGACAGGCTTGTCGTCCTGGGTCACTTCTGGAAGGCCCCAGGCGCCAAATGGAGATCCAGGGGCCCTGACTGAAGAAAACCAGCCGGCGCGGTGACGCCAGAGACATGGCCCGAGGCTTGCGCCATCCCGCCGACCCCGAGATGTGATCTTTGCCGCGTGCCGTCGCGTCGTTTGCGTGTAGTTGTTGTGGGTTGGTCCCCTCTTCCTACGCGCCGTGGGGCAGCACTCCTTTCCTTTGGGGGGCAGCATTCCCTTCGCTCCCTTCCCTGCTCTCCCTCGGGGGTGGGGCAGCCTTCTTCTCCATGCTGCCTCGCCATGAAGGAAAGGGTCCCGAGAGAAACGGGCGCGAGATCTCGGGGAGCTCCCCAGCACCAGGCCTTCCTCTTGGGCAAGTTATTAACGGCCCCAGGGCAAGAGCAGGGCCCACGGCGGGGGGAAGGGGGAGAGGGGGGGAACATTCAAAAACACAAGCAGGGACCTTTTGCCTCCAGGAACCGCCCCTTTCCTGAAGCGCAGGAGGTAATACAAGTAGCACCATTATTATTAGAGTAGTAGTAGTAGTAGTAGTAGTAGTAGTAGTAGTAGTAGTAGTAGTAGTAGTAGTAGTAGTAGTAGTAGTAGTAGTGGTGGTGGTGGTGGTGGTGGTGGTGGTGGTGGTGGTGGTGGTGGTGGTGGTGGTGGTGGTGGTGGTGGTGGTGGTAGTAGTAGTAGTAGTAGTAGGGGTGCACATGGCTTTCGTGTCGCTACAAACCTCACCTTCGTGTACTCTTCTTTTGTATCAGGCCTAATAGAACTCCTACAAGGGGAATTACGAAAACCGTAGTTTCAAACCTGGCCTTCGTGTCTTTCGCGCCAATGCCTACCTTCGTGCACTATTCGCTGTAGAGGCTGTAGATTGGATTCGTATTAGAAAGTGAACAAAAAACGACAGTTTTACACCTGTCCTTCGTGTCGACGTCGGATTTGGAGCAACCTCCACTGCCAGCCGCTTCATTTCGGCACAACCCTCTCGAGGATCGTGGGCCTGGCCCTCCGACGCGCGATTCCGGCGCGCACTTCACTAGGATCGTGGCCCTGGTCCAAGTGGGAGCGTTGCCGAAGGCCCACCGACGTCCAATTCCGGCACGCCACTCACCAGGATCGTGTCCTGGCCCACCTACCTGGGAGCGCTGCCGACGGCCCACCGATGAGCAATATCGGTGCACCCCTCACACGGATCGTAGACCTCGCCACATTTGGATCGCCGCCCGACGCTGAAGTTCGGCACACCTCTCACATGGATCGTGGCCCTGGCCCAATGTGGAGCGCTGCCGACGGCCCACCGACACCCAATGCCGGAACACCCCTCACGAGGATCGTGGCCCTCTGGTCCACTTGAGAGTGGGTTTTCATAAGGACGTCGTTCTGGCTTTATTCGGGAAGGCATATGGTTTTATTCGTTTCTGGTTCGTGATGGTTAGGAGGAGGAGGAGGAGGAGGAGGAGGAG
>CAUYUJ010014390.1:250000-253289 GCA_963575745.1 Prorocentrum cordatum | reverse complement strand
GCTGTCTGCCCGCTCGAGGGCTGAGCGACTGAGAGGGGTGGGGGGTCTTTCCCCTCCAGTGCTGCTGATGACAGCGACGACGACGCTGACGTTCTGGGTGTGAGGAGGAGGGTCACCCTACCCCTGTGTGTGTGTGTTTGTTTTTGTGGGGGGAACGCCTATTCGGGTTGCTTGGTGGTGATTGTCCTTGGTTGTCCAGCGCCTTGGATGGCCTGCGCCTCATATCAAGCTTCTCCGGCTCTCGGCGGGCCGGCTGGCGGGCTACAGGAACGATGGGGGGAGGGGGAGGAGGAGGAGGAGGAGGAGGAGGAGGAGGAGAAGCGAGCGCGCTCAAATGGAGGGGGGGAAGAGGAGGAGGAGGAGGTGGAGGAGGAGGAGGAGGAGGCTGTCTACTCCTCCTCCTCCTCCTCCTTCTACCTTCCTCCTCCTCATTCCTCCTCCCTCTGCCTCAGCCCCATCCTATGCCATCTCATTGACATTGCTCCTCCTCATCATCCTCCTCCTATTTTTCGTCTTCCTCCCCTCCACCCTCCTCCTCATCCTCTCTCCTCACTCCTCATCCTCATCATCATCCATCATCATCATCAGCATCATCATCATCAGCATCATCATCATCATCACAGCATCATCATGACCATCATCAACATCATCATCACCACCACCATCATCATCACTATCATCATCATCGTCATCGGCATCAGCATCCCTGTCATCACCATCAACATCACCAGCATCCACAGCATCATCACCTCAACTTTCATCGTTACCGTCATGTTTGTCATCATGACCATCATCAACATCATCGCCACCGTCACCACTATAACCACCATAGTCGTCGTCATCATCATCATCGTCGCCATCACCATCATCATCATCATCCTCATCATCATCATCACCACCATCATCATCATCATCATCATCATCATCATCATCATCATCATCATCATTATCCGCTTCCTCCCCAATGTTACGCCTCCAGAATAACCTCGATGCCGCCACACACGCTTTAGGCTAGCTGACAACTCCTCCTCTTCCTCATCATCCTTTTCCTTCTCATCGTCCTCCTCCTCATCATGAGCATTCACCGCATCATCCGCCTCCTCCTTCCCCCTCTGTCCTCCTCCTTCCCCATGTTACGGCTTCTCGAAAAACGCGGATGCCGCCACGCACGCTTTTTTTTTTGCTGTTCGCCCTCCCTCCCACCCTCCCTCCCTCCCTCCCTTCTGGCCTCCATCCCTCCTTCCTTCCTTCCTTCCCTTCCCTCCCTTTCCTCCTCACCCTTTCTCCTCCTCCCTCTTCTCCTCCTCCTCCTCCTCGTCCTCTTCCTCCTCCTCCTCCTTCTCCTCTTGCTCTTCCTTCTTCTCCTCATGTGATCAGCAGGAGGAAGGGGAGGAGGGGGAGGAGGAGGAAGAGGAGGAGGAGGAGGAGGGGGAGGAGGAAGAGGAGGAGGAGGAGGAGGAGGAGGAAGAGGAGGAGGAGGAGGAGGTGGGGGACGGGCAGGAGGAGGAGGAGGAGGAGGAGGAGGAGGAGGAGGAGGAGGAGGAGGAGGGGGAGGAGGAGGAGGAGGAGGACAGCGAGCAGGAAAAGAGGAACGCTGTTTTCTCGTTTTCCACTATGGGTTTGCGAACCTCACCTTCGTGTACTATTGGCTCTATAGCCCCTGTATTGTTTTCTTACGAGCGAACGGCGAAATTGTGCGTTTCCGAACCCCTTTTTCGTGTACTATTAGAATCAGTGGGCTTCCGAACCTCATCTTCGTGTACTGTTAGCTCTATAGCCCCTGTATTGTTTTCCTATCAGCGAATGGCGAAATTGTGGGTTTCCGAACTCCTGCTTCGTGTACGATTAATTCCGACTATTCTATGTTAGTCGATGTGGTTTAAACTGATTGTGTGGAACCGAACCCGAACCCGAACCCTTACCCTTACCCAATCATTCTTAGTAGACACGAAGGAGAGGTTTGACCCTAGTAGTAGTAGTAGTAGTAGTAGTTGTTGTTGTTGTAGCAGTAGTACTAGTAGTAGTAGTAGTAGTAGTAGTAGTAGTAGTAGTAGCAGTAGTAGTAGTAGTGGTGGTGGTGGCGGTGGTAGTAGTAGTTGCAGTAGTAGTAGTAGTAGTAGTGGTAGTAGTAGTAGTAGTAGTAGCAGTAGTAGTAGTAGTAGCAGTAGTAGTATAGCTCTAATAGTTCTAGCAGTTCTAGTAGTAGTCGTGGTAGTGGTAGTGGTAGTGGTAGTGGTAGTGGTAGTGGTAGTGGTAGTGGTAGTGGTAGTGGTAGTGGTAGTGGTAGTGGTAGTGGTAGTGGTAGTAGTAGTAGTAGTAGTAGTAGTAGTAGTAGTAGTGGTAGCAGTAGTAGCAGTAGTAGCAGTAGTAGCAGTAGTAGTAGTAGTAGCAGTAGTAATAGTAGTAGTTGTTGTACTGGTAGTCGAGCTAGTATTAGTAGTAGTCCCCGTAGCAGCTGTAGGGTATTTGTAGTAGTAGTTGCAGTCGTTGTAGTACTGGTGGCACGAGTTGGAGTATTAGTTGTAGTCGTCGTAGTAGTACGGGTGGCAGTGGTTGTAGTAGTAGCCGTCGTAGTCGTAGTCGGCATTGTAGTCGTAGTCGTAGTGGTGGTAGTAGTAGTCGTAGTAGTAGTAGTAGTAGCAGTAGTAGTAGTAGTAGTAGTAGTAGTAGTCGCCGTCTTCGTCGTTGCAGTAGTAGTCGTAGTCGCAGCAGTGTTGGTGTTAGTAGTAGTAGCAGTAGCAGGAGGAGGAGGAGGAGGAGGAGTAGGAGTAGGAGTAGGAGTAGTAGTAGTAGTAGTAGTAGTAGTAGTAGTAGTATTCGTAGTAGTAGTAGTAGTAGTAGTAGTAGTAGTAGTAGTAGTAGTAGTACTCGTAGTAGTCGTAGTAGTCGTAGTAGTCGTAGTACTAGTCGTAGTAGCCGTAGTAAACCCCAGTAGCAGCAGTAGTAGTCGAAGTAAAAGTAGAAGTAGTAGTAGTAGTAGTAGTAGTAGCAGTAGTACTAGTAGTAGTAGTAGTAGTAGTAGTAGTCGTCGTCGTCGTCGTAGTAGAAGTAGTAGTAATCGCGGTAGACATTGATGTAGAAGTAGTGGGCGGAAGAAGGGGTAAGAAGTGGTAGTGGTAGAAGCAGTAGTAGTAGTAGGGAGGAGAAGTAGCAGTAGTAGTGGCAGGAGTAGTCGCCGCAGTAGTAGCAGTAGTCGTAGCAATAGTAGTAGTACGACTACTACTACTACCACCACTACTACTACTACTACTACTACTACTACTACTACTACTACTACTACGACTACTCC
>CAUYUJ010014390.1:222500-245000 GCA_963575745.1 Prorocentrum cordatum | reverse complement strand
GTGTCATTCAACGTGTGTTTCCCAAACCCGCGATATCCGCCCTCTTCGTCTTCGATCGTACCCCCTTTGGGGATTACTAGTGGCCACGCCGAGGGCGAGAGCGCCATGCTGAACGTCCGAAGCACAGCGCCGATATCCTGCAACGAGGCCAGCGCTGCAGCGGCAGCACCGCTTTGACAAAGTACGCGGGCGGGGGGGCGGGCGACTCCTCCCCGGCCAGCGTCGGAGCAAGGGGCGAGAAGAGAGAAGAGCGCGGAGGAACAGGGGAGAGAGCGACGAGATAGAAGAGGAGCAGAAGAGGAAGAGGAGGAAGAGGAGGAGGAGGAGGAGGAGGAGGAGGGCCGGAGACGGAGGGCGGTAAGGAGGAGGAGGAGGAGGAGGAGGAGGAGGAGGGGGGGAAGGACGCGCTTCATTCACGCTAAGTCATGAACGGTGTCGCGCCGCCCCCCTCTCGATTGCAATTCTTCGGACGTCGGCTTTTGCATCGGCGCTGGTAGATCGGCGGCCGGAAACCGACCTATTCCATCCCCATCCCGCTGAATCTGGCCCAGTCTCGCTTGGTCCAGCTTAACCCTGGGCCCAACCTGCTTCCGCTTGCCTTCATGGCCCCTTACGCGTGCGCACGCGCAGTGGCCATGAATCGTTCCCGCGAACACAATCAAAGAGTTTCGGAGTTTCGGGCCAGACGAAAAGGTGGGACAGGGAAGGGGGGGGGGGACGAAGTCTGCTGCATGCACCTGGTCTCCGCTCCGCCGCCGGGCCCATTCCTCGAGACACGGGCCCCTGCCAGCGCCAGGAGGCGCCAGGAGAGCCAGCAGCGCGGGCTGATTCTCTGCCCTGCCCTCTGCTGCCCTGCCCTGTCGCCCCCCCCCCGATCCGAGCCCCCCCCCCCCGGCCCTGCCACATGCCCACCCCGTGCGCCAGGCGCGGCAAGATCAACAAAGGCGGCTCCGCCCCCTCAGCTCCGCGGCGGGGGGAGGGGCGAGGGCAGAGAGCCCGAGCAGGCGTCGGCCAGCGACGAGCCCAGGGCGGCAGGCGGATTGAGTAAGAAGGGAGGGAGGGGGGAAGGGAGGGAGGGAGAGAGAGGATGAACATTTCGCCGAGCCTTTCGTTCCGACACGCGGCCTTCCGTCTTGGGGAGGGCGCCTCGGCCATCAGAGCAAACTCCGCCCTCGGACGCGGAGTTTGCCGCGAGTTTGCCGCGGTGTCGGCTTTGTCTACATGGACACGTTCAGAATCAACGGCGCGGCGACACATGGAGGGAGAAGGAGGGAGGAGAAGTTGGAGGAGGAGGAGGAGGAGGAGCACGAGGATGCAGAGGAGGAAGACCGATGATCGAGGATCAGCTGGTATTTGGCGTTTTGGGGCAAGAGGCTTACGCCATTCTGCCGACGCCCAGAAGGTTCCAGCAGTCAACGGGGCACGGCGGTTTCGTGTACGAATTGCAGTCGGACCTTTCGGCGTGGGCCTCAGGGCCCGACAGTGGAGGAGGAGGAGGCGGAGGAGGAGGAGGAGGAGGAGGAGGAGAAGGACGACGAGGATTTGGAGGAGGAGGACGACGAGGCCTTTTAGAAGTCTCGTGGGGTCTGCCGCAGAATTGATGTATTGGCTTACGCCACACCGCCGACCCCTTGGGGCGGCAGCAATCGTCCCCCGCGTGGCCTGTCCGGACAGCCTGTGAGGCCCCTCTAGACACGTTCTGGAGCCCTCTTAGGACCGTCCTGCCGTTCATCCAGGCCGCTGCTATGGTCTCTGGGGCCTTCGTGGGGCGCCCGGAGGCCGTCGTTGAGCCTTTTGGAGAGTCTCTTGGGGTGCCAGAGGTCGATCTTGGAGGTTTATTGTGCCGTTGTTGGCCTCGTGGAAGCCCAAGAAGCGAATTCGCTGAAAATGTACCTTTCTCCAGGAATGGGACAGTTTTTGCTTCAGGAGGCCTGCTTGGAGCGCCTCTTGGTCGCATATGCAAAAGTCTTGGACGCCCATGGGGCTGTCTGGATGCATTCTTGGGCGATTTGGACCGAACCGCCCCCCGCGTGGGCCGTCCGGACAGCCTTTGGGAGCCCTCTTGGCCTGTTTTGGAGCCCTTTTGGGACCGTCCTGCGGCTTTCCTGGGCCGTTGCTATGGTTTCTGGAGCCTTTGTGGATCGCCCGGAAGCCTTCTCGGAGCCTTCTTGGGAGCCTCTTAGGGTGACAGAGGTCGATCTTGGAGGTTTATTGGGCCGTTGTGGGCCTCGTGAAGCCCAAGAAGCGAATTCGCTGAAAATGTACGTTTTACCTAGGGAATGGGACTGTTTTTGCTTTTGGACGCCTTCTTGGAGCTCCTCGTGGTCGCGTTTTCAAACGTCTTGGACACCCATGGGGCCGTTTGGCGGCGATCTTAGGCGGTTTGGACCGAATCGCCCCCCGCGTGGGCCGTCCAGACAGCCTTTGGGGGCCCTCTTGCCCCGTTTTGGAGCTTTCTAGGGACCGTCCTGCGGCTTTCCTGGGCCGTTTCTATGGTTTCTGGGGCCTTCGTGGATCGCCCGGACGGAACCTTTTTGGGAGCCGCTTGGGCTGGCGAGGGTCGATATTGGAGGCTTCTTGGGCCGCTTTGCGCCCCGTGGAAGCTGAATGGGCGAATGTGGTGAAAATATACGTTTCCCCTCGGAAATCGGACGATTTTTGCTTCTGGAGGGCCTCTATGTGGCGCCTTGTAATATGGTTTCAATCGTCTTATGGAGCCGTGTGGAGGCAATCTTCGGCGTTTTGGGGCGATCTCTCGTCGATTCGCAGCTCTCTTGGACCGTTCCGGGAACCTTTGGAACCTTTTTGGCCCGTTTTGGGGCTTCCTGAGGCTCCAAGTGTGCGGATGATGGATTTGCCCCCCCCCCCCCCCTCCAAACTGGCTGAACCAGGCCCCTGGGGGAGGGGTTTGGGGAGGGGGAGCATCTCACACGCCGTGACGCCAAGGGGTCAGCGGATTTGAAGCCTCGTGGAGGCCTCGGGGGGCCTCTTAGGACACTTTTTTTGAGGGCTCTTTGGGGCCTCTTGGGGGGGGCACTCTGAGGGGCTCCTTGGGAGGTCTTGGGGGCTTCTTGGGCTCATGTCGAGGGTCTTCGATGCCATCTTGCTGAGGAGGGTTCCTCAGGGGCCTTGAAGTTCCCCCGTAGAGCCACTCTTGGAGCCCTCTTGGTCCCTCTTCGGGCCCTGGCCTTTTTGGGCACCCTCTGGGTAGTATTGGGGTTTTCTTGGACTTTCTTGGGTTCCTCTTGGGGGCTTCTTGGAGCGATCTCGGGGGCCTCTTGGACCGTCGTGGACGCTGTAAAGGTGAAGAAGGCGAAATTGCCAAACCTGTAAGCTTCCTAAGGGTGTGAGGCTAGTTTTGCTTCTGGAGGCCCTTTGGGGGGTCCTTGGGGCGTCTTGGAAGCTTCTTGGGCCGTCATGAGCTTAGGTCTCCCCTGCGTGTTGTAGCCCAGCCTCAGCCAGTTTAAATGCCGTCTTGGGCACCTTGAGGCCACGGACGGTAGATTTGGACGCTCCGGAGGCCCTGGGAGCGCGGCCACCTCCTACCCCCCTCGAACTGGACTTTAGACACCCACCCGCGGATGGGGAAAGGGGGAAGGGGGCAGCCAAACGTCTCACACACCTGATCAGGGGGGTCGGCGGATACATACCCCGCTACCCTTGCGCATCTACTTCTCGGCAGTTGGGATCTGCATTTGTGCGTTTCTGCTTCTGCACTTTGCTCCGCTGTCTTCCCCCGTGCTCATTGCAATTATGTGGCCAGCACGGCTCCAGAGTACAATCGCACGAATACCAGCATTTTGTTATACCGCTGAAGGGCCAGCCAGCCATACTGATGCAAGATGCCTTGAAAGTCTTACCAGATTTGCTCGAGACAATCATAGACATTTCCGCTCAGAATGCTGTCGGGACAACGCTCTGCGAGGGTGTAGACCAAACCTTTGTTGCAGGTGAATTCCAGAGGATCTCTAATCTCTGTGGGCAAATTCATTTAGACGCCAGCAAACTCAATCCTAAGTGGAACAAGTGCTACGGCCCTGGAGATACTTGTTGGGAGGGCGCCCTTTCAGACGGTCGTGATCGCGGCGGTGTGCCATACTTCTGTCCCAAAGGGTGGGTTCGATTCTCGCTCCGCGTATGTGATGATGATGCGTTCGAGACCAAGTTTAAGGATTGGGGCTACGCTTATCACGGCACAAATGGTAAAAATGTGGCGTCGATATTGCAGACAGGTTTTCGTGCAAATCATGGTTGCTTTTGTGGAGGTGGAGCCAAGGCTGTATACGTATCGCCTTCAATCGAATATTCATCGCACCCGCGTTATGGAAAGATCCTATGGAACGCTAGGATCAGGAAGTTCGTGCAGGTTGTCCTGCAGTGCCGCGTTCGTAAGGATAGGGTGTGGCAAGTTCGACCAGAAACGCTTGGAGCCCGCGCCGTTGTCGTGGATCCCAACATCCCGAATACCACTCTTGAGTGGCTATTCAAGCCCGATTTTGTTGATCCCGCGACGCAGCTCCAGGTGGTCACCGATGCGATCGTGTGCACCGGCATCATGCTTCGTATCACCTCGACGCACCCAGCGGATTCCGCCTTCTGGTGGGCTGGGATGGTAGGACGGGAGAGGATGGCCAAACCCGACATCCCAGCAGATGTTGACAGGTGGGGGACAGCGGAGACAGACGTACTGGTTGCCGATGTCGTGCCGCCGACATCGATCGAGCAGATCCTTGATACAGGTTTTGATCCAGCAGCGCTGCTGCCCATATCAGCCGCCGCGCTTGGGGAAGCAGTGCATCAGCGCTGTAGCTCAAGATGGTTGTAGCATTGCGAGGTTGCGCTGTCTCCTGGGTGCCTCTTGGGAGTACACTCGGGGACTACTGGGTTTCTGGGGTCGTCTTGGGGCTTATTTAGGCCATCTGGTTGCATTGGAGCCGCTTCGGGGGCCTGGTGGAATCATGGGGCGTCCTGGGCTGGTTTGAAATTGTGTTGAAGCTGCAATGGGCTGGTCTTGGACCGTCTCGGGGTCATCTTGGGGCGCTCTGGGTCTGACTTGGGTCTACCTTGGGACCCTTCACGAGGCTTCCTGGGCCGCTGGGACTTGTTTGGAGGGGGCTGCAGGCTGTTCAGAGGCTGGCTGCAGGCCGTCGTACAGCCCTTCCAGGCTGGTCTGCAAGTTGAGAGCATTTTGGAGTCTGTTGGTGAGGTCTTGGGTGGCAGGCTGATCTTGGGTTGTGTTGTAATCGTCTTCGGCGGGTCTTTTAGGGGTCGGCGCAGGCGCGAGCAGTCCGCTAGATCCGCCACTGCACACAGTCGAAAGGGTGCAGCAACAAATGCTGAGATTTGATCGTGGAGATAAGAGCATCCTGGCATCTGTCTCGGGAGCCTGGCAAATCGCACAGCAGGGGGCAACGTGATGTAACACAACGGAGATTTAACTCACACTCACTGCCGCGAAGCGCGATGGCGGACTTTCCAGAATTCAGACCTGCCATCAAGACAAGGGTCACATTTGCTCCTTCACCTTTCGCAGAGGGCTCGATGCGCCTGGCGCATTACGCTTTCTTCCATGACCGATATTACGTGATCAAATGCTTCAATGATGACACCCAGGATTTCATCCAGAACGCGTTGCAGACGACGTATGCTCAAGCTGTTCTGAAAGACATCCGGTGCCAGATGTTCGCGATCACCCTGGCAAATATCTTCAACGGGCGCCTGAGCCAGGTGGACAAGCAGGAATGGCAGATCAAGTATGCTGTGCCGTCTCTCGTGGCATTCGGCAGGGAAATGGAGTACGCCGAACCGTATATGGCGGGCGATTACGTAAGGTACAATGACAACAATGGCAACGTGCAAAACGGGGATACAACTGAAGGAAAGATTGCTGCTTCGTTCTGCCACTTCACGTACGAAGAGACCAATGGACGCGCCATGGTTGTTGATATCCAAGGGGTCGGCTTGCATTTCACCGATGCGCAGGTCCACACGCGCTGCATTGCAAGGACTGACGAATTGTTCAAGCGGTTCGGCATGGGCAACATGGGCAAATACGGGATGACGAAATTCTTTCGGACCCACAAGTGCAATTCGCTGTGTCAAGTACTTGGGCTAACACCTCGTGACGTGGCCGGCTTGTGACAACGAGCGGCCAGCCAGTCGGATACACTTTTTTACCAGATGACCTAGATGCGGTGCGATGGTGCCTCCAGCGCCTTCGTTTTCAAGCGGTGCTGGTCGATCAGGCACCGACACACACACACACACACACACACCTGTAGTACGGCTTTCCCTCCGTTAATGGATCCATTGTTCATACGATGTCGCGAATGCCGCCGCGAGAGAAGAAACGCACGGATTGATCAAGATGGGTGCTCGGGCCCGTTAAAAGGTTTGCGACATTGACTGTTGATAGTTGCCATCCAGAGACGATGCCCAGGCGAGTTGAGGTGATCAGGGAAGTGTAGGAGCAAAGAGGGGGGCAGCCGTGATCGTTTGAAGGGGGATGAGGATGGATGAGGGAGGAGGGAAAAGGAGGCGGAATAGGCGCATGAGGAGGAGGAGGAGGAGGGGGAGGAGGAGGAAGAGGAGGGCGAGCAGAAAGGCCAGAGGCCTTTGGATGCCTCTCGGAGTCTCTTGGGGGAAAAACCCTTGGGCGTTTCTTGGGGAACTCCTAGGGCGTCTTCGGGGTCCTGGGGGCCTCTTGGGAGGTTTTTAGGGTCCTCTTGGGGGCTTCCTGCCTTGAAGACAGGATCTTGAGCTGATACGAAGCGGAAGCGGCGTGATCGGCTCCTTCGAGGACTGCACCCGAAGACGGGTAAGCCGCTTCCCCTTGTGCTGGAGACAGTTCAGCGAAGAGGCCCGCGCGCGGGTGTTCTATTTGTAGAACGGCGTGGGCCGTCGACGCGGTGTGGGGGGTCTCTGCTGGGACCCAGCGAGGCCTCTGAGGGAGCAACAAAAAAGGCCTCTTCGGGGCCTCTTGTGGGCCTTTCGGGCCTCTTGGGCGCCTGTTGGGGCCTTGTGGGGGGCCTCTTGGGGGCCTTCGACGCACTCTTGGGGCCATCTTGAAGGACATCGATCAGATAGTGGGGGGGCTTAATTTGCACTGCCCTTCTTGAGCCTCCCAGAATCGCGGAGCGCTCTCGGGGCCGTCGTGGGGCCATATTGGGCCTCTCTTGGTGCTCTCTTGGGCCATCTTGGAGATATTTTGAGGCATCAGAAGCCCATCCGAAGTGACAAGGCGAGAAGGCTTACATACTTAATTATAAATTGGTTTTGGTGGGATGTTGGCCTCCTTATGAGACCCCATGGCCGCTTGGACCTGCCTTGGAGCGGTCTTGGGCCTCCGTGGAGCAGGTTGGAAGCCATGTTGAGCGATGCTGCGCTATCCTGATCTATCTTGGAGATCATCTTGCACTCTGGGAGGCCCTCTTGAAGCCGTCTCGGGCCATCTTGGACGCTCTAATCGGTCGCGACTCCCCCCGTCCAGAACCATGGGGGAGGGGGGAGGGGGATGAGTGAACCCCTGCCCAACGTGGAACACAGGGGCTGGAAGAACTAACTCGCGAACCCCCTCACGCCCTGGGGTGGGACTTCATCAGCCAGGTTTGGCCAGAGGGGTTGGCCGGGAGGAATTGCCGGAGGTTGGCCCAGGTTGGCCTGGGCAATTCTTCGATAGTTTGTTCTTCCCATAACAGATCGCATTTATTTATAAAGAACCAGTGGGTCCGACCCCGATCGCGAGAGGCGTCGCCCGGCCTTCCCCGCTCCCTTGTCTTGGTTCCTTGTAGGCCTTCCCCGGGCTCCCCGGGGTAGAGTGGCTTGCATGGCGGCACAGGCTTTGCATGCGGAAAGTGCTGTTTGGGCGTGGCACCGCTTAGTTTGCGATTGGTTACTCGTTTCGCATAGTTAGGGGTGAGTTTACGAGTGCAAGGCAACGCACCACACACAGCTTCCCAAAAGAAGGGCTGTCTGCCTCTATATGGTTCCACATAAGGCGTTGCCGCCCGTGCCACTTCACTTTCGTAGTACGGCTTTTTGCGCGAGTGGCATATGCTTTGCATGCTGGAAGTGCTGTTTGGCCTTGGCCCAGCCTGCTCTGCGATCGGTTACTCTTGCCTTGTAGTGGTGGATTCGAAGGCACAGAACGTCCAGCCAGAAAGTCTCCCAACAAATGCTGGTTGTCTGCCTCTGCTGTGAGTTTCAGCCTTTGTCACAGCGCTTTGTAGTACGGCATTTTGTGAGAGTGTCATACGCCTTGCTTGCGGAAAGGGTTCTTCGGGCATGGCCCAACCAGTTTGCGATCGACTAGTGCGAAGGCCTTACTGCCGACCTTTCAGGGGGATGACGGCGACGACGACGATGACGTGGATGAGCGTCCTCAGGGATGCTTCTTGGGGTCTCTTCGGAGCGCTCTCGTAGGCCTTGGGATGCAGTTTAGGAGCCTCTTAGGAGCATCTTGGGGGCCTTCTGGGACCTCTTGGGGCCCTCTTGGGGCTTCTTGAGGGCCTCTTGGGGGCTTACTGGTGTTATCTTGGGGGCCTCTCGGGGGCCTCTTGGAGCCTCCTGGGAGCATCTCGGTGCCGAAGGCTCGAAGTGTCAGTTCGGGACCCCCGTCTCGGCACCCTCTTGGAGTCGTCTTGGGGGCCTTGGGCTGTCTTGGAGGCCTCGTGGGTCGTCTTGGGGCCCTCTTCGGTCGTTTTGCGGCCTTTTTGGAAGCCTCTCAGAAGTCTCTTGGGGCGATCCTGGGAGCAGGGGAGAACACCAACATCGAGCAAAAACCTAAAGACGATAATTCAATGTTGCGTGTTGGGGGCCCTCTTGGAGGTACTCATGGAGGCTTCTTCGAGCGTTTTGGAGACCTCTTGGGCCGTCTGGAAGCCATCGTCAGCGTCTTGAACAGGTCGTTCGTCTTGGGACCTCTTGGGGCACTCTTGAGCCGTCTTGGGGGTGCCTTTCTGAGTCCCAGGCACCCTTGGGGGGATGGTACTTTGACCCAGGACCCGCCCTCGGGCCCCCTCCCTGGGGACCCCCCCTCGGGACCCTCTGGGGGACCCCTCCACTGGGGAAGGGATCGAAGGGACGGGACTTGCCTTTCGACTCAACCACACCGTTGCGCCATTGCGCTTTGGCTGGCGCGCTTGAGGAGGGGGCCCCAGGGAAAAGGGGGTAGCAGCGACGGGCCCAGGTAAAGGGAGGGGAGCGGCGACAGCGACGACGACGACGATAGCAACGACGACGACCGAAACCGACGACGACCGACGACTGGCGACCGACGACCGACGACCGACGACGAGTCAAGCGGAACAGCGTCTCGCGCACGTCGACAGGGTCGGTGGATTTTCTGATCCTCCGGAGGCCTCATGGCACCTTTCAGGTGCCTCACACAAGCTTCCAGGGACTTCTGGACACTCCACGAGAGGTCTGGACGAGGGGGGGAGGGATGCGAAGAGGAGGGGGAAGGAAGGAGGAGGAGGAGGAGGAGGAGGAGGAGGGGAGGAGGAGAGAGTGCATACATATATATATATATATATATTTATATATATATATATACATATATGTATATATATATAGATATACACACATCGGTGCAAGTATAGGCGTTAGGGGGCCCAGTCGGCTCCCAGCACATAGTGGTGGCCCCTGCGGGAAAGTGTGGATGAAGGCGTCCCCGATCCAGTCATCAGGGGGCTGCCTGCAGGAAGCCGCTGCTGGCACGCCTCCCCCAACCACCGCCGGAGCGGCTGCGGCCCGGCAGGGATCACCCGTGCGCCCAGTCGAGCCGTGTGTAAACAAGAGGGGGGGGCGGAGAGGTCCTTCTCCTCCCCCTCCACAATTACTCAATATGAATACTACTCTCCCTCTTCCCCCGATGGCGGCCTGAAAGTAGCCGACCCCTCCCGCGTCCTGCTTTTTTACACAGGATTCCCGGGAGTTGGGTTTTCGCCTGCATTTTTTCAAAATGCTGCTCTCGCCGAGGCGCTGGCCTCATTTTCGGGCCCCGCTCGTTCCGAATCGTGCTCCCGCTGCAGCGCTGGCCTCATTTCCGTGCTTCCGCTCGTTCCGAATCGTGCTCCCGCTGCAGCGCTGGCCTCATTTCCGCGCTTCCGCCCGTTTCGACTCGTGCTCCCGCTGCAGCGCTGGGGTCATTTCCCGTGCCATGCCACAGCACTCGCGCACACACGCACACACACACACACACACACACCACCACCACCACCACCACCACCACCCACCACCACCACCACCACCACCACCACCACCACCACCACCACCACCACCACCACCACCACCACCACCAGCACCACCACGCACACACGCACGCACGCACGCACGCGCACCACCACCCACTAGTCCGCGGATAGAGAAAATCAGCGCCATGGTAAGGGATGGGAGGGAGGGGTAGGACGTCAGATATGACGCGCGCGCACTTAGCTTGTCCTCCCCCCTCCTCCTCGTCCTCCTCCTCCTCCTTCTCCTCCTCCTCCTCCTCCTCGTCCTTCTCCTCCTCCTCCTCCTCCTCCTCCTCCTCCTCCTCCTCCTCCTCCTCCTCCTCCTTCTCTTCCTCCTCCTCCTCCTGGGGGGAGGGCGGGGCGCGGCGCGTCGTGGCCGGGCGCGGCGCGCCCTGCACTCGAGGGAGCGCGCCAGCTCCCCGAGGAAACGGGGCCCCCAGAGCCGCCCCAGACGCTCCGCGGAAGCTCCTCGAGCTTTGATCCTGGAGCATCAATCTTCGGGAAGACGATCCGAAGAAGAGAAAACGCCATAATCGTAAACTTTTGGGCGCTCCGCGCGGACCTCTTGGACCCGCGCCCGGACCCCCCCAGCGGCGCCTCCGGCGCCGCCCTTGGCGCGCTCCGCGCGCCAGGGAGGGGGGTCCCGGCGCTGATCCAAGAAATCCGCGCGGAGCGCCAAAAGTCTATGTTTGTAGCGTTTTTTCTTCTTCTCACGAGGGTGGCCCCCCAAAGCTCGCCACCGCTCGGACGACCACTCCCCGTGCATTTTCCGGCTTCGCTTCGTGCCCCATGAGGGGCGTGCGCCCCGCTCCTGTGGGCCGCGTGCTCGTGCGCCCTCTGAAGCATCCATGCGCCTGGGCCGTTTGCCCCATCGTTGCGCCGGAGGCTTCAGACCCTGGAAATTCGATGAGATCCATGGCTAACGCTCTCGTCGGGACGGCCGGCCCTGAGTTTGCCAGGCATCGACGGGGTGCTGGCATCGCACGGCGTGGACCTCCACTCTGCAGGACCTCCCAGGAGCCCACGAAAATGGCGACCGTTGCGCGGTTCGCAGCCCCGCAGGGGGCCGCGAGGACTCGGCAGATCTGCGTGGACTTCTTTTCCGCGGGACTTCCCAGGAGCCCACGAAAATGGCGACAGTTGCGCGGTTTGCAGCCCCGCAGGGGGCCGCGAGGATTCGGCAGATCTGCGCGGACTTCCTTTCCGCTGGACCTCCCTGGAGCCCACAAAAATGGCGACAGTTGCGCGGTTCGCAGCCCCGCAGGGGGCCGCGAGGACTCGGCAGATCCGCGCGGACCTCCTTTCCGCTGGACCTCCCAGGAGCCCACGACAACGGCGACAGTTGCGCGGTTCGCAATCCCGCAGGGAGCCGCGAAGTCTCGGCAGATCTGCGTGAGCCTCCATTCCGCTGGAGGACCTCTCAGGAGCTCACGAAAATGGCGACAGTAGGAGGAGGAAGGAGAGAAGGGAGGAGGAAGAGGAGAGAGGAGGGAGGGGGGAGGAGGGAAGCCGAAGCAGACACTGCTCTGCTCGAACCGAAAACCCGACGCAGGAGGGCTGGGAACTATCCGTCCATCCTCATCCAGATCCCCATCCATCCGGACCCCATCCATCCCCATCCAGCTCCCCATCCCCATCCCCCGGACCCTCTATCCCTAGCCCCATCCAGATCCCCACCATCTCAGCACCCCAGCTGGGGGTACTCGAAGAAGGACCCCACCGAATAACAAAGTAAACTGTTGGCGTTCCGCTCGGATTGCTTGGATCGGCGCCGCCCCCCGTGCGGCGCCTCCGGCACCGCCCCTGGCGCGCTCCAGGGGCGGGGGGGTCCATCGCGGATCCAGGAGACCCGCGCGGACCTCCAAAAGCTGAATTCGGATTTTGTTTGTGCCGTGTTTGTCTTTCCAACCACGTCAGCACCCCAGTTGGGGATCTACCCCACGAGACCCGAGCGGAACAGCCTATATATCCCCAGTGGGGCTCAGGCCACGCCCATGGGGATAGGGTTATGATGTTCCGACGTACTTTAGCCTTGATCACCAGAAATAGTTGCGAGCACCAAGAGAGTACCGAAACCAGAGGGTCTTCACGTGTGGGGGGCCCTGGGAGGCGATACTCGTTCGACACTGTGTCGATACCTTTCTATTTCTGGGTGCTCGCACTTATTTATTTTTCTGGGATGTGGTCCTTACGTACGGTGGGAGCAACATAAGGATAGGGTCGGCTGAACGATGCTGAGAAGCAGCCGGGGGGGGGGGGCGAGCGCAGGACGTGGTTCGGCAATTCGGACGCGCTGCCGCGGTTGTCGCGCAACAGAGCAACAGCACTTTACTAAAAGGCCTGTTTCCATTAGCAGCTAGCTCCTTCAAAGTGATAGTGCGAATTTCCCGCTTACAAGATCTACCCCACGAGACCCGAGCGGAACAGCCTATGTCCCCAGTGGGGCCCAGGCCACGCCCACGGGGATAGGGTCGGTTGAACGATGCTGAGAAGCAGCTGGGGGGGCACGCTCCGCCCCGGGGGGAGCGGCCGCGCCACGGGCGCCCCTGCGGGGCCCGCTCCGCGGCGCGGCCGCTCGCCGTTGCTGCCGTGCTGCGCCGCGGCGCTGGCCCGCCTCTGCGGCCGCGGTCGCCCGGCCGGCGCCGAGCGCCAGGCGTGAGCCGGAAAGTCTGCCGGCGCGCCGGCAGCTGCCGACGCGCGCACCAGGCCGCCCCCAGGTCCAACAGTAGTGAAGGGGGCCTGCGTCCATATTTTCACCCAGGGGTCCTCCTTTTTTATAGTAGGCGAAGTAACTCAGACCCACAGGGGCCTTACGTATCCTTATCCTTGTCCTCCTCCTCCCTCCTCCTTCCTGCTTCTTCCTCCTCCTCCTCCCTCTCCTCCCCCTCCTCCTCCTCCTCCTCCTCCTCATCCTCCTCCTCCTCCTCCCCCTCCTCCCCCTCCTCCTCCCCTCCTCCCCTCCTCCTCCTCCCTCTTCTCCTCCTCCTCCTCCTCCTCCTCCTCCGCCTCCTCCTCCTCCTCCCTCCTCCCCTCCCTCCTCCTCCTCCTCCTCCTCCTCCTCCTCCTCCTCCTCCTCCTCCTCCTCCTCCTCCTCTTTCTCTTCCTCCTCATCTTCCTCCGTTTCCGCCGTGTCGCCTCCCTCTCGAACCTCCTCGCCCTCGCTGGCATCTTCAGGCGCAACGATAGGGGGGGGATAGACATAGGGGGGGCGCATCGACCCCCAATCGCCCATTGATCGCCGATAGGCGTCTGACAGCCCCAACACGCCCAGGAAAGTGCGGATTCACTATCGGTGGCCTATCGCCGATCTATCGGCCATATATCGCCGATTCCAGGTCGATGCATCCCCCCCTTGTGCCAGTCCTCCCCTATCGTTGCCCCCCACATCTGGCCCACGACTGGAGCCGTTTGCGGGTCTGTGGTGGAGGGGCGGTGAGGTTCGAGGCGTTGGGTTCGGGAAGGTATCGGCATCCTGGGGCAGTTTTCCGGGCCCCGGCGACCGTGAAAACCGAATGTGGCGCGCATGGGCGAGAACATCGCCGTTCTATCTGCAGGCGAAGGCTCTATCGCAAAAGAGGCCTGCGTACACAGCAAAGGAATCCCAAACCCGGGAGGGCCGGGGAGGCAAGGGTGAAACTATGATTGCCGTTCTTGAAGGTCTCTCGGGTCCGCTTGGGGGCCTCTCGGGAGCCTCTTGGAGGCGTGCTGGCCGTGGCCATATTGGACTGGGGGGCTCGGAGTGTCGGTTCGGATTCCGAGAACGCGCGCGCGGGGAGCGGGCGAGAAGCGAACACAGGAGGGAGGAGGGGTGTGGAGGGAGGAGGGGGGAGGAAGGAGGAGGAGGGAAGAGGGAGGAGGAAGGAGGAGGGACGTGGAAGGAGAAGGAGGAGGAGGAGGAGGAGGAGGAAGAGGATGGATGTGGAGGGAGGAGGAGGGAGGAAAAGCGAGGAGGAGGGTGGAGGAGAGGAATGTGGAGGGAGGAGGAGGGAGGAGGCGGAAAAAGTAGGGAAGAGGAGGTCAGAGGGCATTCGCCTTGCCCCTCTTTCTCCCCCGGCCCATCCCCTCCTCGGGAGGGGGCCCGTTCTCCCCCCGCCGCGCGCAGGCGACATGGAGGAGATATGGCCGGTGATCCAGAGGCCATGCCGCTTCAGGGCGGGGGGGCTTTCTCGAGGGTGGGTGGGAGGCGTCCTCTTTTCTTCCTCTTCCCCCTCTCCTCCTCCCTCGTCCCTCCTCCCCCCTCCCTCCTCCTTCCTCCTTCCTCCTCCCTCCTCCATCCTCCTTCCTCCTCCATCCTCCATCCTACTCCTCCTCATCCTCCTCCTCCTCCTCCAGCTCCTCCTCTTCAGCAGCAGCATTATCATCATCATAATCACCAGAATCAGCATCGTAATGATAGCACTAACACTACGAATCACAACAGCAACGACAACAACACTGGAAATAGCAATAGTACGAATGCATAGCAATAGTAATACTAATAACACTTCCACGCATAAGAATGACAACAACACTAACAACACGACTAAGAATACCAGTACCAACACTATAGCGAATACTGGCAATGCGAATACGAATGAGAAACATTCTAAACGAGAATAGTAAGTATGACCACTACACGAATACTGTTACTAATATTATTCATAATAAGAAGGAGAATGATTCTATGTTGACAAATAGTTATAACACTAGTACTCATAATCATACTTACGATGATCATAATCATACCATTAGTAATAACAGAAGCAATGCTTCTAACAGCGGTAGTGATACCACGATGAACGATCGTACTAATAATGGCACTACGAGTGAGACTCATCAGCATCGTCACCATCATCAACCGCATCATCACCAGCAGCAGCATTCTCATCATCGGCATCATCAGCATCATCATCAGCATCACCATCATAATACATCAACACCATCAACATCTTCATCGTCATCGTCATCGTCATCATCACCAACATCAGCATCATCAGATTCCAAATTATCCCCGTCATCATCAGCAGCAGCATCATCTTCAAAAGCGGCATCGTCATCATCACCGTTATCCCCAGCATCAGCATCAGCATCGTCACAATCAGCATAAGCATCATCATCAGCATCACCATCGTCGCCATCATCATCATCATCATCATCATCATCATCATCATCATCATCATCATCGAAATCATCATCATCGTCATCATCATCGTAGGCATCAGCATCATCGTCCCGTTATTTCCCTGCTCCTCTTCCTCCTCCATCTTTCATACGCACGTTTCCTCCTCCCCCTCTCCACCTCCGTCCTCCTTCCTCCTCCTCCCTCCTCCTTCTCCTCCTCCTCCTCCTCATCCTCCTCCTCAACAAATGCGCAATATGAATACTACTCCCCTCTTTCCCGTGAGTCTGTGGCGGAATCTGTTTCGGAGTGTTCGCCCCCCCCCTCACGTATTGTTTCTTCACACAGGATGTCGGCGAGTTGGGTATCGCTGGTGTTTTGTTTCAAAATGCTGCTCTCGCTGAGGCGCTGGCCTTATGTTCGAGCTTCCGATCGTTCCGAATCGTGCTCCCGCTGCAGCGCTGGCGTCATTGCCGCGCTCCCGCTCATTACGAATCGTGCTGCCGCTGCAACGTTGGCCTTATTTCCGCGCTTCCGCTCGTTCCGAATCGTGCTCCCGCTGCAGCGCTGGTGTCATTATTTCCAGCGCCGTGCCATGGCGTGGCTTCTGGTCCTTCCAAATTTGACTCCAAAACTAGCAAATGGCCCCGAAGCAACCATCGGTCGGCCAGCCGCGCACCAAATGTCGTTCTTGGATCAAGGCCACTCCTGCGTGCAGCCGATGCGACATCCTCCCTTCTCCTCTGCCTCCTCACTGCGGCTCTCCTTTTCTCATCTCTCTCTCTCTCTGCCTTTCTCTCTCTCTCTCTGTCTCTCTCTCTCTCTCTCTTTCTCTCTCTCTCTCTCTCTCTCTCTCTTTTCCATTTGTATATATATATATATATACACATACACATATACATATGAGGTAAATCGGCCAAAAACCATCCGAAAGGGCTTCCAGGCAGCCCAAGAGAGCCGGCATATCAGGGTTCCAGGATGGCCTAGGAGAGCCCCATGACGGTCCAAGATGGCCCCAAGACACCTTCCGAAGCATTCCAAATCGTGACTTGGTCGTTTAGGGAGACCGCGGTTGGAGGCCGGGTGGCCCGAGAAAGCCCCCAGAAGATGCCCAGGAGGCCTCCAGAAGGCCTTGAGAAAGCTTGAGGAACTTCCATGAGGCCCCCAGAGGAGCCTCCGCAAAAAGAGGTGAGGAGGATTGGGAAGAATTTGCAGGGTAGGGCGAGAATGAGGAAAAAACAACATGGTGGAAGGATTACGAATAACTTTGTCAAAACGGTGATGCTGGAAAAGGCAACAAGGAGTTAGCGTGAAGCGCCAATGCAGTCTTGTATATGTGTATGCATATGCACATATATACATATATACACATACATACATATGTTGTATCTAAATGTAGATATATGTATTTATAGATATACACATATATGTATATATATACATATATATATATATATATATATATCAAATCGAAGGTTGACCGACCTCTTACCCTGAAACGTCGATTACCGAATTGGCCGTTCTCGGTTCGCGAGAGGGCGTCGATGCTGTCATTTTTGCGGGTCCAGGTCCGTCGGTGTCGGTCCTAGGCCGTTTTCATTAAAGGGGGGTTTGCTAGCGAGAGGTTTGCCCACCGCCGAATATATATATGTATACATATATGCATATATGTATATATATACATATATATAGATATATTCATATATATTTATGTGAATATGTATATATACATACATACATACATACATACATACATGCATGCATACATACATGCATACATGTATACATACATTTACTGCATATATATGTATATGTATATGTATAGGTATATGTATATGTATATGCATATGTATATGTATATGTATATGTATATGTATACGTATACGTATATGTATATGTATGTGTGTGTATGTTTATGTGTATGTACATGTCTATGCATATGTATATGTATAGCGTTGGGTTTGAAAATGTGAGTATGCATATCTGCCCCTTCTCCCAGTGATTCCCCCTGCGCGCGGGCACTCACCCCGCCGCTCTCCGCCCTCCGCGCGCCCCACCCGCTCGCGCGGGGCAGGCTCGGCAAGGACGTCGGCAGCTGGAACGGAGGCGCCGTGTGGGAGGCCGCCCCGCCGACCGCGGCCCGGCGCGCCTGTCATGGTAAGGCTTTAAGTCGGGCCTGTCCCTCTACAGGGGGAGTATGCAAACATGCTATTAAAAAATAGTCGGGGGACGATTTTTTTGTATTTTGACCATGTTTGAAGTATTTTTGGACTAGTTTCAAAGTTTCGCCCGACATCCGCCTGCAGGGGGGCATGTCCGACCTAACGCGAGAGATTCGCCAGGGGGGTGAAATCTGAAATGCCGTTTGGACTGATGTTCGAGGTTTGACTCTGCAAAACGTGAATCACAAGACGGGTTTGTTTTCGAGGTGCAAAAGCCCATGTGGATTTCACCCTGAGCCCTCCACCCTAAGAAAGTGCTCAGGATTCGCCAGGGGGGAAGCGTGCCCTCAGGTTTCTCGCCGCCTTCGGGCTCCTTGCAGAGGTCGTCCGGGTGGAGGGCGCCAGGGTCCAGGGTCGGTCTCCCTCGGGGCCCGCGTCCCCCTTGCCGAGAGCGATCCGTCGCCGTCATGGCCTTCGGGGGCGCGGCGGGACGTCTTCGGGCTTCGTCGTCGGCTCCTGGAGGCGTTCCTGCTACATCTCATGGAACAAGTCCTGGGGAGGCTTGTCCAAGGGGGGGGGGGGTCCGGGGGCGGTTGTCCGGGTCCCTTGTGAGGTTGTCCAAGGGGTGGTCCCGGCCGCGTTGTCCTGCCGGCACGTGCACAGTGCGTGAGCTATCAGACGTACAAGGCAAGCGCGGCCCAACCAGAGAAGCCCAGCTGGAAATGCCGCCTCTCTTTCCCCTTCCCCTGTTGTCCGTTCCTCGTCTCTCGTGCCCCCCTCCGCTCCCGTTCGCACGCCCTCCCTTACCGCGCTTCATCAAACAGCTGTGCTGGCTCGGGTCATGTTGCGTTAGAAGCTAGTTCTGACCAAGGGGGCCGCGTTCAGAGACATCCGCCAACATCGGGGGTGGCCTGGCCAGTTTCGCCAGAGACGTCCTCGCAACCCTGGGTTCGGAGATGCCCTGAGTTGGGGTAGTCTTGTCGGTTTGGCTTGACACATTCTCGAAATTCTGGGCTTGGAGATGCCAGCGCCCCCGCATCTCTGGGCTAGGAGATGCAGCGCGAGGTGGTCCAGCCCATTCATCCAGAGACATCAGGGCTCGGAGATGCAGCGCGCGAGGCGGCCCAGCCAGTTTCGCCAGAGACATTCTCGCAACTCTGGGCTCAAAGATGCCGCGTGACATTTTCCGGCCTGTTTCGTCTGAGGCAGCCTCGCAATTTTGGACTCAAAGAAGCCCTGACCTGGACTGTTCCTTCTGAGACGTCGTCAGATGCTGCGCGTGAAATGGTCAGGCCAGTTTCGCTTGGGACGCACTCGCATGCCTGGATTCGGAGATGCAGCGTGCGCAGCCAGTGTCGCCTGAGACGTCCTCGAATATTTCTGGGCTCCATGTCTGGGCTCCGATCTGACCTGACCTGAGGTGGCCTAGCCAGGTTCGCCTGCGACGTGCCGCGCACAAGGTGATCCAGCCGGTTCCGCCTGAGTTGTCCTCGTGCTCCTGTGCTCGGAGATGCAGCGCGCGCGGCCAGCGTCGTCCGAGTCATCCTCGCAACTCTGCGCACCGAGATGCCCTCGTCCCCGTGGGTCGGCCAGTTTCGCCCGGAACGTCCTCGCAGCTTCGGCCTCCGGGCTGCCGCCTGCGAGGTGGTCTTGCCCGCGCCGCCGGAGACAGTCTCGCAATTTTGGGGTTCGGAAGTGCCGCGCGAGAGGTGGCCCACCCAGTTTCGCATGGGACAGTCCTGCAACTCTGGGTTCCGAGATGCCTCGCGCGAGAGGTGGTCCAGCCTGTTCCGCCTGCGATCCTCACATCACTGGGATCAGCGACGCCGCGCCTCGATGTGGTCAGACCAGATTATGTTGAGTCGTTCCTCGCATTTCTGGGTTCCGAGATGCCTCGGGCGAGGCGGTGCGGCCAGTTTCGCCACTGGGGCTGTCAGGGCTGCCAGGGGGCATGCCAGGAAACGCACTGCAAGCGTGCCCGCTCGCTTTCGGCACGTTGCCTTTCCCACGTTGTGCCCCCAATTCGGACTGTGCCAGTGCTGGGTCGTGCATGAAGGAGCGGGTCCGGGCGCGCGGGCAGGCGCTACTCCTTCTCGGTGATTCGCGCTTCGGTGGGGGCAGCGCGGCAGATGTTGCATGTCTCGCTGCGCAGCGTCGCGCGCAGTTCCCGCAGGCCTCTGATGAACCGGCGCCTTGCCAGGCGCCCGCAGCTTCGCGCTGCGCCTGTAACCCGCTTGTCAAAAAGCCCCAGTTCGGATTGCTCGAGAAGGCCGTTCACGTCTACAACGCTTGCCGAGAAGTTTCTTGCACGCGGCATCGCTGGCCCCCAGCCAACAGGACGCATATCCGTAGGAAGTAGAGCGTGGGATTGCGTGCTCGGGTTCCCGCCAGGCCAGCAGTCAAATCGCAGCTTGGGCGCCATTAGTTACGGGTGGCCCGGCGGGGCCCTGATTTCGCGCAGCGAGATTCAGGCTGATTCTTGGACGGCGGGTTGGAGTGGATGGGGTCGGAAGATATCGCCTCATCGCCGTTGCGTCGGTGATGCGGCTCGATGCGGAGCCCGATGTTCTCCGCGCCGACGTCGCCGATGCGTTGCCGACGTCGCCGATGCATTGCAGAAGCATCGCCGATGCATTGCCGATGCGTCGCCGATGCATCGGCGATGCATCGGCGATGCGGTGCAATCCTCCGACCCTGTCAACTCGGGCCCCGTCCATGGGGCCTTTATTTTTGGGGCGCGCCTGGACGTTTTCGGACGTCTCTGTCGGCTCCTGGAGGCGTTCCTGCCTCGGGATGCTTTCCAGCAGCTGCGCCTCGCCGAGGTCGTCCTTGGGCTGCCCCGATTGCCTTGGACGGCCGCTGGAGACCCGAGCTGTGGCCCGAAAGCCGGTCGATCCTTCGCCCGGGTGGCCTTATCCTGAGATCCGACCCTGAAAGACAACGGCTGAATAGAAACATTTTAAAATCCCCAGACCCCATCTTTCCGATTCATTTTCCGAGCCAGATCGTTCTGTGAAGGCGCCCGAACGGGGCCAGGCTTCCATGGAGGCGTCCGCGGCCCTCGCACCACCCCTCACGTGGGCCCAGAGGGCCCCAGGGGACTCCAAAGTAGAGTGAACAGCTGCGGGCGCCCTGTGCCAGGGACACCTTCCCAGATATTCGACGTCGTGATTGATTCAACTCACAGCTCCCCAGAGGCATGGACCCCTTGCTGATGACGGGCTTTGACTCCGAGTCGTTTCGGCGTTGCCCATGGGCTTGGCGATGCCACCCCCCGGGCGAAAATTGCAAAAACAAAAATAGCCTGTCGGACAGCGTGGAACATGACCAGAACTGGGAACCCGGACACATGCAAACGCTCTCGACTTGAGGGGGGATGGAAATGGAAGAGGCAGGGATGGAGGGGGAGAAGGAGATGGGAGGGAAGGGTGAGGGGAAGTGGCACCACAAGTTTTGCGCCCAGAGTTTGGTGCGCCTGGTCCACCATAATAACCGGTGCCGATGTGCTCGCAAAACTTGCCGAGGTCCTCGCCCTCCCCCTGCCCGAGGGAGGGCTGCATGTGCCCCTGGCCGAAGGCCTCCCCAGCTTTCCGCTCCATGCTGGAGCCCTTGGGGCCCTCTGAGCCTCGTGATGAGGAGGAGGAGGACGGGGAGGAGGGGGAGGAGGACCCCCTCCCCCTCCAACTTATGGTGGTGGTGGTGGAAAACATGTCCAACAGAAAGAACCTCGGGGGTCACAGCACCGCGTGGTGACAGATCGCGCGGTGACCTCGGCATCCCGACTACGGAGGCTGCTGCTGCGGGAGCCTCCTTGGAAATCTTGGGGACACCTCGGGCCGGGGTCGCATTTGGCAACAGCCGACCTGCCCAGGCCACTCCAATTATCAACTCAGCCTTCCCTTCCCTCCCCGACCTCCCGTCAAGAGTTGCCCCCCGCGCCCCCCGCCCCCCCTCGGACCTCTCCGGGAGCGTATACGTTTTCTCTCACGATTTTCGACGTGGGTCCCGCCGTGGTGACAAGAAACGTATGGGAGGTATGGCAAGAATGAAGGACATCCACAAGCCTCGACCCTCAAGCCTCGATCCTCCTCTCGCCCCCTCTGGCCATGAAACTTTCGTTCGCCTTGCCCCACCTAGTTGTCGATACTACTTGGGCCCACACACACACATCAGGCGACTCGCTTTTGTCCGAAGCGTGGCCCGCGGGGCTGGCTTTCCGCCCCCGATCTGCTGGCCCGGGGCCCGACGCGGGCTTCTGGCATCCACACCCGCCTCATGGCGCGGCTTCCGCCAGGGGGGAAGCGGGTCCTAAGGCAAACGGGTCATGCCGTTCTTCGCCGTGTTCGGGCCCCTGGGGGCCCTCCACGGGCCCTGGGACTGCCAGAAAACGACTCTCGTCCTGGGGGAGAGCGCCAGAGTCCAGGACCCGCTTCCCCAATGCTAAGATCAGGCGATCGCAGACATGGATCAAGGGGGCGTGGACTATCGACGGGTGCCGCTTCCATGGGGAATCGCGGATGTTTGCCGCCGAGAGAGGCGGCACCGGCCGCATTTGGAGGAGGGCTCCTCCCCCGATCCATGGATGTGGCGACCGCGCGCCAAGTCCACGGATCGCTGCTCCGTGTTTGCGCGCCCCCGACCAATGCGCTGCCCCTCCCCAAGTCCCCCCGTCCCCCCGTGCCGCTGTCCCCCCTCTCCCCCTCGCCTGCCTGGCTCTCCCCGCCACCCTCTCCTGACTCGGCTCTCCCCTGCTCTCCTCGTCGTCCTCCTCCTCCTTCTCCTCCTGCTCCTCCTCCTCCTCCTCCTCCTCCTCCTCCTCCTCCTCCTCCTCCTCCTCCTCCTCCTCCTCTTAGTAGGAGGAGGGAGAGGAAAGGAGGAGGAGGAGGAGGAGGAGGAAGAGGAGGAAGAGGAGCAGGAGGAGGACGAGGAGGACGAGGACGAGGAGGAGGAGGAAACCGTGGAGGAGGAAGAGGAAGTTGAAGAGGAGGAGGAGGAGGAGGAGGAGGAT